>VZQC01014532.1:3131480-3472481 GCA_009823505.1 Rhizomys pruinosus
GTTTCTTTCAGGATATATATATATATATATATATATATATATATATATATATATATATGGCTCAGTTTGCCAGTTTGCCTTACTACTAGGTATTTGGTGCTAGCATCCTCAGATGAGAAATACCATTCCTCATTTGTTTTTCTGGGACTGTGTTACTTCATTTAGCATAATGTCTTCTAGTTCCATCCATTTACCTGCAAAGTTCATGATCTTATCTTTCTTTACTGCTGCATAGAATCCCGTTGTGTATGTACCACATTTTCTCTATTCACTCTTTGGTTGAGGAGCATTTGAGTTTACATTCCCACAAGTGGTGGATGAGTGTTTCCCTTTCCTCACATCCTCTCCTGTTGGTGTCTTGATCTTAGCCAGTTTTCATGATCTTAGTCAGTCTTATTGGAGTGAGATGATACTTTAGTGTGGTTTTAATTTGCATTTCCTTAATTATTAATGATGTTGAACACTTTTTTAAAATTAATTTATTTATTATTATTTTTGTATGTGTATGAATGTACTGTCTGCATGTAGGTTTGTGCACTCGTGTCGTGCAATGCCGCGGAGGTCAGAAGAAGGTCTCAGATTCCCCTGGAATTGGAGTTCTCCTGGAACTTATAAAAGGAAGAATTTATTTGAGCTTACAATTGACAGTTCCAGGGAATCAGAGTCCATTGTGGTGGGAGGCATGGTGGCTGGGGCTGGAGCAGAAAGCCGAGGTTCACATCTCTCAAAGCACCGCCAAGAGAGAGAGACTGGAGACTGCAAGGCTTGTTAAACTCACTAAGCCTGCCCCCAATGCTGTACTTCCTCCAGCATGGCCACACTCTCTAAGACTTCCAAGAACAGTGCCACCAACTGGAGACAAAATGTCTGAATACTTAAAGCCTATGGGGAACACTCTCATTCAAACCACCACACCCAGTAATATAGTTTGAAGTCTGGTATAGTGATCCCCTACTGTATTGCTCTTTTCACTCAGGGTCGCTTTGGCTATTCAGGGTCTTTTGTTTTTCCATATGGAATTTAAGTACTTTTTTCCAAGTCTGTAAAGAAACTCATGAGGATTTTAATTGGGATTTCACTGAATCTGAGTATCAATTTGGGTAGAATGGACATTTTTACTACATTAATTTTTCCAATCAATGAGCATGGGAGGTCTTTCCATCTTCTGATGTCTTCTTCAATCTCCTTCTTCAGGGGTTTAAAATTTATGTTGTAGAAATGTTTAGTGTCTTTGGTTAAGGTTGTTCCTAGGTATTTTATTGATTTATTACTTTCTGCAAGTGCACCTTCATGATAGGTTTGTGGCTTTTGCTTCCTTTAACCCAATTACACACCACTTTCATTTTTAAGATAATACTTTTTCATTTCTGATGTAGTATCAATTCTCTTTCATGCTTTGTGAAAGTCAGTATTTATTATCTACCTGTCTATTTATTTATTTGTTTATTTATTTATTTATTTATATATTTATTTATTGTCTCAGTAAGTTAGCAGACTGACCTAGACAATCCTTCTGTCTGTCGCTCCTCCCAAGTGCTGGAGTTATAGGCATGCGTCCCCTGTGCCTGGCTTAAGTTACTTCTTTCATTAATTATTGGATATTTAGGATCAAGGTGAGGACTATGTTTTATATGTTCCACCTGCCATTTTTCTCAAATCCTTTATGATTTCTGTAGTACTTCAAATATTAACAAAATAAATGCTTAGTTGAATGTCTCCATGTAAAAGATATTTCTGATGAGAAACCCCCAAATCTGATTTTAAACATGACCAGATTTTACTTACAGAGTAATGTAAGAGATTTATTCTATTGATTCATGAAGCTGAAAATGAACAAACCTAACATTTAAATTATGATTTTCTGGATCCAATGCATCTCTTTCATAGCTCATTGAGTGTTTTGTAGACTATGACTGCCTGCTCAGAAAAATCTTCATTCAGTGACTTTTATATGGATCTTTTTATTTAGAAAATAGTCATCAACTGTTTTTACATTCAAACCTCCTGACAATTAAGTTTTATTTTTCAGATAATCTAAATTCCTTTTCCCTCCTGTAGTACCTCTCATAACAATAACAGTTACAGTAATTTAACAGAGATTTTTACATTTGTAAACTGTAAAAGGCTGTTAAGAGATGACACGCCATTTTAGTTTCACAGCTTGCAATCTCAAAATTTGATAAAGTTGCTGTTTGATCAGTTCCAGAGCTTAAGAAAAAATAGACAAATACCTTCCTATCACAGATTGTGGGACCTGCTTATTTAAGTCCCAGATGCTTCCATCCATTCCTAAGTCTGGGTTTCCAGCCTGTCCATTTGTCCAGGACATATAGTAGAACAGTTTGTTTTGTCTTATTTTTCATGGTACTAGGTTCAAAGGTGGGGTTCTGTTCAATGTGGAAGTGTGCTACCACTGATCTACATCTGTAACTCTCATCTGTATTTTTCATTTTCTCTACTAACTCCATTTTAAACACACAAACATTTTTTTAATTTAATTAATTTATTTATTTTTCTATGTGTATGAATATACTGTCTGCATGAAGGTCTGTGCGCCCATGTCGTGCAATGCCACGGAGGTCAGAAGAGGGTGTCAGATTCCCCTGAAACTGGAGTTCTCCTGGAATTGGAGTTACAGATGGTTCTCAGCCACCATGTGGGTGCTGGGGATCAAACCTGGGTCCTCTGTAAGAGCAGTCGGCGCTCTCAACCACTAGGCTATCTCTCCAGCCCAACATACAAACATTTAAACAAACACTAATAAGTATATTAAGAGAATAGATGTGTGGACTGGGGAGAAGGCTCCAAGGGTAAAGCATTTTTACCCTCCCACAAACAAGTGTGAGGACACGAGTTTTGGTCTCCAGCACACACACGAATTTGGACACCATAACACGTATAGCTGTAATGTTCCTAAGGGAGTCCAGAGGCCAGATAGAGGGATCCCTGGAAGCTTGCAGGCCAGCTAGCTTGATCCATACAAGTAAAACAAGAAGACATTCTGTCTCCAAAAAGGTGGAATGCGATGACCAGTATCTTGAATTGTCCTGTGATTTCCATACATGTGGACTCATGCTTGTCTGTAGGCATGCACACACATATATCATACACTAATACACACATTCCAAAAATTACATTAATCATATTAAGGTCTCTCTCTCTCTCTCTCTCTCTCTCTCTCTTTCATGCTCTCTCTCCCTCTCTCTGAACCTGATGTTACAGATTATTCAGAACACAGATATTATGCTAAGTAGAAGCATATGCTTTCAATAATGGTCTCTAAAGAAGAAAAAAAAAAAAAGAGCTTTCTTTCAAACACTGGTTACCTAGTCAGCACTTTACAAATGAGGAGGGGATCTCCATTTCTTACTCTTGAAAATGGAACTGATAATATTAAATATTTGGTGAAGGGCTATTTGGATGTGGAACTGCATAAATTATATTCATGATATCAGTATCTGATAATTGCATTTCCAATAGGAATTACAGTTAAGACTCTTGCAATATGACATACTTTTGATCATTTTAATTTCCTTTGTGATTGCAGAGAATGATAATTCTTTGGGGGACTTGACTTCAATTTTCACATTACGAAGGTAAAGTACGGATAATGGAATAAGGTGGAGACGAAGGAAGGCTTGATCTCCAATCTCTTCTTCCCCTTACCCATTTCTGCAGTGGGAATGCCACCTGTGTTCTGCTCATTATAAAACTTTTAGCAAGAAGCTAATGAAATGCAGAGCTTTCTGTGAGACCAGCACTAGCCTTCCTATCAAATCATCTGAAATATTTATTTGCCCTCCTGAATAATTGATAGGGGCATCAGCTCTCCCGGTCAATTGATTTATTAAGGGACTGTTTGGAATTAAACAGCTTAAAGATATTAGATTTAGCAGTGATCTTGCTTGTTAGCATATTCATTTACCTACGGGAGCCCCTATTAGATATTGTTAATCCATGACGTTTCCAGTCACGGCCTGGATCTCCTCAAATTGCATTAACGCTGGGCTGTTTAGCCACAGAATAACAGGTTTGATTGAGTGCTTGGGTTTGGTGTAATTAGATTTTCCTAGAAAAGGGGGAACTACTTTAATGCCATGTGCATTAAACTAGATATGCCATCAGCATTACTGTAATTGGCGAACAGGAGCGCTGGAGACCTGGCTGTGTGTAAGTGTTTATGTTTATGGCTCACCCGTCCATTCTCCATAGATGGCACATAATAACCATGCTTACTTACATATGCATGACCCTGAAAGAGACAAAAAAAGGGGACTGACCTCTTTAATAAGCATCTTTTTTGAAAAAGCTGGAAAATTCTATCCTGAGTAATGGGATCAATTTTTCGTTTGTTAAAGCTGCCAATTATTTCTCTTACTGAAAAGGTCATGTGGCTGGTTAATCAATGATGAAAAGAGTATGAGAATATACATGGGTGTATTCATGTATTTGATTTGCATTTCACTCTAAGATGATCTGCTACTGTTTCTAACTGCTATTCTGATTAAAGGCCCCAACTACACACCAGCAGAATTCTCTTTCTCAAAGCTTTTTCTAGGAATTGAATCTCGTTGTTGCCAGGGGTACATGGAGGAAATTAAATCATTCCTGGTCACATTCCCATGTGGAGACGATGAAATCTACGTGGTAACAGCACTAACTCCATACATTGAAGGGTATTACATCTCTATATGATGGGATAATTACAGACAAGGAATGAACTTGGTGCCAAGCAAGCCAAAAAGCCAATCCTGGCTTCTCATTTCCATTTTTTTTTTCTTACATTCCTCTCATCTCTAAGCTTAATGGGTCTTTGGAATGCCTCTTAGCTGGTCACAACTCAAATCAAAAAGCCTCATTGGGTTCTGCCATTCTTCTTTCTCTGAATTACATTTTCTATCTAAAACGTTTTTTAAATGTTGTCCTCCAATTCTTCAGGATGTTGATCATACCAAAATTGTTTTACACTACATCTATTAAAAGGCAATTTAAAAAAAAATCCAAATTTTCCAGGGACAGTGGACATATAGATTACCTCACTTAGAGCTAACACTGCTTTATTTGGTTGAAGGTTCTGAGGCTCAGGAGATCAAAGTAGTTCTTCTGTAAGTTCCATGTCTAGACGATTATTGTGATAGTTTGACATCTTCTTGGTGATTCTGGCAGATGGATTTTTTTTTAAATGGCCCCTTGTTTCAAAGGTAGAATTCAGATTAGATAAGCATCAGTGATCAGAGAGATTGAGCTCTTAGCCTTCCCCTTGCACAGTATATTAAATTGATATTTAGGGTATGGGGATGTTTAAAGAAAGGATGAGTATTATTCATGGGGTAAGGCTGATAATTAGTGTGAAGAGCAGAGGCTCAGGAGTCATCTGGACAGGGAGCCCTGGTGCTCTGTCCCCCTGTCCATCCAATGTCAGTTCCCCTAAAACCAGAAGCAGCTGCTGGAACTAAGGAGTCAAAAAGTCTCTCCAAATGTCCACAATACCTCCTTCTGTAATTTCACCTTCCATGATTTCAATGACACCTGCTCAGCTGCCACCTAAAAATATCGAAAATTATGGAAACAAAAATTACTAAATATTTGAATGAAGAATGTCCCCCATAGCATCCAAGTATTTGAATGCTTTGGTGGCACTGTTTGGGGATGATTAGGAAGGGCAGCATTGCTAGAGGAAGCACATCACTGGGGGTGGGCTTTTATAGTTCCTAGCCCTGTCAACATTTTTAGTTTCCCTTTCTCTGGTGTTTGTGCTTGCTTAAATATGTAAGCCCTCAGCTCTCTGTCCTAACTGCTTCCAACCAAGCCTATCTGACCAGAATGGACCTTTATCCCTCTGGAATCATAAGCCAAATAAACTCTTCCTTCAGTAAGTTGTTTTGGTCATGGTGTTTTATCATAGTTACAGAATACATTACCAGCACACTATGTATTAAATAACTTATTTTTCTATGTTTTCATAATTTCTCTAGTCTATTGTTTTATACCTAATTTGTAAATTAAACTTTATTATGCTATAGAGAAACCACAAAACATATGGGGTTTGGTGTTATCTTTGGTTTTAAGTGTACACTAGGGTTCGAGGAACATATTACCTGGAGATAATGGGTAAATTGCTATATGTGAGAGGACTAATGTGGCAGTCGTTGGAAGGAAATTTTCATTGAAGTAGTGTTTCTGTTGCAAACACTCTGCAGTTACTTGAATGGGGATGAATCCATACAGATTATATGGCAGTGCTGAAGGAAACTTCCCCACTAGCTATATTCTACCCATACCAACTTTTTGAGAGAAGATAAAACCTAGGGAGAAAGCCAGAGAGGCCCACAATTTAATTCTATCTATCCCTGCAGGACAGACATGACATTGCCTGGCTGTAAATAAAAGCCTCTTGCAAAAGAAACTTCCTTTCAATTTGAGATGGCATCCTAGATTTCCAAATCAATCTTGCAAAAGCAAAAGAATCATTTGGATTTTTAAACAGTGAGTTATCCTGGTGATTACTCATGAGTAATAGTAAAGTCAAATGAAAATGAACAGTATTTGAGGCTGTTTCTCACATTAAATTATCATCTTCTGATTACTTGAATGTTATCATTTTCAAACATACAATGTCATTAGAAAACTTTGGATCTAATAATGAGGCTATGGGGTTTCTATTAATGGAGATTGCTCTTTAAGCATTATGAAATCTATTCAGTTCAGATGAAATTTTGAGGTAAGTACCAGCTTGAGTTCTCCATGTTATATGACTCAAGTATGTAGTGTCTTCAACAGTATGGTCTTACCATCAAGTTCTAGAGAGGAACCAAGAATGTTTGGAAATCAGTGGGTCTTCAATGGTCAATAATTCCAAAAGAGATAACTCATTCTTGGCACTGGGCTTTTTATTTGATAGCACACAGGGGCACCATAACTCCATTACAGGATAACATCATTTAAGATATATTCGTGTATACTTTATATATGCGTGTATATGTTTTAGAAAGGTTCAAAAGTAATAGCTTTCTTTTTAATATTTTATTTCTGTTTTTTATTTTATATGCTGGAGTGTATTGGGTGCATGTAATTGCACTGACAACATGCAATCAGATCCATTAGAACTGGAGTTAAGGAAGGTTGTTAGCCACCATGTGGATGTTGGGAACCATGCGTCTCCTGCAAGAGTAGCCAGTGCTTAACCTCTGAGCCATCTCTCTTGCCCTTCTATATGACTTTTTAAAAGGCTTTTAGTGTTAGTTATCATTTCTCATACTCCCTCTCATCACCCACCTTATGTAGCCTTCCATTTCTATAATAATGGAAGAAAAAATAATCAACAATCTTTATCAGCTTTGAACCATGTATGCTAAAATACTGACTAGATGATAAGATAAGCCCAATGGTGTAATAGTGGCATCGATGTTAGTGGAGTAACCAAATACCTTCTGATTGGCTTTAAGACCCATTCCATGGGAAGGTTCCCATACTTAGAACTTTTATTAAGGCAGAAACCTATAGAAAGATAGGTCATAGACTCTAGGGGTGAACCCACTATTATTGTTTTGGTAAATTACATAGTAGTAAACAAATTCCCAATTACTTATTATTTTGACCATACATTAGTGCATCTCTCAACTCTCATCAGGGAATTTTCTGTCTGCAGTAATTGTTGATTAATACAGAAACCTGGTCAATGTACAGAGAATAAGAAAATTCAGATTGCTCAGCCTTCAATGGGACAATTATATTACACCCTCTCTCCACAATGTTCTGGGATCTTTGTGGGACAGGGTGTGGAAATATTGTAAGAGGACCAGGCAATAGAAAAATACAATGAAATTATGTTTTCCTGACACACAAGGCAGTTAGAACTCAAAGTGATTGTGATAGCATACACAAGATCTGTGCAAGCCTAAGCCAGACAAAATTCCAATGCGGTGTGTGTGTGTGTGGGGGGGGTCACAAAGTCCTTACTCTAGATGAGGACCTATTGACAATTGATAGCTGCTGGAAAAAAGCCAATCGGTTTTCTTTAAGGGTGTGACCCCTGGTGTGTCTGGTCTACCACACGTCAAGGAATGAATCTGCATGGCAGAGTATTTGGGCAGTACAAATTGGACTCTGGACTTAAAAAAATAAAAAGAAAGGAAAGATGACAAGAAGTTGTGTGAGTAATGAGTTGTGAGTGGATCTGGGAGAAGATGAATGAGGAAGGGAACATGATCAAAATATCTTGTACAAAATTCTCAAAGAAACAAGAAAAATATTATTGTAAAAGCAAGATTATTCTTTTAAGAAAAGCAGGTTAATCCTAGTATTCTGAAGGAGGATGCAGGAGGATCTCTGCGAGTTCAAGACCAGCATGGTCTACTTAAGCTCCAGGCCAGCTGGGGCTACAGACACTACAGGGAGGTTCTGTTTCAGAAAGACCAAAAACAAACAAACAAAAAAAACCCCCAAAACAGACAGTTTTGAGGGTAAGACTGTAATTCAAAATTGATACAATTGACTTCTTTTAATTAAAATACATAGTTGATATACAGTTATATGTAGTGTACTATTATCTATAAATGAAAAGTATGACTTTCAAAATGAAACTATAATGTTCCTTCTATATGTGGATCAGAGGAGCAGTGATGTTCTTCAAGTGTGACTGGAAATAAATCCTGGCAGAGGAACTGATATTTAGGGTAGCATTTGCTGGAAAAGTTTTGTGATTATGAATTTATGTAAATCTAAGTGAAGCTGAATTTCCTAGAGAAGCTTCTTATAATACATATATGATGAGCTTCATGGGATTTGATTAGAACAAGTCACTGTCCACTGCTATTGTCCCATAAGACCTGGCTCTATTATTTAGGACAATTAGGGATAAGTCCATCTCCAGAGTTTCCTTGGAGTGGAACAAAGTACAGTCTACCTCTGCTCTGTTAGTGCAGCATTACAATGCACTCTGGGGGCAAACTGGCAGGTGCCCAGCTGAACAGGCAACTTTTCTTGAAGGGAGGTTTCATTCTACTGAATGCATGATGGGTGTAGGTAGTTCTCTGTGAGTGAGCGCAGGCAAACTTTGGATAGGGAACTTCATCTACTGAGCCAAATCATAACTTTTACATTTTAACTGGGCCCCACAAAATATGTTGTCAATTATGAGCATGCACACTCGCACAAAGTCTCAGTCTACTAAGACTAACCTCAAAAATTAACTGGATTCACAGCCTCTATAATTAGGGGTATTGTGGTGTTTACCTTGTTGTCGAGACAGATGCAACTGAGATTGAAGAATAAAAATCTCCATAATATAATAGTTCTGTGAAGCCTATGTGTAACTAATGTGCTGCTAACACAAAGATATTCAATGCTAGTCAGCATCTCTAGACACAGCCAGTTAGACACTTTGCCTGTACTCAGTTTTCTCATGGTCAGAGTGCAGATAAAGAGTTAATATTTTTATACATTTTTGACTATTACTGATCATTATATGATTACATCATCCTGGCTATTCTGGGTCAATTAACAGAAATCAAAGTCCCTACTGTACTTTTTCCACAATCTACTTGGGCCTCAGTGCTGGCAGATTTCCAAGTATCCTACCCTCTGCATCTTTTCCCACCTTGGGCTGCTGTTCCCTGTTTCCATCTCCTTATTTCCTCTCTCTCTTTGCATATCTTGTTTCCATGCCAGGGTATCATCCCTAAACAGTGCCCCCCCCCATTCCTGGAGGGACGACCAGTGAAGGTGCCATGTGCATGGTGAAGGAATTCCCCAATAACAACTTTGTTTCAAATAAGCTGTTAGAGCCATTATGAAAAGAAACTACAGATATTTGGTAACTTTCTTTGAGATTCATCTGGGACATTACAGTTTTTAGGGGTTAATTTCTCATTTTGATTAAAATTTTCTACTGTTCTGACTCCTCATGAGCAATTCAAATAATCCTTCTACAAGGCTCCAGTTGGGTGGCTTAGGCTCAACCATGCATTGACTTTCATGAGTCTACTAGTCACAGAGCCACACTTCTGATTCATGGTCCACTTCTCAGCAGTGCTGAGCTCTGGATTCCATATTTGTAGAGTTCATGGCTTTTTTTTTTTCTTCTTCTGTGGTGTGTGACCCTGCACTCAGAAGACCTCATTCTGCTTGTTTCTGACAATTTCTCCAAGGTGTCAGACTGCCTGAGTTATATTCCTCTACTCTGGAGTTCCAGCTAGCCTTCTGTGTGGTTCAAAGCACAGGCATATGAGCACACTCAGTGTCAAAACACTTATTTTAAAGGATCTGGATATGGTATTGTATGAATTATAATATAATCATAATAAAAATTCAAAAAGCAAGAAATAAATACACATATACATTGAATTTTCTAAATCTATAAACAGATGGAAGAGTAGATGTGTATGAACATTGTGGAGGAATGTATTCGGCTTATTAAGAAAGCCATTAGAGGAGGTGACAAGTTTCCACTAAACACGTACCATCACAGCTTGCTCTGCTCCTTCCAATTCACTGCACCTAGTCCAAAGACTCAGACTATGTCATACACATTACTGAGCCTGACAGAAAAAGGAGTGGATGTTGAATTGGAGAAAGTCCTGCTTACATCTATGCCTAATGTTTTATTTAGAAAAGCAATTCTCATTGCATATCCAAAAAGTGAAGGGAAATCAACATCTTGAAATATTCATCTTATTTTTCAGAAGAATAGGGCATCTCACAATCAGGGAACACAAAACTCACTCTCTCTCTCTCTCTCTCTCTCTCTCTCTCTCTCTCTCTGCGTGTGTTTCTGTGTCTCTGTGTGTATGTGTGTGTGTAGAGAAGCAACGCCATGTGTTTGCCCTGGTGACAGCAGAGCCAGAGCCTTAATCACTGTTTACTGATTTAGTCCATTTTACTAGCAGGCAATGCTTTTCCAGAGAGCTGTTTTCCTGGCGGGGTGCAAAGACTGCTTCCAGGGGCAAAAACATGTGTCTCGAGGCTGTCTTACTCACCATGCCTGGCACTGTCTTACCACCCCTGGCAGCGCCACCTCACTGAGGCAATGGGCTGGTGTGTCAGCCTCTGCCTCCAACAGTGCTCATCTGGTGGTGGTGTTAATGAGACCTGGATAAAAGCAGAAGGCAGGGCACAAAGGACCCGACGGGCATCCAAACAGTGCATGTGGCAGGCAGAGCCCACATGCTTCACACTGCGATCTGCTCATGTGGCGAAGAGAATTGAAAAGGTTTTTACCTTTCCCCCTGATTTATTTTATTTTTTGTTTTTTGGTTTGTTTACACTACTCTGAGGTTATGAGGCAGATGAATGCCTTCACTGCCTCTCCTCCCTACTTTTCCTATACTCAAAATAATTGGGTAGAAATGAAAAGGAAAGAGGGACAGTGAGGATTCATTCACATTTCTTGGATAGTTGTTCTATCACCATTAATAACCTTCTTCTTTAGTCTCCTAGATTCATGGTCCATACCTGAACTTTTCAAGTGATTGGCAAGCTAGATAATTGTGGAGGTTAGTAGACTGACCTGCAGGTAAAAGGATCTAGGTGGCGTGAGCTTTGGAAAAACTTGGTACTTGTGCAGGCATGTGGACATCAGGGTAGCCCTTGGCCCTCCATGAATTTTCTGAGCATCCATCAAATGGCCACAAATGCTTACAGTCACTCTCCTTCACACGGGCCATCTCAGAGGAGTGCTGGATACAGGGAATGGGGGGCATGGGCACCACCAAGATTTTTGCCTATATGGAGGCATCCCAGGCCATGAGGCTCACATTACAGCAATCCCTCAAAGGAAAATGTTTCCTCCATTTTCTTGAATCTGTTTCTATCAAATCCAGGTAATTCAAGGTCATTTCTAGCCCTGTGTCTTCTATATTTGTTAATAATTTGTTAATTAGCCCTTGTGATGGTTAATCCTGGGTGTCAACTTGACTAGACTAGAGATGAACAATATGAGAAAGAGATCTTCAGATTGGACTACCTCAAGCCGGATGGTCCATGCTAAATGTAGGTGTTACCTTCTGCCAACAGGCAGTATAAAAGGCCATGGCAGAGGGAGCTGGTCGCTTTCTCCTGCAGCTTGCCTTCTCTCTTACTGGTGAGTTTGTCTTGCTGCTGTGATCAACTCTTTGGATCCCAGCATGTACTGAGATGGGCAGATCCCCTGGAATCCATTGGGCCTTCACACCAGATTGGGACCACTGAGACATCCAGCCTTGTGGACTGAGAAGTTCCCTGGATTCTCAATCTCTCCAGTGCAGCACTGCTATTGTTGGACTCTTTGGACTCTATCCCCATGAGCAAATCAATAAATCTGTACACACACACACCCAAATATATATATATATATAGTATATATATATATATATATATATTATATATATAATTTGTTCTATTGATTCTGTTTCTTTAGAGAACCCTGACTAATACAGCACTTAATGAAACTATTCGACATTGGTTTGAAAAGCCATCACGGTACCCCATAGTAGAGATAGATATGAGACCCTGAAAACACTGAAATTTTCTAGGTTGGCCCCTACATTCCCTTGCCTCCCAAATCACCTCTACCCTAGGCACTGAACCTCTCCATTATTCCCAGTCCCCATCACTGTCCTCTGACCTGAAGGACCTCACAGAAGCAAGGGGCAGTCAGTTAATTTCTCCTTTCCTGTAGAAGCTTTCTTTGTCTACTTGAGAATTCTTCTACAACCTCCTATTCTCCTATACTTGCACAGGACTCAGTAACCTCAGGAATGATGAGAAAATCTTTAAAGCACCTGAAAAACATCTGTTGACAACTGCACCTGCCATCTTCAAATTCTATCTATGGGGCAGATGAAATGGCAAGATGAAATGGAATCCAAATAAAGGAAGGAAAGAACCAACTCCACAAAGCTGTTCTCTGACCATCTCTATGTGCATTGTGGGACCCACTCACACATATACATCATATCTTCCATTCAAATACACACACTAATAATATCTAAAGTTTTAAAAATGAATTTTAAAATATTCTATCCAGGCTGAAGAGATGGCTCAGTAGTTAAGGGCACTGACTGCTTTTGCAAAGGATCCAGGTTCAATTCTCAGCACCCACATGATGGCTAGCAACTATCTATAACTCCAGTTCCAGGGGACCTGACACCCTCTTCTGACCTTTGAATGACTCAGATGCACTTATGTACATACAGGCAATACACTCATACAAATAAAATAAAAATATAAGTAGCATTTTAAAATGCTCTACTCATTCTTGTAGAAAACCTGCTGTTCCTATAACATTTAGAGTCATGGAGACTTAGGCTAGCAAACTGTTCCTTTCTGAACTCAGCAAGAGTATCTTTGATTCTTATGTGATCACACGATTATTAAAAAGAATATAAGGAAATGTCCTAATGCTTTTGTACATAGCTACCTACTGATGTTATTTCTAAAGATTCAGGTTTGCAAAGTAGACTGAAGTCACTAGAATTATTTTAACCTACAAAATGCCACTGTCATGTACGTGGAAGGGAACCAACTTCATGCATGTTAATATGTAGAGTGAGCAACCCTCATATGTCCATGGCCAGTACTTTTGGACTCAGAGAGGTAGACGCTATGAACCAGGTTTCCCGCTCTTAGTAATTTTAGGTAGGCAGTGTCTATGGAGGACTCTCTGGCTCACTAGGGATCTCAGTACAGACGTCAATGATGTCCCTTAAAAATTCAGAATCAACCTGATCTACAACAAACTGGGAGCATTTCGAAAGAACCACATTCTCTAGATAGATGTGGCATCACAATTGCCAATGAGTTTTCATACAGACTGAGTCATCCCGAGAATTTCTTTCTGTTCTTCACAAATCTCAAAACAGATCAAAGCTGTCTTAAGTTTCAAGTTTTAATTTAATAGCTACTAATATTTGAGGTGGATGAATGATGGCGGTCTGAGTGAGAGTGATATCGAGAGAGAGAGAGAGAGAGAGAGAGAGAGAGAGAGAGAGAGAGAGAGAGAGAGAAGGAAGGAAGAGGAAAAGGAAGCGAGAACATGAAGGAAAAATGAAGTCAGAAGAAAGGCAGGGAAGGAGATCACCTTTAAAGCTTTTCTTTTCTCTTTCTTTCAAATGACACAATAGAATTTTTTTTTCCTGAAGTTGTATTAGGGATTCACTTAAGCAGAAATGAACTGTAATATGCAAATAGTTCTAATTGGACTGCTAATAGAGCGTGTCTCTGTTGTTTTTTTGTAGGGAGTTTTATGCCTATGTAATCAGTGCAGACAGCCGTTAAGTAAATGAAGAGGCAACTAACAATGTCAGAAAAGAGACCGGGCGGTTCCGGCTGACACTACCCTAATCTTCCAGGACCCATTAAATGGCAGTTTCAACGCATTACCTACCATAACATCCTTGAATATCACTGATTTTATTTGCAGTATCAAACATTCCATTTCATGCCCCATTAACAGTGGGAGCCTGAGCTTTTTGACGCAGCTAAACATTTTACTAACTACCTGGACTAAGTAACCAATTAACTTTTGGAGACAATACGGCCAATTAAGCGCGAAAAGGTAAGGCTGTCATCCCCCACGAAAATTGAATTTCCTCTTCCTGATGGCACTTATTGTCGCTGCTCAATTGTTAATGGGGATTCGGTCCCTATTAAAGGATGAAGGCAACGCGGAATGGAAAAGTTCAAGGGACTTGGTTCCTAAAGAGTAGGTCACAAAGTGTCCCAATTGGCCACTAATTCAGTTAACTTTTCTTCATGCCAGATTACTTATTGGCTGGGACTGTGGCGGGACTCTAATATGACATTCGGCAATAGAACATTGAACAATCTGGAAGCTTCTGAGGAATCATAGGCCCAGGGCTGCAGTTAGGACCTTATATGGAAGACTCAGAAAAAAATGTAGGTTTTGTTTTGTTTTGTTTTGTTTTTGACAGCAGAAAGATGAGTGTCCAACAACATATGGCCTGCTCATCACTGTTGTGGACACTCCAGAGAGAAAGACAAAGCCTTGGTTAGAGAGGTGTGCCTCAAATTAACCCTCTGTGGTTTGGGAAGTCATTTTCTAAATGGCAGACAAGGTCTCAGGCTTGCTCCCCGGATTTGACTCCAGTTGACTGAAACTGAGCTCATGTAATGAACTTGGATATCACATTTTGAAACCTGGAGGCAAATTTTATCCCTTTGGTAGGAGGATTCTTTCATCTTTGAAGATACAGAAGAAAATTTGTCCTGGAGGGCACTGTCCATAGCTTCTTATGAGTGAAATACTAAAGCTTATATGGAGTTATGGCCCAAATGTTGAACAGAGATTCATACATCTGTTTCAAAGTAATAATAAAAAAAGCCCACATCACATCTACTTTGTCAAAACATGATTGTTCTAAATGTGAAGACTAATCAATAAGATGTTTCCAGGAAGAAGAAAAACATGAACGCCAATGCTGATTATTTGAATCTGACTTTGTTATGTGAATGTTAGGCTTTCATATTTTATGTTTTCATTCCTAGAGCAATGTTATGGGGGTTTTGTGTATTTGTTTTAGGCCTATCCATGCCACTTAAACTCTAACATGGGACTGAAAACATGTAATAAGTAAGGCTCTAAATTATGTACATCATTATTAATTTCCTTTATTATTTTAGTGGTAAAACCTGTTTGGTACCCACAGAACAGATGTTGATTTTCCAATGGGAGGGGTGAAGGCCCATTTATTCCATTGTTATGTTAGTATCCCACATTCATAACTTTTATGTTGTTTCTGACAGATCCTATAGTTGATAGGAAACAGGAGACTAAAGGTTTTATGTTAGACACCTTCGTAAGTGCCTTCTGAACAATTTTTATTTCCAGAGAAGTTCTAATTAAGAAATGGTTCTCTACATTAGTGTGAATCAATTAATAGTGGAGAGAAATTTTCTTTAGAAAATTCCCGTGGATTTTAATATTTTTCTCAAGAGATGTATTTTTTTTTTGTTACAGAAATGATTGCTGTGGGCTATTTATTTAAGCCATTTTCCCATGCCAGAGGATGATTTAAAAATGATTACAAGAGTTTGAACTTCCTGTTATTTAAGCCAGAGAAGTAAAGCCAAATCACAAATGCATCCCCCTCCCACTCACCAGTGTCTCTACAGGAGAATAATGAAAACAAACAAGCAATGACAAAATTACATCAGCAGGCCTCAGACCCTGGAACAGGCTGTGGCCAGGAGCTTGCACTGACCTGGGACTTTAAATGAAGGCGTCGGAACACTTCCCAGCTGGTCAGTCCTTACCAGAGCCCAGATATACTCTTCAATGGGAGAGAAGGTAGAAAGGCACCCTGGGAAGCCCCAGCATGTTCCCTCCTGCTCTGTGAATCATAGAGGAAGCCAAGTTCTTTGCTTCTTGGGTCAATGAGGAGTAAAAATGGAAAAAGAAAATGAGCAGTTATGATATCATTCAGGGGTCCATACTGTACCTCCAGTGAATGCAGGATACATTCCCAGGAAGCCAATCTTGGCATCAGACAATGAACAAAAAAGACAAATCCCAGGAGCAGGCATCCAAGATATGCACAGATTTGCCTCTAGTTCACAGGCTAACAAAAACATACCCTTCAAACTGAAATTTCTTTTTTATTTATTTATTTATTTATTTATTTATTTATTTTTTTTTTTTTTTTGAGACAGGGTCTCCCTATAGCCCCAGCTGTCCTGGAACTCACTCTGTAGACCAGGCTGGCCTTGAACTCACAGAGATCCACCTGCCTCTGCCTCCCATGTGCCTGGATTAAAGGCATGCACCACCACGCCCAGCTTAAAGATGGTTCTTAACTGCCATGTGGGTGCTGGGAATCGAACCCTGGTCCTCTACAAGAGCAGTCAGTGCTCTCAACCACTGAGCCATCTCTCCAGGCCCCTCAAACTGCAATCTTAGGAGAGGTATAGGGAACCTGTGTGAGTGGGAGAGGAGGAAACTGTCTATACGGAAAAGCAAGAAAAAAAAGTTGAAATGTGTATTTAGAAGAAAGAATAACTGAATCTTCTTTATCATCTTGAAATGGGCAGGTCTCCTAAGAAATACAATTTACATACTCAAAAACGTGCTAAATTTATTTGATTGAAACTAGTATGGATAATGATGAAGTCCACTACTACAAGAACTAAGAGTTTTTAGAAATCTAAACACGATGCTAACCTAGGGGAAAAAATAGCTCCATATTTGACAAAAACTATTTTTCAGTTAATAAAAAACCCTGAAAATCAATAAAAATAAGACACTAGCAGTTTACAAAGACATAAATAAAAATGACCAATAATACATTTTGTTTCTAAAGTTTACCTACAATTTTAGAAACTGCAAATGAAAACCTGTAAGTTCCCATTTTTCATCTCTCTGACCAAATAAATGCCAAGGTGGATTTCTCTTAAGAGCCAAAGCAGGGAGAGGAAGACTGGCAACTACTCAGATGTTATACAGAGCACTTACTACTGCATTCCCAGTCCACAGACTGTGCTTCAAATTCTGCACACTTCTCCACATTACACACACACACACACACACACACACACACATTCTATGTAATTTGTATATATGTATTATATAGACAGTTTTGGCAAAAATCTCACCCAACTCTTAAGCGGTATTTGGCCATTAAGTCTCTGAATATGAGAGTGCAAGTTATAACAATTTGATCAAAGTGGCACACACCTATAATCCTTGGATTTGGGTGGTTGATATAGGAGGATTGTGAGTTTGGGGCCAGCCTGGGCTATATCGCGAGACCAGTGAAACAAGGGCATTCTGTAGCTCAGAAGTAGAGTGCCCACTTACCATACACAAAATTCTAGGTTTGAACCCAGCACCAGGAACAATAATTAGGACAAACCAGACTGATTTGACTCTTTGGCATGGTACTTGTAAAAAGATCAAGTGTGTATGATAGGCATCATATTTCCTTTCTAATGCATGCATATTTTTTCATTAAGGATACTTATAGATTTACATTTATATTTCATCTACAACCTATTTACTGTTTATAAATAGAAGTGAACAGATACATAACTATCATTTTGGATTGCACAAGCCAATGCACCTTCTAGAGGAAATCCCAAGAATTGGTTCAGGCAGGTTGCATTTAGCTGAGGGAGAGGCTTCTACCTTATAGTTTAGATATTCTGAGTTTTCAAATTATACTTCCTCATTCCGTCAAATAAATTAACATCATCATTATCAGTGAGAGCACTTAGCTTATGGAGAAATAGGAAATGTTTGGATCTCTTTTTCTTCAAATCTCTCACCAGAAATAAGGAAACTTAAATTTTCTTAATAACAGCTTAAGGGGTTAGAGAGATAGCTCAGTGGTTAAGAGTACCTGTTGCTGTTGCAGAGGACCTAGGTTCATTCATTTCCTAGCACCCACGATGGCAGCTCACAACAGCCTGTAACTACAGTTCCAGGATATCTGACACCCACTTCTGGCTTCCTTGGATACATGCATGAATGGGATGTCCATACATACATATGGGAATATACACATATGCACAAAATGAAATTTTAAAAAAGTTTTTAAAAATCTCTAAAAAGTAAGTTTTTTTTTTTCTACCTGTGTGGTTATACAATCATTGTAGAAAATTTCGAAGACAGTCTTTTTTCTATCATTACAGATTGAAATCCTTTTTCCCTATCAATGATGTTCTGTGGAGACTTACTGTGCCCACCAGTGTGCTAAAACACAAATTCACCTCTTCCGCTAAGAAACTCACATTTTTATACTGGGCATGTACCCTAGAAAAGTAGGCAAACGATAATGACAAGGTGTGATGCATGTGAAAGGTCGCTATGGCGAGAGATAAATGAGATGTCCTGACATGTTTGGGTCTGCAATATATTTACCTTTTTATTTTTATTTTTTTTAATTTTCATTTTTTATTGATGCTTTGTGTATTTCATACATCATTTTCCAATTCATTTCAGGCATATATCCCTTTCCCTTCCCCCCACCCCACCCCAGCCCATCCTAGATCATGCATTCTACCGTAACTTTCCTGCATCTTTCTCTGTTTTTTTTCATGTTTTAACAATAAGTGATAATTTATGAGTACAAGCATCCTTCATGTAAAACCAATTTGCAAGCAGTTGTGCCCAGACCCACACAGCTCATGGGTCCCACCATCCAGCAGGGGGGGCTTGTATGTTCAATCAAGTTGATCAAATGAGTGTCCAGTCTATATCGTTGTAGTTTCACCATTCACCCCAGTCGCAGCCCTTACGTTCTACTGTGCCCCCTCTTCCACAGATTGTTCCCTAGGCTTAGAAAAGGGGCACAGGTGGATGAGAAGCAAAACAGTCTACTTACCTTTTTAAAATAATATTTTTCTAACTTAGTGCTCATTTGTCAAATTTATAAAAATTGCACACAAGTCAAGAGATGCCCAGCTTTGACAAGTTTTGTATTTAGCTTGGGTTTGAATATTGGGCAGGATTGTTAGTGCAGAACTGAAGTTCTCCTTCGAGGCTCAGGATTAATACTGCTGCAATATACCTGCTTTGAATCATTCTATCATGAATATTTCCTTGTGGCAGCAAATCATCCTCGAAGGTATAATGTGCTGATTCGATGACATAATATTACTTATTTGAATAGTTTTTGGCTTGTGGATTATCATTTTGAACTTTATTTTTCTTATATGTATGAGAAATTTTAACTGTGGCCAACATAGAATCTTAATTTTACAAGTATCTCCATGTATGCTACCTTATTAATGAGTTTATGCCATTTCTGAGGACAGAAATATGACCTGGAGGTGACCATATGTAGATGGTATGTGACGATATGCTCAGTGAATCCTCATTTTGGTTTTTATTTTTTGGGGTTTTTTATTTTTATTTTTTATGTGTATGAGAGTAATGTCTGCGTGTAGGTTGGTGCACCCATGTCACGCAATGCAGTGGAGGTCGGAAGAGTGCTGTAAATTCCCCTGGAACTGGAATTAAAGACGATTTTTAGCCACCATGTGGGTGCTGGGAATCAAACCTGGGTCCTCTGCAAGAGCAGTCAGCACTCTGAGCCATCTCTCCAGCCCTGTGAATCCTCATTTTGATACTCGCTATATCTTTTACTTCCTAACAATGCTGCCCACCAAGAGACACTGGATGTTCTAGATGCCCATTACAAGAGGGGTGGCCTCATGCTAAAACTAATGTGGACATTGGTGAGATGGCTTAGTGGGTAAGGTCCTTTGACGCCAAACCTGATACCAAACCTGACAATCTGTGTTCTCTTTGTGGTCCCTACATTATAGATAAGGAGAACCAACTCCTGCATGTTGTCCTTGGACCTCTACACACACACAAACACACACACATACACACACCATGACATACATGCAAACATAAATAATAAATTAAAAAAAAATAAATAATGGTGTCAACATGCACAAGACCTACATAAACATAAGCAGACAAAATCCAACATTGAACTGTGGAAATGGGCAGCAGGTCCCAATCTTAGCAGGAGAAATATTGGCACCTGATTACTTCTGGGTGAGGAAAAGCTGATCTTAAATAGAGGGACTCTGGATGGGCTGCCTAGACCCCAATGGATGACTTGCACTAAGGAACATCTAGGGACATTAACTTGATACAATAGGCCTTAGCAAACATGAGAGAGTGCATGAATTCTAGTCAGGGGCTGTAGAAGGAAGCCAGTAAGGAAGCGGGTATATAGGAGATTAAGACTGACTGAAATGTTATGTGTGAAATACACAAAAATTCAATTAAGAAAATGAAAAAAAACCTAAAAAAATTTTTTAAAGTTATAAAAATAAAGCAAAATAATAAAACTAATTTTTTAAATGTAGTGAAACTTGAAAACCTAAAACATGAGCCTTCTCTTTCTCTTAGGGGAAGTTTGTTTTCAAAGAAGCATAAATAAAAGGGAAATAGAACAGAAAAGCCATCATTGAAGGGACTGTGGAGGTATTTGTAGACTGGGGTGAAACTTGAGGTCAGATGAACACAACACACATGGCAAGGGTGGTGTGGGCAGCAGCAGGTGGACTCTCATGTACAGAAGGGCCATACAACACCGAACATGGGGGCTGGAGAGATGGCCTAGCGGTTAAGAGCACCAACCGCTCTTTCGGAGGACCTGGGTTCAATCCCCAGCACCCACATGGTGGATAAAAACCGTCTAACTCCAGTTCCAGGGGAATCTGACGCCCTCTTATGACCTCCGCGGCATTGCATGACACCGGTGCACAAACCTACATGTAGACAGTACATTCATACACATATGAAAAGAAATAAAAATTAAAAAAAAAGAACACCGAACATGAAGGGAATGGCGAAAGAGGACGCTTCGGTTCAGCTCTGGGCAATCTCACTACAGGGTCTTAATAGATAAGAATACATGAGTATGCCGGAGTAGCAGGGGTGTTGAACAAGCAGGTAATGATAGAACGTAGTGAGATAAACCAGTGGGTCACAATTTGATGCCAGGGGCTACTGAATCACTAAGATATGTCAGTACTAAAGGCGGGAGGATGCTATGTTCATTGTGTTTAAAGAAACTACAAAATTGTGGGTCTGGCATCTTACACGCCTAATAGCTGGCTTCTAATCTCTATCAACTGCACTTAAAACAGTCCCATAGATGTGGATGAGCCTAAAAAAGAGTGGATGTGAATGGAGCTTAGAAAGTACTGAGGATGGCACTACAGAGACCTTTACAGTGAAGAACAGAAAACACATACTTCAAAGTTCTGAGTATGGGGCAGAGTTACACAGAATCACAGGAAAATATAGAGGAAATGGAAGAGGAGACAGACATTTTTTTTGTTATGGGTTTGAATTCAAAGTCACTTAGATTATAATAATGAGGTTCATTTAAAACCTGGGACTTGCTGAAATAATATGGTTAAAGCCACGAGACATTAAAATTGTACTTGCCATAACAGAACTCGTTGGGGCTATTATTAATCTAATCTCATAAGTGCCTATAATACTCAAGCAAGCAAACCAAAGCTTTGAATTCGGTTTACACTAATAGTAAGAATATCTTTTGTGCTTTTCAGTGGGATTGTTTCTCCCATTAAGCAATTACTAATGGCTAGAATACCAGCCCACATGTCGCTATTTCTGGTTAAGGGATTTTCTTGCCTGCCTGACTAAATCTTCCAATTAAATGCAATGGTACTACATTCATTTCAGGTCTTCATTTACAATGCACAGTGGAAAGTATTGTTTCTTTAAGTAAACAGTTTGAGGAGCCATGGAGCCACACACATAGAATTGCTGATGTGAGCTCCCATGTGAAACAGGCAAAGGCACAGCACAGAAGCAAGGCGCACACTCTCCATTTTGATGAGGTCGCTCCCTCCCATGATGCCTTCCCACCATTTCCTCTTTACCCATTTCTGCTGGTTTCATCATTATATTTCAACTTGTTTCAAGTTCTGTGGAAATCAGAGGGCTAAGTAGGCACAAAATAACAGAGCTAGAGAGACTTCTTGACAATGTTTATCAGAAATTAAAAGTTCTAAATGAAACCAGACTGGCAGGTTGCCTCCCAAAATATAATGGGGAATGTCACAGGGTTCCAGCTCTAGATGACCAGCTACAGGCAATCGACGGATGCTGAGAATCAATTTTCTTCAGGGACAAGTTCCTGGATAGGTTCTCCAATCTCAAGTGGTCACCTCTAAACAGGAGAATGAATAAATGAACTCTCATTACAAAGTATATGTATATATGGATATAAGTATATATCTATATATATGTAAACAATAATCAAAGAGGACAAGAAATTAAGAGGGAATGAGGAAGAGACATAAGAGAATCTGGATGCTGGAGAAGTGTGGAATTGACATAAATACAGTACTCATGTATGAAGTGCTCAGAAAAACATTTTTAAGTTAAAAAATGCTGGCAATGATGCCTCTACTACTACTGCCATTAATTCATTATCAAGTTTATGTGGAGATAAAAATGGGAAAAGTAACTGTATTTTTCAAAAGTCAGATACAGTCACATATTATAAATAGTACATTAGTGGTAAAACCAATTCTTGAGTCATTTTAAAAATACTTTATTTACATGTGTGTGTATGTGCATGTGTGTGTGTGTATGTGCATGTGTGTGCATATATACTTACCTCTGTCTGCACAAAGGTCAGAAGAAGGAGTTAGGTCCCTTGGAGTGGTTGTTTCCTGGAGCCCTGGCTTGTTACTTGACTGTGGGATCTGAACTTTGATTCATGATTTCCCAGCAAATGCTCTTAACTACTGAGTCATCTCTTCAGCTCCTTGAGCCATTTTTTTATTCTTTGTAGTAAGGATCTTTTTTCTCATAAAATCATAATTAATATATGGGAATCACTTACAAGTTTTCCTTGATTTTAAGAAGACCAGAACAGAGAGATTATTTCAGAATAGTGACAAAACATGTAGTTTATGAAAATCACTCTGAGTCTTGACAACAACTGGCTGTATAAACCTGGAATAAACATTTACTCTTTCTTCCAATGCTTGGTATTTACCTGTACAAAGATGACAGCAATAGTACTTACCATGTAGTTATTGTAAAAATCAAATGAGATGCTAAATTAAAGAACTTACCTCATTAGTTTAATCCTCTATGAGCAAGTTGATATTCAGAAACTTGGGATTATACCAATGGTACAAGATAATGAATACATAAATATCTAAGAGGATTGAGGTAAAATCATAGATAATTATAGCTCTGGATGTTTTTAATAGAATGAAATCATGGATCTATGGGATATATTTGTAGATTTTAGTGACCCCATCACAGGAGTTACTTGAATCCTTATGAACAATGCCTCAAGTTGTTAAACAAGGCGGTAAACGATGAACTTGAAGACCTGTTGATGACCCAGAAAGATCTGCCTTGATTACGTGGAGAAAGACTTAGTCATAATTTAGAATTGGGCAAATTGTCTATCACTCATAAAGAAGAAAGAAATCATGTTATTTGCCAATGGCTGCTACTAGAGATAATCTTCCACTAAGCCAATCTGGGAGCATTGTGGTCCACCATGCACTCCTGCAGTGCTTAGGCCACCACAAGGCCATAGGCAATGGGGCCAACAATTCATGGACCATACCTCCCAAACCATGAGCCAAAGCTTTCTTCTTCCAATTTTTTTTTTTTGTCATGTCAGCGGAAAACTAACACAGAAACTTTCCCACTTCTCTCTACAAGTTTTTGTTGTTGTTTTTAGTTAATGTTTGACTTTAAGAAGGAAGCACCATACAATTGTTTTAGCCTTGCTTTTCCAAGGCCAGGGTGATATTCTGTGACAAGAGTGCTGGGGCTTTAATAAAATAAGATGAATGCTATTTGCCATTATGAAATTTTATAACTATTTCTTCCCACTTCTTTCCCAAACTAAAAGCCCTATTCTTTCCCTTAGAGCCTGCCCAGGATGGGGAACTGCAGGAACCAAGGCACAGCTGCAGAAGCTCCAGGCATTGACCCTGTGGCTTCCTAATAGATCCGCAAAGTGCTTTGTTCCAGGAAATCATCTGATGAGTAGTTCAGAGCTACTGTATATCTTGTTAGAGTAGCTGAAGTGCCACAAAATGAACTAAAATCTCCCTGCAGAGTCGCTGTATCATATGCCGAGAACATTCTGAACTTTCAACAAATTCATGTTACGATCCTGGGTAGCCATGGTTAAGTCTGTACAGGGGTTAAGTGAGAAATATGGGGTTGCTATTAAGTGTCTTTAGAGAGTGACAAAGCTCTGGGCATAAGGGGTGGGAGAGAAGGGATTCCTTCCTAGCCCTTTGCAAGTGTATCACAGCTTGAAGAAATAACGTGAAGGGGCTCAGCCTCCCTGGAGCCTTACAGCCTCAGGCAGGACCTTGACCCCTGCACCTAGGTTTTGCCCACTTTGACAGTGAGGACACTCCTAGATTGTGGGGTTTATTGTGAAAGTTGTGCAGATACAGGAAAGGAAGATGGCCCATTTGTTTTAGTCATAGGGTCTCTGGTCTGCCTAAATAGGTCTGTCTGTATGAATGCCTGTATACATTTCTCTGTCACCTATTATCTTTTACTTATCATCATTCCTTATCTGTCTTATCACATATCTATCTCCTATAATATTACTAATTAATTACCTGTCTATATAAGCTACATAGTTCTTTCTGGATTTTAAAATATTCTGTCAAAACATTCCAATCCCTCCCCCATTCCTTTCCTCTCTCCTCTCCTCTCTGCTATCTTCCCCTCCCCTCTTCCATTCTTTTCTCCCTCTGACTCCAGAGTACTATCAGGCTCAGGGTTCTACCTTGTAACTAATAAAATATTATCCCATGAATCCATCTTAAAAATTTAAATTCAGGGCTGGAGGGATGGCCTAGCGGTTAAGAGCGCCGACCGCTCTTGCAGAGGACCCGGGTTCGATCCCCAGCACCCACATGGCGGCTGAGAACCGTCTGTAACTCCAATTCCAGGAGAACTCCAGTTCCAGGGGAATCCGAGACCCTTTTCTGAACTCCGCGGCATTGCACGACACGGGTGCACAGACCTACATGCAGACAGTACATTCGTACACATACAGAAATAAATAAAAAAAAAAAAAATTAAAAAAAAAAAGAAAAAAAAAATTTAAATTCAGTTTATTAAAGTTTGAAGTACACTTCTTGATGTACTTTGATGGATATGTATATCCATAAAACTCTCACCAAAAGCTATGTCCATCACCCCAAAAAATCACTTCCACCTTTGAATCTCCTACATCTGACCTACCCTGACCATCCCCTTCCCCAACCAAGGACAGATTTGCTTTCTATGGTTTGAATATTTTAGTGATTTAGATAACCAAATTCATTCAATTTGCAGTCTCTCTTTGCTGGGTCATTTCACTGAGCACAATAACTTGGATGTTTACCCAGGTCATTTCAGGTATCAACAGTTTATTTTTTAAGGTTTATTTTTAAGGGCTGGAGATATGGCTCAGTGGCGAAAAGTACTGACTGCTCTTACAGAGGACCCAGGTTTGATTCCCAGCACCCACATGGCAGCTAACAACTATTCATAACTTCAGTTCCAAGGGTATCTGATGTCCATTTCTGACCTTCATGGGCACTGTAAGACACGAGTGTACTTACATGCATGCAGGCAAAGCACTCATACACACAAAATAAAAATAATAAACAAAACATTTTTAAAGATTTATTTTTATTAATGTTTGATTATGTTTATGTGGGTGAGGTGAAGGTGTCTATGGAAGCTGGAGCAACAGTTCCCCCAGGAGCTAGACTTATAGGGAGTTTACTCAGCCAGAAGTAGGTGCTGGCAACAAAATGCAGGTCTTTTGCAAGCAAATCAAATGCTCTTAACAACTGGGCCATCTCTCCAGCCCCATTTCAGACACGTTTACTGGTCAGTTTGTATTCATGTATGGATATTCCAAAACTTACCAATGTGATCCCATATTGATGAGAATATGGGTACCTAGGTTTGGAATATTGCAAATAACTTGTTTTAAAATTTTTGAGAAGTCTTTAGTGGATATATACATTTGTTTCTCTTGGACAACTATCTAGAAGTTTAATGGCTGGCTCTTCATCATTTTAAGAGAAGCACATTGCTTATCAAAGTGGTTGTGCCACTTCATGTTCCCACCAGAAATTTAAAGCGTTCATGTTCCTACAAAGTCCCACATGTAGCCTGCTTTCTCCCCATCATTATAAACATATTACTGAATATTCATTGCTAATTCATAGTGTTTTTGACTTAATTTCTCTGATGACTAAGAATGTCAAGTATTTGTTCTGTGTTCTTTGAGATATTTCATCAGTTCCTTTGCTTATTCTGCTTATTATTTTTATTGTAAAGCTTGAAACTTCTTCAAGCATTCTTAATAGCATCAGTCTTTCACTTAACATTAGTTTCCTTCTCAGCTGTGGTTTGTCTTTCCATTTACTGAATAATGCTTTCTAAAGAACTTCAATTTTAAGGGGCTGGAGAGATGGCCTAGTGGTTAAGAATGTCGACCTCTCTTGCAGAGGACCCGGGTTCAATCCCCAGCACCCACATGGCGGCGGAGAGCTGTCCTTAACTCCAATTCCAGGGGACTCTGACACTCTCTGACCTCCCCGGCATTGCATGACGTGGGTGAACAAACCTCCATGCAGGCAGTACATTCATACACACAAAAATAAACAAAATTTTAAAAACATACATATATCAAGAACCTCAATTTTAAATCCAATGGAGTTCAAGCCTCATGTTTCTCTCCTTTGAACACTATACTTGTACCATTCCTAAGAAAACTTTTCTTTTTCTTTTTATGTCTTTTTTATGATAGGATCTCCTGTAGCCCTAGCTGGACTAGAACTCCCTATGTAGACCAGGCTGCCCTTGAACTCACAGAAATCTGCCCGCCTCCCACTCAACTGAGAAAACTATTTCTAAAAAATAGTGGCTCTTGCAGCCCCTGAGCCTATGATCACCAGCTAGCCATCCAGCCTTGTATGAGGGAAATAGCATTGCACAAGTTCATTAAGGCTTCTGTTGCTACAATCAATCATGGGCCTCCTGATTTAATCCACCTATTGGAGGAAGTAGCTTCCCCCTTTTTAGACCCCATCCAGGTGGCATTGTGCTGGATGAGGACACCCTTCTTCCAGAGTCCTTGGCTACTGGGGAAGTCCTGGGGAAGGAATTGAATAAATAGTAACAATATGGCTTTTAGGCCTTACACATAGCAGTGTAGAGCTCAGTACACTGGTACTGCAAAACCAAAACCTTGGCACAGAGGTCCCTAATCAAGAATAGAATTTAAAGTGCTAATACTTGACGAAGCTTCAAGTAGTCATTTTGGAATTGGAGGCCCTGGCCAACAGTTTCATTTTCACATTTACTATAGTTTAAGCCATTCCCTAACAAGTATCCCTTCTGGGTAGAAAGCTCTGGGAATCTCTATCCTCACAGATACTCAGAATATAGATGAAAACCATGTCTTTTTAAAATTAATTTTATTTATTTCTGTATGTGTATGAATGTACTGCCTGCATGCAAGTTTGTGTACCTGTGTCGTGCAATGCCGCGGAGGTCAGAAGAGGGTCTCAGATTCCCCTGGAACTTGAGTTCTCCTGGAATTGGAGTTTCAGACGGTTCTCGGCTGCCATGTGGGTGCTGGGGATCGAACCCGGGTCCTCTGTAAGAGCAGTCGGTGCTCTTAACCGCTAGGCCATCTCTCCAGCCCGAAAACCATGTCTAAGTCAGGCCATGGTTCAGGACTTTGCTGGCTCCCATCAGAGCTACAAACATTATTAGTAATAACCAAGACACAAATTTCATTTTCATTTGGGAGAAAGCATTCAACAGAACTGTCATGTTCCTAATGGGTCCCACATAGCCAGTTCAATTGAGAGATATACTAGTCTCCTCAAAAGCCTTTAAAAACTCTACCCTGATAGACAAACCCCCAAATGTCCCTCTATGTTTCCCTAGACCTGAATGCTTCTTTATGAACATTTGATCTTACCCCATCCACTAAGGGCTCCTGGTCAAATCAAAGGCATGCCCTCTCAGGAAATTCCTTAACCACAGAGTTTCTACAGACCAGACAGCAACTGGTTACCTGATACAGGATGAATTTGAACCTAAATCCCCACCAAAAAAAAAAAAAAGCAAAAATCTAGACAACTGCAGCTTTCTGTTGACATTCCAACTGTTACTGAACTGGCTATTTCCAGTGGTTTACAATTTGTAAAGATCAAGCCTTTACAATGAGGCATTGTTTCAGCCAAATATGACAAACACAGATATGGATATCCACCACCTACAGAAGGATGCTCCTATTCTTCATCCCAGTTGACCCTGCCCTGGTACTGAAGCTCATCACTGGGGTGATATCATCTAGACATGTCCCCAACCCACAACCTTGTTTATGCATGTAGATGACATCAGCTCAGTACCAGAAACATTATGGAGAGATATGGATACCTCTAATTCTACGATGCCCGTGGCCCACTTCTCCAGAGAGAAGAAGGAGGAGATGTGTGCTCTCTCCCTTTGCCATGAATGATTTCGTTACTTTTCTGAACTTGCCACCAGTTTATCACATGATCCTGATGTGATCCTTGTCTTTCAAATGTACAGAGTGCAGTTCCATGCCTAAAGAGACATTGTACATACTAATCTCTGTGTTGTTAAATATTAATGTTGGTCATTGATTTGCTCCAGAGACACCTACTTTATAGTAGTCAACTCCTTGGCCCTCAGAGAGAAGACCCAGAGCCTTCTTTTGTGATGCACCTTGCTCAAGATTCCTCCCCTGAGTCTATAAGCCATTCCATTTTCAGGACATGATGATACTCAGGAATGTTGCATACACTTTACAGATCTTTCAGTTTGTGTCTTTTCACAATATAAAGGACATGTCTGGCACTTCAGTCATAGGCTTTTGGGTAGTGAGAAGGTTCAGCAGGTAAACATACTTGAATCCAACTTTGATAACCTGAATTTGATTCCTGAAGCCCACAGGTTGGAAGGAAAGAACTGTCTCCTGCAAGTTAGATTGGGAAGAGGGTGGTAAGTTATAACTTGATTACATATTCAACATGTATCACATTGGACAAATATTGCTGTATTTGAAAATTTATTGTATTTGTCCCCAGTACATTCAAGAATTCCAACTACATGTGTGCTAGGTCTCTTGAAGCTGTCTTTCAGGTCACTGAATATTTTCAGTTTTTGAGACACAAATTTGAGAGAGTAATTTATTTTTTTTTTGTAAGCAGTTCTATTTGACATTAACATTTTGACAAGCACCATTTTCACATATTTTACTTAAATCTTTCTTGTGCATTTTTGTTGTTTCAAGCAGTAATCTAAATCTATTACTCTGTCTTACCTTCTTTGCTTTTTTAAATTTAACTTTTCAGTGTATTGTGTTGTTCAGTTCTGAGATCTCTCTGTTTATATTTTTTATTTTTTTAATTTTATTTATTTTTTATGTGTATGAATGTACTGTCTGCATGTATGTTTGTGCACCCATGTCAGGCAAATGCTGCAGAGGTCAGAAGAGGCTGTCGGATTCCCCTGAAACTAGAGTTAAAGATGGTTCTCAGCCTCCATGTAGGTGCTGGGGATCAAACCAAGGTCTTTTGTAAGAGCAGTCAGTGCTCTTAACCACTAGGCCATCTCTCCAGCCCCCTCTCTGTTTATTTTTTTGTCCAGTTGACCTATCCAGGTGGCTCAATGGGGGTATTGAAGTCCCACACTATTAGCGTACAGGAACTAATCTGTGTCTTGAGGTCCTGAAAGATTGTTTATAAAGTTTGGTGCACCAGAGTTTGGTGCATAAATATTTAAGACTGTGAGATATTCTTGGTTAATTGTTCCATTGATAAGGATATAATAGCCCTCTTTGTCTTTTCTGATTAATTTTACTCTGAGGTCTATTTTGTCTGATATTAGAATAGTCACTCCTGCTTGTTTTTTGGTACCATTTGCTTGGAATATTTTTTTTCCATCCTTTCACTCTAAGGTGCTGTCTGTCCTTGAGGGTAAGATGGGTTTCTTGGAGACAACATATAGATGGATTCTGTTTCCTAATCCATTCTCCCATTCTATGTCTTTTGATTGGGGAGTTTAGACCATTAATATTTAAGGTTATTATTGAGAGATATGTGTTGTTTCCTTTCAACTTACTTTTTGTTTGCATTCTTGGTCTAGGTATTTATTTACTCTGTTATGCTTTTGGTAATTTCTCTCTTGGGTTGCTTAAGGATAGTTGCTCCTTTCCTCTGCTCTTTGAATTGCTTTGAGTATTTTCTGAAGTGTTGGTTTTTTTGACATGTGTTCTTTCATTTTGTTTATGTCATGAAAGATTTTTCTTTCTCCTTCAACTATGATTGACATTTTTGCTGGGTATAGTAATCTGGGTTGGCATCTAAAGTCATTTAGTACTGGGAATACTATGGTCCATGTTCTTCTGGCTTTCATGGTTTGCACTGAGAAGTCAGGTGTGATTCTGATGGGTTTCCCTTTATATGTGACTTGTTTTTCTCTTGTGGCTTTCAGTATTTTGTCCTTGTTTTGAGCATCTAGTGTTTTAACTATGATGTGACGTGGGGAATTTCTTTTCTGGTCTTGTATATTCAGTGTTCTATGTGCTTCTTGTATTTCTTTGGGTTTGTCTTTTTTCAGCTTGGGGAAATTTTCTTCTATTATTCTGTTGAAGATCTGTTCAATACCATTCTCTTGGGATTCTTCTCCTTCCTCTATCCCTATGATGTGGAGGTTTGGTCTTTTCATGGTGTCCCCCATTTCCTGGTTATTCCACTCTTGTGTTTTTTAAATTTTTTCATAATCTTTACTTGAGGTTTCTAGCTGTGCTGTGTTATACTGAAGGTCTGATATTCTTTTTTCTGCTTCTTCCATTCTGCTTCTGAGACTTTTTCCCATCCTTCCCTGCTGATTGGATGAATGTTCAATTTCCTTTTTTATTTCATCCTGTGATTTCTTCAGTATTTCCATTTCATTTTGGAGCTTTTCATTTTCTTGTAGCTCCTTGCTTTACTGGTCAGTTTCTTTTTTTCCCCTTTCAGCCTGAGATCTTTTCAATGTTTCCACTTCAGGAGTTTGTCATTCTCTCCCTCTAGTTCTTTTCAGAGTTTGTATTTCTCTTCCTCTAGTTCTTTTCAGAGTTTATCAATCTCTCCTTTTAGTTCTTTCTGGAGTTTCTCATTCTTTACTTCTAGTTCCTTCATGAGTTTTTCATTCTCTCCCTTTAGTTCTCTGATTTGTTCCTTATAGTCTTTGAATATGTCTACAATTGTTCTTCTAAGGTCAGTATCTTTGTTCCCTTCCAGGGAGATCTCATTGTTGGGATCTTCTACAGGACTGGTTGAGTTCAGTGGGGATTTATTTTGAGCTTTTCCCATATTGTTATTTTTCCATTGTGTTTTGGGCCTGTGTGCTGTTGTTGTTGTTGTTTCCCCTTTGTTTATTTGTTTGCCTTCTGTTGCTAATCTCAAATGTTAATATGGAGGACTGGTTGGTCACTCAGTTTACTTCCTGTTGGTTTCTTCCTCAGTTTTGGCTATGCAGCCTCAAATCACTGACACTGCTGGATCTTCCCCATAGCACTAAACCGCAGCACCAGCAGTTTATACTTTTCACCTCAGTATCAGTAGCTTGAGCTGGTTGGAGGGAGGGGGGTTTGAATCCTTTGGCCCATGCACTGGTCCCCACCTGAGCAGTTGGGCACGGAGAGTGTGCACCCTTTTCTGGCCTCCTAGCCACTCATGAATATCCTCTCTATGGTCCTAGGGTTGGGCAGCACCTGTGGAATTGGGCCACCCTCCGATGGGCTCACTGACCTGAGGAGTTGGGCACAGAGAGTGTGCGCCCCTGGCTGGCCTCCTAGTCACGCATGCAGATCCTATATGAGTATTTTGTCTGCATGTATATGAGTGCACCTCTGTCTTGCACTTCTGGCAAAAGCCAGAGAGGGTGTTGGATTCTGTGCTGGATAGCTTTAGTGTCAACTTGACACACCTGGGTTGAGGGAGCCTCAATTGGGGAATTGGCTCCATTGGACTGGCCTGTGGGCACATCTGTGGAGTATTGTCTTGATTGTTGAGCCATGTGGGAGGGCCCAGCCCACTATGGGTGGTGCCACCCTGGGCAGGTTGTTGTGTACCATATAAGAGGGCAGGCTGGGCATGGGCCAGGGAAGCAAGCCAGTAAACAGCATTCTTCCATGGCTTGTGCCTCAGCTCCTGCCTCCAGGTTCCTGTCCTGAGTTCCTGCCTTGTGCTCCCTGAGTGATGAACTGTGACCCAAGAGATGTGAGATTTCCTCCCCAAGTTGGTGTCTGTCAGAGTATTTTGTCACAGCAATTAAAGACAAACTACAACAGATTCCCAGAACAGGAGTTACACACCATTAGTTTTCATGTGGGTGCTGGCAATCTAATATGGATCCTCTGCAAGAACAATCAGTGCTTGTAATCAGTGGAGAGCCCTTCCTTTTAATATAACTCAATAGAACTTCTATTTAAACACTATTAGGCTGCTATTTACCTTCCTTGCCCTATCTGTAATATCTTCATCATCCTCTATGAATTTCTTTTTGTCATTTGTCTCATTGACTTCTGACATAACATTCTTTTTTTATCTAGTTCATTTTCTATTCTTCTCTTACTACTCACCCAACTAGCAAATGAATTCATTAGTTCAATGCAATATACCAAATGGAATCACAGATATCTATAGAATATTCCACTCAAACACCAAAGAATATACTTTCTACTCAGCACCCCATGGAACATTCTCCAAAATTGACCACATACTGGGACACAGAGAAAACGGCTACAAATACAAAAGTATTGAAATAATTTCATGCATTCTATCAGACCACAGTGCAATAAAGCTCAGTATAAACACCAGAATAAGCCCAAATATCTACAAGAACACATGGAGACTAAACACACAATCCAGAATAATGAATGGATCAAGGAAGAAATAAAGAAAGAAAAACATTTCTGGAACTAAATGAAAAAGAAAATATAACACAGCAAAACCTATGGGATACTTTAAAAGCAGTCCTAAGAAGGAAGTTTATAGCAGTGCCTATATTAAAAAAGCAGAAAGAGGACAAATAAATGAACTAACACTGCAGCTAAAAACATTTGAGAGACAACAACAAATGAACCCTAAATGCAAAAGACAAGAAGAAATCCCAAAAATCAGAGCAGAAATCAATAAAATAGAAACAAAGAAAACAATACAAAGACTCAATGAATCCAAAAGCTGGTTCTTTGAAAGGATAAACAAGATAGATAGACCCCTAGCCCTGTTAACCAAAAGAAAGAGCAACTCCAAATCAATAGTATTTGTGATGAAAAGGGAAACATCACAACAGAGAAAAGATCCAGACAATCATATAAGAATACTTCAAAAACCTATAATCTACTAAATTTGAAAACCTAAGATAAATGGATGGATATTTGAAATCCTAGAATTCACCAAAACTTAACAAAGAAGAGACTGACAGATTAAATAGACCCATAATATATGAGGAAGTTGAAAGTATAATAGTAAACCTCCCAACTAAAAAAAGCTCAGTCCCAGATTTTTTCAGGGCAGAATTCTATAAAACATTTAAAGATGACTTACAGCCATGATTACTAAAACTGTTCAGAAGGATACAAGCAGAGGGAATTCTCCCAAATTCCTTCTGCAAAGACAGCATTACTCTAATACCAAAACCAGGCAAAGATACAACCAAAAAAGAAAACTAAAGACCCATCTCATTAATGAACAAAGATGCAAAATTCTCTACAAATACTTGCAAAAAACATACAGACCCACATCAAAAACATCATCCATCGTGACAATTTGGATTCATACCAGAGATGCAGGGATGGTTCAACCCCACCCAAGTTCATGCACACTGCCATTCCTGCCCTGTATCTTCTTCTGATTCTTTTCAAAGTTTTTCAAAGCAGAGGATTATTTTTCTTGGGGGAACTTTACTGTTTCATTCTGTTCCCTATCCCAGTTCCTCTGCTGTTCCCCTACAGTCTGTATTGCTTTAACACACACACACACACAAAAAAAAAAAAAAAAAAAAAAAAAAAAAAAAAAAAAAAAAAAATATATATATACTATATATAATATATATATATATTTATTATATATATATCACCTGTACTAAAATTATATCCTCTGTACACAAACTGTCATTTCCATATCATATTTCAGGATTTACATTATTCTCTCTTAAATTTATATTACTCTAAAATATGCCTACATATCCTCCACCCATATACCAAGATTACAAAGTCTCAAAATAAGTGGTGGTTTAATTCTAGATCCTGTTAAAGGATTTACATTATAAGAGCACAGCTGCTTTCAGGGAAAGGGGTATATAACCTAGATGTTGCTCAGTTTGTCTTAAAACTCGGTTCTTGTTGCTAGTATCCACAAATGAGGGATACCTTTCACCTTATTTTTTTTTCTGGGTCTGTGTTACTTCACCTAGCATAATATCTTCTAGTTCCATGCATTTACCTCTCCAGCATTTGGTGTCTTTTGCTTTCTTGAACTTAGCCAGTCTTATAGGAGTGAGATGATATCTTAAAGTGGTTTTAATTTGCATTTCCTTAATTATTAGTGATGTTGAACATTTTTTAAGTTTATTTTTCTCTATGTGTATGAATGTACTCTCTGCATGCAGGTCTGTGCACCCGTGTCATGCAATGCCTGGGAGGTCAGAAGAGGGTGTCGGATTCCCCTGGAATTGGAGTTCTCCTGGAATTGGAGTTTCAGACGGTTCTCAGACACCATGTGGGTGCTGGGGATTGAACCTGTTTCCTCTGCAAGAGCAGTCAGTGCTCTTAACCACTAGGCCATCTCTCTAACCCCCAATGTTGAACATTTTTTAAGATGTTTCTCAGCCATCTTTATTTCCTCATTTGTGAAGTTTCTGCTCAGCTCTTTACTCCATCTTTTGAGTGAGTCATTTGGTTTCTTACTTCTTTGTTTTTTTTCCTAGTTTACATGTTCTGCCAGGTGTGTCACTGGTGAAGGTTTCTTCCTACTCTTTGGGTTTTCTCATCACTTCCCTAATTTTTTCATTTTTTCTTTCACTGTACAGAAGCTTTTTTTTTTTTGAGACAAGGTTTCCCTATAGCCCCAGCTGGCCTGGAACTTACTCTGTAAACCAGGCTGGCCTTGAACTCACAGAGATCCATCTGTCTCTGCCTCTTGAGTGCTAGGATTAAAGACTTGCACTACCAAGCCTGGCTCAAAGATGGTTCAGTTCTTAGCCACTTTGTTGGTGTTAGGAAAGGAACCCACGTCTTCTGCAAGAGAAGTCAGCTCTTAATCACTGAGCCATCTCTCTAGCCCTTGCTGTACAGAAGCTTTTGAGTTTAATGAGGTCTCACTTGTCAGTTGTTGACCTCACTTCCTATGCAGCTGCTGTCTGATCTAGAAAGATTTCTACTACAGCCTATGTCTTGTAGGTTGCTGCCAACATTTTCTTCTATCACCTTCAGAGTTTTGGGTTTCATGTTGAGGTCTTTGATCCATTTGGAGTTGATTTTTATATTGGGTGAGAGGTAGGGGTTTAGTTTTATTCTTCTACAAGTGGCGATCCAGTTTTGCCAACACCATTTGCTGAAGATGCTGTCTTTCCTCTATTGGGTCTTCTTGGTCTTTTTGTCAAATATGAGGTGGCTGAATAGTGTGTGCTCAAGTTTGGATCTTCAATTTTGTTCCATTGGTCTATGGGTCTGTTTTGTGGCAGTACCAGCCTTTTTTTATGACTATAGCCCTGCAATATTGTTTGATGTTTGGTATAGTGATCCCCCCGTGTATTGCTCTTTTCACTCATGGTTGCTTTAGCTATTTGGGGTCTTTTGCTTTTCCTGTACATGGAGAGATGAGTGGCAGGCTAGGCAGCCCCTCTGGAAGCCAAGCCAAGGGGCTTGGGTTCAAGCACCCAGGCAAAACCACATCCCACTTTCGTGATCATTTTTCTTTAATTAACTATAAGTAAATGGCTACTTAGAATTCATACACATCAGTATGATTTAAGTAAAATAAAATTCTTCTATTTTCTTAGCCCTTTATTTGTTTAATAGCTCTCTTTAAATACCATGTTCTATACTTTTATTAAACATTTTAATGGAATTTTTATGTATTTTTTAACAGAACATCCCAAACAATCTTAATCATCTTTACATGGCCTTCCCCATTGGTACTCTCCCACAGCCCCCTCCCTCCCCACTGAAATTCGTACACTCTGTCATTTGTGCTAAATTAGTGTCGCTAGACATTCCTAGGTGCAAGTTCATCCACTGAGGTCTAGTCAGCCCATCCAGACTCTGTTCTCTCACTTTAAGAAGGTCAGCTCTTTCTCACCCAGCAATAATCAGCTGCCAATATTTCTTCTGCTAAGATTGGGGCCTATTGTCCATTTCCCCAGTTCCATACTGGAATTTTGTCTGCTTGAGTTTACATGGGTCTTGTGCATGCTGATATAACTGCTGTAGATTCATATGAGAAAGGTCCCAGGAACTTGTATGATTCTATTTCCACATGGTCATGCTCCTCCTGCCTGGCTCTTACAATGTCTGTGTCCCCTCTTCTAGCTGTGGCTTAGTGAAGGTTAATAAAGGAGTCCTGTCCAAGGACCTACTCTTTACAGATTCCTAACCTCTATGCTTTGCCCTAATCCTCTGTTAGATGAGAGTCTTCATTAGTGAGTGTTGTGCAATTCATTAGTGTCCTCTTTACTCCTTGTTGTAGATGTGCCACTTGGGCTTGCGCTATTTACAGACAATATCTGCATGTGACCAGTTATAGTACTTTGTAATAGTCTTCCTCTGGTGCCAAAGAAGCCTCTTTGATGACTGGTGACTGAAATACTTGACTGTAAATATAAGGATACATATTTTTCACTTAGTAAGAAATTACATTAATGTAGGCATATGACAGCTTTGGGAATTTTAGATCTTAAGATCTATGATATCTCCATCCATGTGTATTAGACTATGTTTACAGTACCACACATGAATTTCCTACCACTGAGTGCGTTTTAAGTCCACTTAAGTAGCTATTGATTGCCCCAAGATAAAAATACCACTATGGCATGAAGTTTGAATGCTGTGTTGGTCATTGGTGTGATTATTTGGTCTTATAGCCAATTGCTGTTCTCCTCAGCAGCTTGTGTAGTGCTCTCCTCAATCACTTTCTTCATAAAACAAGAATTTTTGCCACAACATATAACATCACATAATGTAATCTTAATCATCTCCGTCCTATCTACCCCCTATCCACATTATACATTATTGCTTTTTTGCTTGCTGTCTTCTTGAGTGCATCTTATACACATATACCTTAAGTAAAGACCAAGACTTTCAACCTGGAAGGCAGGAAGATATTCTTCATGTTAGTGTAGTCTGGGTGCCACATGGGGCATTTTTTCTTATTTTTGTCTTTAAATAATTTTATACTATGTATTAATCCTCCCTTTTAAATGCTCATTTATTTAAATCTCTATAAACTCTTTAGACATGGAAATTTTGCTTTTAATTTTTTTTTAAATTTCTCTGAATTTTAGAAAATTTCAAGTGCCTCTCAATGATCAGTGAATAGTTTTGGTTTCTTTGTGATTACTTATTTTTCATTCATTTTTTAAAATACATCATTGGTTTTATGTTTGAAATAATTCTAGGAATAACACTCTTTTTATTCAACTGACAAGATTTAGTTTCAGTTTTAGTTTTAGTCATAATCTAGATGAAGAGAAATCTCAGAAGGAGTTTGCCACCTCATGAAATGATCTCATTCTGAAGCCTAATATCATCACCTCTCTAATGCTTTATTAACTTAGAATGATTCCTGGTAATCAAGGTTTCCAGGAGTTATATACAATCCAACCTGGAATTCAGTTAAAACTGATTCTTAAATTTACATCACTTAGTGAAAAATAAAATCTCATTTGAACTTACTCATAATGTATGTGTGTGTGTGTGTGTGTGTGTGTGTGTGTGTGTGCATACCATACATTAGTAGATGAAAAGAAAGTATGAAACATGGGAGAATAATTACCTTATTTTGGGTTTAAAAAACTACTAAGATGTATACCTAACTCTGTTCCTCAAAATAAATGATTGCTCTTATTGGGGCTGGGGAGATAGCTCACCAGTTAAAGAGCACCTGCTATTCTTACAGAGAACCTGGGTTCAGTTCTCAGCATTTCACATCCCAGGACATCCCACAGCTACCTGTAATGTCGGTCCTAGGGAATCCAATATCTTCTTTCCTTGATAGGCATGCCAGGCTAGTGGTGCACATGCATGCACGAAGCACTTATACAGGTAAAATAAAAATAAATCTTAAAAAAATAATATCATTGAATGAACACAAACTAGTCCAATAAATACAACTACAAAAAGAGAAAACTAGATAAGAAATACTTGCTAAAACAATCCTTTAACAACAGATTTAAACTGAGCATGGTGGTGCATGCCTTTAGTACTAGCACTTTGGAAATAGAGGCAGGTAGATTTCCCTGTAGACCCAGCCTGGTCTTTATAGTGAGTTCCAGGCCAACTGAGGCTACATAAAGACATTGTCTCAAAAAAAAAAAAAAAAAAAACTCTCCCCCCAAACAGATTTACATTTAAAGGTCATCCAAATTCCTATAACTTAGAGCAAGCTAAGTGTGCCAAGTGATCAAGTAAGATTTTGAAATCTAGCATAGCACCTGAAAAGATATCTCCATATTAAACAGAAGCAAAGTCATACCAGTTTTTTCCTATTTCTTTAGAGTTTCTTGCACATCTTCACCTGAAATTTTATTCCCATAGACACAACCATAGATGAGTCTCCTTTTTTATGCTTTTATTGATGTTTGGTTTATTTCAGACATCATTTTTCAATTTAGTTTAGGCATATTCCCTTTTCCCTTCCTCTGTCCCCATCCCATATCATGCATTCTGCCATAACTGCCCTGCATCTTTCTCTCAGTCTTCTTTTTTATGCTTAGGAATTCACATTTTCCTCCATTAATTTTATATTACTGTAAAATGTGGATATATACTCTCCACCCATATACAGTAATTACAGAGTCTGAAAATAAGTGGTGGGTGGATTCTAGAACCCATTGAGAATTTTACATTATAACAACATAATTGCTTTCAGATAAATAGAAATATAACAATAATGTTGTTCAGCTTGCCTTTCATCTGGGGAATTTGGTGTTAGCTCTACAAATGAGGGAAACCGTTCGCTGTTTGTTTTTCTGGGACCGTATTGCTTCACTTAGCATAATGACTTTGAGCTCCATCCATTTACCTGCAAAGTTCATAATGTCATCTTTCTTTGCCGCTGAGCAGTATTCCATTGTGTAGATGTACCATATTTTTGTCATCCACTTGTCTGTTGAGGTGCATTTGGGTTGATTCCAGCTCTTCACTATTGTGAAGAGAGCTGCAGTAAACATGGATGTGCATGTATCTTTGTGGTAGGATGAGTCTTGTGGGTATATACCCAGGAGTGGTATGGCTGGGTCAGGTGGTAGGCTCATTTTGAGTCTTTTAAGGGTTCTCCACACTGCTTTTTATAATGGTTTACAAGTTTACATTCCCACCATCAGTGGATGAGTGCTCCCCTTTCCCCACAACCTCTCCAGCATTTGGTGTCCTTTGTTTTCTTGATCTTAGCTAGTCATATCCGAGTGAGATGATATCTGAGAGTGGTTTTAATTTTCATTTCCTTAATTATTAATGATGTTGGACACTTTTTAAGATGTTTCTCAGCCATTTTTAATTCCTCACTGGTAAAGTCTCTGTTCAGCTCTTTACTCCATCTTTTGAGTAGGTCATTTGTTTTCTTCTTTGTTTATTGAGTAGTTTATATATTCTTGAGGGTAATGCTCTGTTAGATGTATCACTGGTAAAGATTTTCTACCACTCTGTGGGTTTTCTCTTCTCTCCTCGATTGTTTCTTTCACTGTACAGAAGCTTTTGAGTTTGATGAAGTCCCATTTGTCCACTGTTGACATTATTTCCTTCCTGTGCAGCTGCTGTCTGATTTAGATGAGTCATCTTTTTAACTTATGCAGGCCCTCTGATGTCTTTCTCCACTAGGACTTCTGTGCCCACCACTTTTCTATTATAGTGGCAGAGCACAGGATAAAATCAAGTTCTAAAAAGCAAGGTTTATGGGGCTGGAGGGATGGCCTAGCGGTTAAGAGCGCTGACCGCTCTTGCAGAGGACCCGGGTTCGATCCCCAGCACCCACATGGCGGCTGAGAACCGTCTGTGACTCCGGTTCCAGGAGAACTCCAGTTCCAGGGGAATCCGACACCCTCTTCTGACCTCCGCGGCATCGCACGACACGGGTGCGCAGACCTGCATGCAGACAATACATTCATACATAAAAATAAATAAATAAATAAATAAATAAATAAATAAATAAATAAATAAATAAATAAATATTTAAAAAAAAAAGCAAGGTTTATGTTGGCTCACAGTTCATAAGTTTCATTTTATGGTCGTTTTTAACCAGTTTATGGGGGACTGTGGAAAAATGAAATATCATGAGGGTTCAATCAGTAAAGGGTTTGCTGTGTTAGCAAGAGGACCTGAGATTGATCCCCAGCACCTATGCAAATAGCAGAGTCAAACATCCTAGTTGTGGGGACAGAGACAGGCAAATCCCTGGTGCTTCCTGGTCAGCCAGCTAGGCCAAATTAATGAACTTCAGGTATCGTGAGAAAGGCTGGTTTCAAAAATTAAAGTGGAAATCTACTGGTGAAGACATCTGTAATGGATAGTTTTAGTTATCAACTTGACACACCTGGTTAGGGGGAACCTCAACTGAGAGACCATCTCCATTAGACTTACCTGTGGGAATTCTATGGGACATTTTCTTGATTGCTGAGTGACGTGAGATGGCCCATCCCACTGTGAGCAGTGCCACACCAGGGCAGGTGGTCCTGTATGGTATAAGAAAGCAGGCCAGGGGACCAAGTCAGTAAGAGGTGTTCTTCCATGGCCTGTGCATCAAGTTCCTGCCCTGAGTCCCCACCTTAGCCTCCCTTGATGACAGTAAGCCAAATAAACACTTTCCACCCCAAATACATTTTGGTCAGTGTTTTAGCACAGCCATCAAAAATATGACAACATCTACCTCTCTCCTCCACACACATACATACACACTTGCCATGTGTTTGCACACATTAAAACATGCATAGCATACACACACACACACACACACACACACACACACACGCCATGGTGGACAGCTTAGAGTACATCAAAGTTGCTTACCTCATAGTAGACAGAAAGCAAAGTAATGAGGAAAATCACCCAGGATCTGACAATCCTATTCAAAGAGACACTCCCAGTGACCAAACCTAAATTCCAATGAAGCTCAACCTCATAAAGTTTCCACCACATCTTAAAAATTCTCTGGGGACCAAGCTTTATCAATCAATGGACCTTAATGCACCTCTCAGTTCCAAACTATAGCAACATGTACAGCTTTCTACTTATTTATACTTGTACATCACCCTCAGTAAATATTTATTGCTTTGGGATAAAGATTTTAGCTATCATTTAAGGGCTTGTGTCATCTCCTCCAATCCTTAATTTCTAATCAGCACTTCTTAATCCAAGCAATTTAATAACGTTATTTCCTCAGAAGGCTAAAGAAACACTCCTAAACTGCACAAAACCATCTGGAAGCCAGGCTGGGTCTAGCAATTATATATATTTGAAAAAGAAAAAAAAATGTCCTTGCCTTCAAGGAACTTAAAGTGACAGGAAGGTAAATCAGTCGATTGTTTCAGTGCAGGTTGAAAAGTTCCCTGAGTGAAGTATATGTGCAGTCTCCTGTCCTAGAGAAGACATATGAGTCAGATTTGGCAATGGCAGCACAAATAAAACCATTTGTCATTTTGCTTGACCAATGAAAGCAGTTATAACAGGTGCAAGATGAGTGCAGACCCCGAGCCAAGGAGGCAGGTATCTTGTCAAGCCCATAGAAGAGGTCCCAGCTTGCAAGCTCACCCACAAGTAGTCCCACGTCTTTGTGCTTGCTTCTATCTGTCAATATTTTGTGGATCTTAGGGTCGGGCCATAGGATTCCAATGAATCCTTCTTCCCACTTGCCCCAGCTCTAAGATGATGGATAGAGTCCGAAAACCAACCAGAGAGGGAAGTGGAGGGAAGCTAATCTCCTTCTATCCAGTATGACAAGTGATGCTACATTTGTCTCAAACTAATTTTTATGCTTTCATTCCCTCTAAAATCTCAAGTAGATGTACAAAATACTCCTAGATTAGTAACTCCAAATTTTTGTTACATGAAGACCATCTAGCTTTCATGCATGTGTATCCATGACACACTTCACATGCACATCTTCCTGCCACAAACTCAGTTTTTTTCTCATATAGCAGCAGTAGGTTGTGATTAGAGAAACTTGTTCAAAAAGCATAAGCTTTAAAGTTCTAAGTTTTAGTTGTTGTGCTTCATTAATAATGCAACCCATCTTTGAAATCCAAAAGAAGAATTATAAGACTGAATTTATATGGCATGATATTTCATATATATATATTTGCTGGATACAAAGACTGACTCAATTAGTTTTACATACATGCATATATATGTGTATATATAAATATATGTATATATACCTGTATATATAGTTATTTACATATTTATTTTATATTTATATATTTACTTATATATTATACAGGTATATATATTAGACATATATATTTATATATATTATACAGTTAGTTTTACATACATATGTATACATGTGTATATATAAATATATGTATATATACCTGTATATATAGTTATTTACATATTTATTTTATATTTATATATTTACTTATATATTATACAGGTATATATATTAGACATATATATTTATATATATTATACAGTTAGTTTTACATACATATGTATACATGTGTATATATAAATATATAAATATATATATATAAATGTATATATAAATATATATACACATATATACATTTAGTAATGATCAGTGAAAAGTATAAATATATTCCATTTTATTAAGTTTCTTCTATGCAATTGTATTTAAGGAAACTGAGAGAATCTAAAGCCAATAATAGCACAGTTAACAATTCTCCTAAACTAATGGTATGAAGTAAGACACGTGTGGGAGGCAGTAGACATGTGATGCATTCACTGGGTGTGTTTCTCAGAAGGAAGGGGATTGAACTGGATGTAGCAAAGAAGTCTCAGGAATGGCTGCCTAAAACCTCTAGAAAAGGTCAGAAATCTTCCTTTCCTCCTTTTAATTCAGATCCCATTCATGGATTATACAGCAGAAAGCAATAAACAAGTATAATAAGGGGATGATTGATGTGTTCCAGCCATTCTGACTCTAGGGTTTTATTTTTTGATTGCTTGAAATCATTTTGTTAAAACTATGAAAGTAACGTAGTAGACATTTTCAGGAATAAAGAAAACATATTGTCATATCATTATGTAACCAACATGATTCTAATTCATCTGTGCTCAGCATTAAAATCTTTTTATCATAGGCATATGTATTTTATAATTGAAATCATAATGTAGATACAATTTCATGTTGTGCTTTTTCACACTTAATTGTATGATGAGTGCTTTTTCAGGATTCTTAATTGTTTTCATAATTACATATTTAAATGGTTGCATGACACTCAGTTGTATCCCATTTACTTAAATTTAGGAGTGTAGGGCTTATTTTTCGTTTTTATGACTTTTTTGCTTTGGAAAATATTGTTGTGTTACATACACAGTGTCCAAATCAAACAAACATGACTGGGACATAGCTTCCACTATATGTGCTCTCCCCCCTCTGGTGTGAATATTCTATAAACATTTCAAGTACATGTGCTAAAACGATGCCTCCAAGGAGCTTTGAACTATTTAGGTGATTTTTTTTTTTTTTTTTTTTTTTTTTGGTATTTTTGAGACAGGGTTTCCCTGTAGCCCAAGCTGGCCTTTTTAGAACAGGCTTGCCTTGAACCCACAGAGATATGCCTGCCTCTGCCTCCTGAGTGCTGAGATTGCACTCCTGAGATGCACCACCATGCCTGGCTTTAGGTGATTTTTTTAAACTTACAGTATGATTGCTTCATAATAAAAATCTCAGGAATAATGAATTAAAATCAATTATGAGACCTGAAATACATCATAGAAATGGTGGAGGAAAAAAATGAATTGTAGGAAGCTTTCTTTTTATGCTGAACAGGACCACGTGGCCCTGCTAAGGGAAGGGGAACACAGTGCCCATGGGCACTGGGGGGAGCTGACCCCTTGGCGCAGAGGCCAGCAGGCTACTTCCCATAGCCCGGTCTGAGTGGTACTTCCAACTTGGGCCCTTAGCCTGAACCCATGAGACCCATGTTCTACTCCTGGCCATGACTTCCTACCTGCCCAGAGACTACTGAACCCTGGACAGTAATTTCAGGCTGATGGCTAATGGCCTATCTTCAGCCTCTGTCCACTCACAGCACCAGCTACCCAGATTGGTGGTCCGCAAGGGGAACATTTTTCCAACCCACTGGCCACCCAAACAAAATGCAGGCCTACCTTGGCCTGTATGAGCTCAATAATTAATAAAAAATAACAGCCAGGAATTCCGTGATGATGTTACTATGAAATTCATATTTATTCCTTGCTACAGCCTGCTTTTATAAACTAAATGACGTTAGTTCCCAGGACCGATCATAAGCCCTCCAACTCCATGCCACTGCACACCATGCCGTTGCCCCACCCAGCTAGGCCACTTTGTTTGCTCCTCCTTGGGGCAGGGTCAGACCCTCAGCCATACGATGCCCTGAGGCGTTAGCTGGAAGCTAGCCTGCAATTTAAGCAGGATTTTCCCCACAAAGAATGTCTATGCAGTAGAACAAAAATGTTTGCTTTAGTAGAAAGAAAAGTTTCAAAGCCTGGTTAGAATATGTAAAAACAACTCAAGAACTTATTCAGAAGAAACTAAATAAAGATGGTGCAATTTCAGCATCAATAAAATAGTGAAAGGGCTTTCATGTCATTTGTAGGTAGAGGAAGGTCACCTGTGGCTGCATTGTGCTTAATTGTCTGCCTGTCATTTATTCCTGAATCTGCCCCTAGTTGAGAATGGCTTGTATCAACACACCTTGTGAGACAAACGTGAAACACAGAGCTCTTGATATTTACAGAGCACGAGGCAGGGCCTCTGGGAGTGGGTCCTGAGACACGTTATCAAGCTGCTTATATGAGGGAGGTGTTGTTCAACAATAAATAGATTCTTCTTTGCCATTAGACGAGAGTTCCCAGTCTGTTAATTTCTGCGCATGTGTAAGTTAAGCCCATCAGGCTTGTATGTAAGTGCTAGTGGGTATTAGTTGGAAAAGGGTCTTTTTGTCAGACTGCCAACCTGGGCAGTGAGTATGGAGTAGCCCACTGGGTCTTGACTGGACAGAGGCTTGCAGAGAGCCACCAGTCTGTGAAATCTGTTTCAGGGTGTGGTCATTCCCGGGAAGGTGAGATTCATTCCTCTATAACAGGGTGGCAGCCAATGCCCCAAGGCCAAGTTCACTTTACAAATTTGAAAATAGAATGCAGGCCACAGCTCTCTAAGGAATACAACCTTTTTCTCCTTCTCTGATAAACAATATTGGTTGCCTATATTATTTGGCATCTCACATATTAATCAGCATATGACATTATTATTATTATTAGTAGTAGTAGTAGTAGTAATATTGATCTTAAAACTAGGATTTATCAAATAATTAGGATAATTATCAAATTATCCTAAGGAATTCAAACTGCTTCAAGCTCATGTCTCTTGCACCAGATATAAGAACAGGATAACGTCAGGTCTTCAGCAGCAGGGCCTTATCGCCTCTCTTCTTGCAGGTATCCCAGTTTAGAGGAAAGGAGCCTTTACCTTTTGTGGGGCCTTAGATCCCCTGGCCAACATCTCCCTGGTAGAATAATCCATTACTGATATCAGAGCTCCTGTATTGATATATTTTGCTTAAGTGCATAGTTTAAGGACTTTAGTATTATTGTGGTTTCTGAAACAGAGCTCATCTTTTCCCAGTTTCTTTATGTCTATTAGTCTTAAAGAAGGCAGTTGTTTACTGGTTTTATAAGAGATTACCTCTAAATAGTTGTCTCCAATTTACTGTTGGAGAGCAACCCATTCATCATCATATTTCTCCTTGTTCATGGGGGGGAGGGCAAGAAAGTCTTCAGAAAACCTTTGTGGCACCTACAAGGTAAGTTTATTAGGATCATTATAAATAGTTGTTACATGGCGAGGCCACAGAGGGGTTCGATGTTTATGGCAATCTGAGGCTTTTCTTCCTTTCGATGTTCAGACGGGTCAACCTTTCGTTGGCACTTTCTGGTACATCCTACTCCAATTCAAAGCTTAGTATTCTTTCTCAGCCGTTAATTTGGTGACATTTTGTCCTGTTGTAACCACAAATCTTTTCCTGTAGTTAGTTTTAAGATTTGAATTGCAAGGTTTTGATGAAAAGGTTTCATGTCTTCTGTACCCCCCTTTTTTTAACCCAGTGAGTCTCAAAGACAGTTTGTATTATATATACTATAGTGATGGAATCAAGGCCAGATTTCATCAAATTCACCCATGTTGTTTTGGGTGACGATATATGATTAACTTGGGGAGCAAACTAATTTTTATGTTAAATCATCATTAAAGAGAATGCTAAAGGTGATACATGATACTGACACAGATAACTATAGAGAACATTTTGTATGTGCCAGCCCAGAGTTATTGCTCTACAAATTGTAGGAAACAAATGTGGACAACAGCGATTTATATCTCATTTAACTTGGATGCACTTACGTTTTTATCAGAGTCTGTAAACCAATGTTGTTTAATATAGACATATTTTACTTTTACTAAGTCCTAAACACCATGTATCCTGTAGACAGTGTCTAGGCAAACTGGGTACTTGTTGACGTTAACATGGGAAAGATGTATTGAGACCACACATGCAAGTGTACAGATGGCCTATGGAATACCAGAGAGTGTTTAGCAAAGGCAACTAAACAATAAAGCAAATATGGGTCTCCTTGAGTCAAGCAGGACTCCACCGTCAACACCAGAGTTACACCTCCTTGCTGGAAATACTGTGCAGCAGAGGCAGCCATATGCCTGTATATCCCAAATCTAATTGGCTATTGGCTCTCTCCTTGGAGGAATAACCCATGGCTGATGCCACAAGCTTACATCGCTCCTACAGGTTAGGAGATGCATAAGCCACATGAAGACCTTGTCATATTTACAGAAAAAATGTAATTCATGGAACAACATATCATCCTGAAAACATGCCCAAATAACCTACCAAACTGATTAATGCTGTTTAAATTACTATATATCTAATTGCGTGGGCTTCATTAGTAGGATCGAAAGGTTATTCCTGGACAAACTGTCAGCCCATGAAAGGAAACAGCCAGAATTGACCAGAGTCCAAGACAACAGCTCCAGAGAGAGTGGACTGTTTTGCTTCTCATCCACCTGTGCCCCTTTTCTAAGCCTAGGGAATAATCTGTGGAAGAGGGGGCATGGTAGAATGTAAGGGCTGCAATTGGGGTGAATGGTGAAACTACAGCAATGTAGTCTGGACACTCATTTGATCAACCTGATTGAACATACAACCCCTCACCCCCCGCTGGAAGGTGGGGCTGTGGGGGTTTGGGCACAACAGCCTGCAAATTGGTTTTACATGAAGGATGCTTATACTCATGGATTATCACTTATAGCTAAAAAATGAAAAAAAAAACTGAGAGAAATATGCAGGACAGTTATGGCAGAATGCATGATCTCAGTTGGGGTGTGGGTGGGGGGGAAGGGAAAGGGAAATATGCCTGAACTGAATTGGAAAATGATGTATGAAATGCACAAAGCATCAATAAAAAAAATGTTAAAAAAAAAAAGAACAGGATATAGGAACAGTCCTAATACTGAGTGTTTGCCAAGTATTCTACCCTGGGATGCCCTGCTTGCCTACTCACCAAGGTTCCAGAGATCTGGTGATGTGGAGTGCCTTCTGAACTGGTTTGGTGAAGCCTACAATTTTTTAGCGAGGGTGCACAGAATCAGTTGCAAGTGTTAGGAAACACAGATTGTGGGGTCTGAGATCCAGAGGTTCTGACTCCAAGGATCCATGCTGACCTAGAAAGCCTAATGCAGAGAGAGAAGTTCCCTGCAAAAACTGGGCTAACTTGGTGGTTTGAATTGGAAATGTCCCTCACAGACTCATGTAATTGAACACTTGGCTCCATTTGGTGTTGTTGTTTGCAGGGGTTTAGTGAGCATAGCCTTGCTGGAGGAAGCACAGCACAGGAGGGTGAACTTCAATGGTTCATAGCCCTACCCTACTTCTAGCCCCTCTCTCTCTCTCTCTCTCTCTCTCTCTCTCTCTCTCTCTCTCTCTCTCTTGAAGATGTGCACATTCAGATTCCAGCTCCAGCTGCCTCTGCTATTCTTTCCTGCCTTTATGAATGCTCCCTCTAAAACCATAAACTCAAATAAATTCTTTTTTTTTTTTTTTGTCTTTTTGAGACCAGGTCTACCTTTAGTCCCAGGTATCCTTGAACTCACAGATAACCACCTGCCTCTGCCTCTCAAGTGCTAGGAGTAAAGGTGTGTGCCACCATGCCTGGCAGCCAAATACTCTTCTATAAGTTACCTTGGTGTTTTCCCACAGCACAGAGAGGTAACTAATAGAGAAGTTGTTATCAGAGCAGGCATTGGTGGTATAGTGGTGAACATGTCTGCCTTTCAGAGTGGGATGTTGTTGTAAAGAACCTAACTATGTTGTTTTTTCAGAAAAATGTGGGAGACTTTAGAACTTTGCACTAAAAAGTGGTTGAATGTTCTATAGAGAGCTTAATGAGCTGTTCTAATACGGACATTAACTATAGAGGCTAGGCTTGAGATATTTCAGAGAGAGGAAAGCAAGGACTTAAATTACAAATCAGCTAGAGGCCATTTCTGTGGCATTTGTTTTGTTTTGTTTTGTTTTGTTTTGATTTTGTTTCTTTGAGACAGGGTCTCCTTGTAGCCCCAACTGTTCTGGAACTTGTAAACTAGATTAGCCTCAGTCTCATAAAGATCTCCTGATTCTATCTACTGAGTGCTGGGACTTTAAAGGCACGTGCTTTAAAATGACTGGCTACTCTGATATTTTGACCAAGAATATGACTGCCTTCTGCTCCTAGCCTATGAAATTTCCTGGTGTTGAGTAGTTATCTGAAAAGAACTACTAGGTTCTTTGGCAGAATAAATTTGAAGATAGCCTAATGTTGAGTATGTGGCTTGGGTCCTGCTGATAAATTTTTCATAGGTGTGTAATGAAAAAGAGCATGTGGAACAAAAAGAATCACAGGATGTAGAATTGAGAGAAAGAGAGCAATGTGAAAGTTTAATATTGTAGCCAAGGTCTGTTTTGAAATATAGGCTGAAATTATTAAGGAGACTATCAGAATGGAAAGAGTCTGCTTGGGGCTAGACCCCACCCAGTTAAGCTTACAATATAAAAGGTAGTCTAGGGGGGTTCTGTTCCTGAAAACAATTGCTTCAATATACAAAAGCTGGTACTAATGTGGCTGAAGGGGGCCAAGGATTGTCCCAAACTGGAACCGAACGTGTCAACATCATACAATACTGAATTAGAGGCATGAAAGGTTGAGCAGGTTGTCTATTCTTCCTCTATGGTTTCAGATAGGCACTGAGGCGAGGCAGCAGGTCATGGGGGAGTCCCTGCATAAAGAAGGCTCTGAGAGACAGGAACTTCATTGTGTGAAGCTGTGAATGTGAAGCCTGGGCTTTGGTGGAAACCCCAAGATGTTGGAGATGCCAGAGCTGTAAGACTTCTGTCAAGGAGAGCTTCACACAGAGTAGAAACAGCCAAAGGGAGAGATATATGTTACAGCAAGCAAAACTCAAAGGGTGAAGCCATTGATGCCCTTTCGATTAGGTGTTTTTCCTGGTGGCTTTTGGTTGTTTTCATCTGGTATTTCCTCACTGGACCCCCATTCCTCCCTTTTGAAATGGGAATGACTATCCTGTGGCATTGTGTGTGGGAAGTGTGTAATTTACTTTTTGATTTTGTAGGGAGTTATAGTTAAGAGAGAACCTTGAGTCTCAAAATCTCAGAAGAGAATTTGGACATTTGAACAGTGTTGGCACTGCTTAAGACTATGGGGACTTTTGAAGTTGAACTAGAGACATTTTGCCTGGCATAATATGGTCATGAGCCCATGGGGGCCAGGAAATAGAATGTGGTAGTTTGACTGAGAAATGTCCCCCATAGGGTCACATTTTCAAGCACTTGGCCCAGTCGAGGGTAGCATTTGTGGAGGTTTAGACAGATGGTCTTGCTGGAGGAAGCACCACACTGGGTGTGGACTTTGACCGTCCTCGGCCTTGCCCTGCTTTCAGTTGTTCTCTCTCTGCTTCCTGTGTGTGCTTGAAGATGTGAGCTTCCAACTTCCTCCCTCAGCGGCCTCCAGCCATTTTTTCCCTGAAATTATGGACCTGCCCTCTGGAACCATCAGCCCTAATAAACTTTTTCTTCTATAAGTTGTCTTGGTTATGGTATTTTATCAAAGCCATAGACATGTAACTAATACACTAACCATGTTTACACACTCTTGCAAAGCCTCCCATAGAAAGATCTGCATGTCTACCAAGTCCTTGGCAGATGCCAAAAGTGTCAACGAGGGGACAGCACTCTAAGGTCAAGCCATTAACAATAAAATGAAGGATAAGCAGTAGGTGCTAACTTAGGATTTGTCCTTCAAACCAGATGAGGGGTCAGGTTATGTAGCTCAGTTGGTAGAATGCTTACATTGCATATAGGAAACCGTGGGTTCTATTCCAGTGGTGCCACATGCCAGGAATTGGGATATAAAGGCAATAAGATTAGAAGTTCAAGGACACACTCTACCACTTAGTAAGTTGAAGGCCAGCCTGGGTTGCAAGAGATCCTATCACTAAACTACATCCATAGCCTATGCTACTGTTACTATCATCATTATATCATTATTATTGACATTATGTAGCCCTGGAACTTATTGTCTAGACCAGGTTGGTCTTGAACTCACAGAGATCTGCCTACCTCTACTGGGATTTTAAGCATGTGTCGGGGCAAAAAGAAAGAAAGAAAGAAAGAAAGAAAGAAAGAAAGAAAGAAAGAAAGAAAGAAAGAAAGAAAGAAAGAAAGAAAGAAAGAAAGAAAGAATAAAACTACCCTTTTGTCTATTTGCTTTGTGTCTTGAAGTTCATCTAAAAAAATAGGCTCAATAGATCCCTTTTTAATGCTGCTGAATTGTCTATCATTCCCAAACAATAACATGCTTGAAATAGTAACATTTCCCCATTTCCAAAACCTTCTCTGTACTTACATGTTCTGCTGGATCCGGGATTGGCTAATCATCTATGCAGGACCACTCAAGTTCCATCTCTACTATTTGAACATGTGTAGTGCTCCAATGTTATTCAACTACAAGTTCCCTGTTGAGAGTTTGTGTTCATCAAGCACATCATTGTATCTCTTATTTAGCTTAGGGCTTATTGCTGTTGCTGTTGTAGATAATAACAGTGTTCTTAATAAGAGGCAACAGCAAATAACAAACACAATAGATACAATATCATACAACAGCTCAGATCACAAACTCGACCTTGCAACCCAAGTCCTTAGGGACTAGTCCAGAGCACTTTGTGAGAAATGGCATAAAGGGCTCTCCGTAGGCTTTTAATCGAGGCTGCACCAGGGGTCCCTGACCTAGTCTGCAATGTAGCAGAAATGGTTGGCTCGGCAGAAGACAGATGCAAGGCCACACTCTGTTAGGAAACACTCTGGGATCTATGCAATAAATAATAATAAAGATAAATAATAAAAAAGTGAAATGTTTTAAATGAAAGGTGGTGCACTGTGAACTTCACACACTGACCCTCTAGCCTTTCTGTTAACAAGGTAATCTGATTGCCATTGATTTTTTTCACCTCTGTTACTAAGAAGGTGATGAAATGGTGTCCTCACAGATGTATTGAATCAGATACTAAACAAAGAGTAACATAAAGAACAATTATCAGCAACCTTGCTTTCAGCCTGCTGATTATGACATTACGGGAAAGGCAAGGACTGGGTGACTTAAGAAATAAAGCTGAGGGGAGGGGAGTGTGGATAATGCTGCCAGTCGCTTCCCAGTTCTTACGTGGAGGCTCATTTCAGAATCGTTCAAGGAGCCCATTCTCTGTTCTGTAGCTTTAATAAAGGGCCATTTCCACTTCTACAGTTTACTGATAGGCATTATATTGTGATCTAATTAACCACTTTCTTTAGGCCATGGTGGAAATGGAATGGTGCAGCATATGGTTTTGCTGTGTAGATTGTAGCTGGATGTTATGTAGACAGAACTGTTTATGGGTCCAGCAACTAATTCACAAGAGTAAAGCAAGACTCTTCGACAATCCAAAAGAAAAGCCACATTTCTGACCTGCCATGAACCTTCTTGGTGGTTTGCAATGACTATTTATGAATCCTTCATTGGAACATATGACAAAGATGGAATTGGCCTATGAAGGCAGACTTCATGGCTGTGACAAATTATTGTGCAACTCACAGATACTTTCAGATTTGTTTATTTCTTCCTTTTCATTAGGCCAGTAGCTATAAGTCCATGACAAAGATATGTATACCTAAACAATTTTCATACATTTTTAAGTTTCTAATTATTATTTTTACTTTATGTGTATGAGCGCATTGCCTGCATGCATCTAAGCACATCTATGCTATGCAATGCTCACATAGGTCAGAGAGCGTATTGGATCCCCTGGAACTAGAGTTAGAATGGTTAGGCTGTTGGGAACTGAACCCGGGTTCTCTGGAAGAGCAGCCAGCGCTCTTAGCTGCTGAGCCATTTCTCCAGCCCACATGCTTTGAGTACATGCTTTCGCCTCATAAAGACACCTCCCTTGTCATTCAATGTGTTTGTAATGATGGCCAAATTTCATCATGGGGGTTTGCTCAAAGGCAGGCCCAGGACTAGAGCTGTCTGCCCTGCCCAGCACTGGCAGCCATTTTTCAGCACAGTGACGGTAGGAAATGCAGAGGGTGAGGGGAGATCAGTTTTGGAGAAGCCAATACAATTCGGAAAGGTAGTCAACAGAAGCAAAGCAGGATCAACAGTACTGCCCATTGGGCAGCTCTGAAATAATAGGAATTCTTGCAGCAGAAACAAATGGCCACCAAACCACCTGTGAGTCCAAGAACTGCGTCACCTGTGTGACCAAGGGAATGAGGACTGCTGGTCCTGTCACGGCTGTTGATGCATCCTCTCTTAGGCAAGAGACTTTCTGAAATAAGATTTGAAGATAGACTGAAGTATAGAAAATGGGATAACAAGTGAAAAGTAAATGTCCAAATTGGAAGGACAAGAAGGGAGAGGAAAACTGGATATTCTACTTCGTCTTACTCAAAATGTTTATGGATGCACACAAGGTTACTCTCTGAGGGAAAAGGGGGTGGAGTGGGGATAGCTTTCTTAGGATGCCAGCCATTCTCAGTCTTTAGTGTATATTAGAACGGTCTGAAGAATGATGTGTTAAGGAGAAATAGACTTAAAGAAAAGATAGTTGTACATATCCAAGGGTGAACATGGGCTTCAAGAGATAGAACTGTTCCACTCTCAGATATTCTGATAGATATATGTAATATTTACATATGTATAAATGTGCAATATATTTGTAAAAACTCACCAGTGTTCAGTGATACTGGTTTGTATGATCTCTTTATTTTAAGGGTTTTGTATGGGAAAATGAATGTGAAGTTTGTAATTCTAATGAAAATCTAAATAGTACAGGTTTCATTGAAAAAAATGCCAGCATGGCTACTTGTTAGCCTGTGAACTTGGATAAATAAATTATAATTACTAAATCTCAGGGTCCTTGACTGCAAAATGCAAGTACCAATAGTTTGCACACAGCTAAATACGTAAAGGACTGGAACATGGACTGGTAATTGTGTAATAAGAAAGGCTCCCTTTATTTTCCCCTCTTTGATTGAATTGCACATATCTTGTTCTTGGAGGGAAAATGAGGTCCGTACTAGCAGACTCTGTCACAATACAGATGTACATTCATTTCAGGTGTTAATAAAAACTATTCATTGGCCAGAGCTTCTCCCTGAAGGGAAACTGAGGATGAGTAGTGAGATTCAGAAGAATAAGAACCCCTGTCACTATTAGTTAGTAAGCTAAATATAGTTGAGGATGATTGTTATATGGATGAAACTACTGTGGTTTTATTTTTATTTGTTACCTTTTTTTTTTTTTTTTTTTTTGAGACTGGGTCTCCCTTTAGCCCCAGCTGGCCTGGAATTCACTATGTAGACCAGGGTGGCCTTGAACTCACAGAGCTCCCCCTGCCTCTGCCTGCCGAGTGCTGGGATTAAAGGTATGTGCCACCAAGCCCTGCCTAAGACACCATGTGGGTTCTGGGAATTGAACCCTGGTCCTCTGTAAGAGCAGTCACTGCTCTTAACTGCTGAGCCATCTCTCCAGCCTCTGTGTTTTTATATTTTAGGGAGTATGTTTAACCCATCTGGATGCTTAAGGGCCACAAAACTTTATGTTCTGCAGTTACACACATGAAATAAACTTGCCTGGGACAAAAACAAAGAAAAGATTCTTCAAATAGAAGCTGGCAGTACATATTAAAAGCCTTGAAAATGTCACGCAGAGGGCTGGAGAGATTGCTCAGTGGTTAAGGGCACTGGCTGCTCTTGCAGAGGACCTGGGTCTGGTTCCTAGCTCCCACACGGCAGCTAACAACCATCTATTACTATAGTTCTAAGGATCCAATGTTCTCTTCTGTTCTCTGTGAGCACTGCTCACATGTGCTACAATTACATACATGCATGCAAAATACTAATAAACATATAATAAAGTTAAAATGTAACTTACAGGCTGTAACTCAGAAGTTTCATTCTGGAGAATATAATGCAAGGAAAACCATAAATGTAGAAGAGACCAGGATTAGGCATAAAGATAACCATTAAAATATTATTTATATTATCTGGAAAAGGGAACACTTAATAAAGTGAAGGAGTAGGTGACAGCTATAGCACAAGCAAAATGAAAAAAAATACAATCTATGTTTGGACATGAGTCCTCAACCATAAAGAAAAATGAAATAGGATTTTCCCTCCCCTCCCAGCTAGAGTACCCTGCCCCAGTTTCCTCCTCCCCCTGAATAGGGCCTGCACCCTACTGTCCTCCTCTCTATGCCCGTTTCTCTCCCCTTCCACCCATGCTCCTTCTTCTACTTTCCTGCTTCTTTGGTTATTTAGGTATGTCTAAAGGAGAGGGAGGAAGGAGAGATAAATAATGTTAAAGATGCTTTTTAAAAAGCCACAGGAAACATTATTTTATAAGCTTAAAACATATAAAATATAGTTTTATGTGTCTACCTATACACATATACTTTAAATTTAGTTTTACCAAAAAGGGTGATGATGCTCCCCTCTTTAAGAGCCATAGACTATCTAAAAAAGAAACCCAGTGCCAAGCATGGAAACCTGCCCTCAAGTTGTTAGTCAGGGTAGTCCAGGGGGCTCCCAGAGTAATATGGGCTATTGCCATTGCCCTTGATTGCTTCCCAAGACTTCAAGGCAAGACCCTTTTGCTAAACACACCATGTACTCCACATATAGGACTTGAAGAAATTCAACTGGAACTGACCTGGAACCCTCCTCTCTTAGACTAGTTTTTTTTTTTTTTTTAAAGATCTCATCTTTTTTTTTTTTTTTTTATGTGTGTGAGTGTACTGTCTGCCTGTAGGTTGGTGCACCCATGTCCTGCAATGCCTCGGAGGTCAAAAGAGGGCATCAAATTCCCCTGGAACTGGAGTTAAAAATGGTTCTTAGCCACCATGTGGGTGCTAGGTCCTCTACAAGAGCAGTCAGAGAGCTTAACCACTGAGCCATCTCCCCAGCCCTGAGACTAGTTCTTATAGCATGGGAAAGTATTATCTAACCACAAAGAAAAAAAAATCAAGCCTGGAGTGGTGGTACACACCTTTAATCCCAGCACTCGGGAGGCAGAGGCAGGTGGATCTCTGTGAGTTCAAGGCCAGCCTGGTCTACAGAGTGCCAGCTGGGGCTACAGGGAGACCCTGTCTCAAAAAGACCAAAAAAAAAAAAAAATCAATAGTCCTACCCAGCTGTGAAGCCTATGAACCACAACAATTACCGGCCTTTCAAGATATGTCCAATTATGTAATAGTGGTACTTTTACCTTGGGGGTAACCAACAGCTATCTAATCATTGTTAAGACATACTCAATAGGAGGGAATTCATGCCTGGTATTGTGAACCTAGCCAAGTATTCATGGCTGGCTCTCCCCAAAGGAGAATCAACCACTGCCATGTTGTTGAGTACTATAATTTCTAACCATATTCTAAATTCCTAGCCTTAGGCCCACGGATTAGTGTAGCTCTCCTGCCTCTTCAAGTACGCTTCTTTCTGCAGCAGGCGGAGGCTACTACAGAGATCCACAGTAAGTGATAGATAGATGGTGTTCAGACCAAATTGGTACATCTACAATGGACTTCTTACACCTAAAGCTGAGAAAACATCACAGAAAAGGGTCCATAAACTTCCTAAGAGCCAGGGAACCAGGGTGCTTCCTGAAGATAGTGTCTTCTGGACATATTTTTCACCTATGAAATCTCAAAAACAAGATTATCTAAACAGGACTTTCATAAAGACCATAGCAGTGGGACCTCCAAGGTCAGTAGAGGAAACTTTCCAAGTTCACACTACTAGATGGAGAGCTACAGTCAGTGAATGAATTCTCTGAGAGGAAGAATCAGTCTTCCTCAAGGCCAGGCCCCTGCTAGGTTATCCAGTCCCAAGAGGTCAGCCCCAAACACAGATATACATATACAAGCAACAGTAGTGGGTTCATTAGGTGATATGTGTGTGCATGTGTCTATATGACAATAATAATTGTAGAAGACGTCCTGAACTAGAGAGTAGAACACAGGAAGAATTGGAGGCTAGAGAGGTCTGGTGAAACTGATCTAGCTACAATACTCATGTATGAAATTTTCAAAAATGTCTTAAAAATTAACTAAAAAGATATTTATGTTTCTACTTCATTCACTTTCTAGGAGTGTGACTTAACCAGTGTTTCAGAACTAGGACCAACTGTGATGAGCAGTGGATATCGGACAATGCCTAGAGCAGTTCCTAGAGGTCACAAATGAAGGGGGTTGTTACCACAGAGCAGGCTAAGAAAGGTGTTGACAATCCTAAAATCCACAGAACAGCTTTCACTATACAGAGAAAACATATAGCCCCAAACCTCAGTAGTGATAGGCTTGAGAAAAGACCATAAACAAACCCTGTCACTCCTCTAAATGTGTGTGCTTCTAATGTAAAATTGAAAACAGTAATATCCCACGAAATAAGATTGTTTGGGGAATTAAACAAGCTCATTCACATAGAAAACCTCTAGTCTGGCTTTTAGTCAATTCCCAGGTTACTGTGTCTTTCTTGTCTATTACTATTCAATAACATTTCTGAAGGCAGAAAAAGCCTTCTTTTAACAGTTTAATTCTTTTGTAAAAATATTTTTATTTTTTATGTATGAGTGTATTGCTTGCATGCATGTAAGTGCATCCATGTTGTACAATACCCGTGGAGGTCAGAGCAAGGTATTGGATCCCGTAGAACTGGAGTTACAGATGGGTCTTAGTCACCATGTAGGTGCTGGATATTGAACTCCATCCTCTGTCCTCTGCAAGAGAAACCAGTACTCTTAACTGCTGAGCTATCTCTCCAGCCCCTTAACAGTTTAATTCTTACAAAAATTTGAATTGTAAACAATTTAAAGAAAATATTATTTTGAGGATAGTATATAAATGATAGTGTATGAATGAATTCTGAATATCTTAATACTAGGATATTCAGAGTTCAAGATTTTCGATAGTCCCAGCCAACTGAATTCATCTGGGTGTGACTATGCTCGGTAAGGTGGAGAAACACTGCTCATGTGACTAAAATTATTCAGTTTCAAATGAAGAGATAATGAACCTTCAGAGTGTAATAAAGAGCTACTTTGATTTGATGTACCATTGTATGTAAAATCATTTTTGAGAAGAGCAATTGATACCACTTCAAAAATGCAATGGTCAGGCTTACAATTTCTTAGAAACATATATAGAAAATTAAAGAGAAGTAATCCTCCTCTCTTCTTCCTCCCCATCCTTCTCTTCCCTCCCCCTCTCTCTCCATCCTGTCTCCTCTTCTTAGTCCTCCCCCTCTTTCTTTTTTAAAATTTATTTATTTATTTATTATTTTGTATGTGTATGAATGTACTGTCTGCATGATGGTTGGTGCACCCATGTCATGCAATGCTGCAGAGTTCAGAAGAGGGTGTCAGATTCCCCTGGAACTGGAGTCAAAGACTGTTCTTAGCCACAATGTGGGTGCTGGGGATTGAACCTGGGTCCTATGCAAGAGCCATTGGTCTCTTAACTGCTGAGCCATCTCTCCAGCCCCAGTCTCCCCTCTTCCTTATCATCTCCTTTCCTCCCTTTCCCTCCTGTCCCTCTTCTTTCTGTCCCTCTACCTCCTATCTCCTTCAGCCTGTCCTCCTCTTCCCTGTTCTTCCTCTTCCCTTTTCCTCTTCCTTTTCCTCCTTCTTTCCCTCCTCCCCCCTCCTCTTCCCCTTTAGTTGCCTAAGAAAGAAGAAAGAAGAGGCAGATTCTTTTAATGTTTAACTTTCATGGAAGAATGCAATTAATATTAAGAATGAAATTCTGATATAGCCCTTTGTCTTTATACATTCCTGGCACTATAATAAATTACCACAAAGTGGGCAATTTATAAATAATGGAAAATTGGCTTTTTTCAGTTCTGCAGATTGAGTGTCTTGATCAAGGTGTCAGCAGGTCAGTATCCAGTGGTGAGGTTGACATCTCTACTCCTAAGTGATCACCTTGGAGCTGATGTGGCAGAGGGACACAAAGGTTCTGGTGTTCTACTTTCCACTTCCATTATAAGGTCACAAATCTGGGAGCTCAGATGACCTCATCACTTCCTAAAAGCCCCACCTCTTCATACTATTACCTGGGTAATTGGTTTCAGTACATAAACCTGCTGGATACACTGAAGCTAAAGCCTCCGTGCACTCTGTGAATGGCTATATGCTGTGTGCCTGAAGATCAAGTTATGACAATAACACCATGAAGTGGGCTGGGATCAGCTATAGTCAGGATTTGGGCTACAAAATAAAACATCTGGTAACTCAATTCAAGTCCAAGAAAGTGGATAGGCAGGGAGACAAATGGCTCCAGGGGCTTATTGCAAAGAAATAATTGTTTGAATACAAATTACTAGATTCCTTTGGCTGGTATTTGGAACTTGAAAGTGTGTACTAGACCTATCGCTCTGTCTTTGTCTCTGTCTATCACTTTGTCTCTGTCTTCTCTCTCTCTCTCTCTCTCTCTCTCTCTCATGTGTGTGTGTGTATGTGTGAGGGTGTACATAAATGTGCACGTACAGATGTGCATACCCATCCATGCATGCACAAGCTGATGCTGGAGGAGGATGCTGAGGATCTTCTTTTCTTACTCTCAGCCATTTTCACTTGAGACAGGGTCTCTTGGTGGACAGGAGGCTCACTATTTTGGAAAGGCTGACTGGCCATCAAGCTCTCAGGATCCAAGGATCCACTTGTGTCTGGCCCATTGTGCTCTGGTTACAGTCATGCACAACCCTACCTAGCTTTCAAGCACAGGTCCTCATACTTGCATGGAAATATTCTTCCCCATTGAGTCATCTCCCAGCCCTTCCCCTGGGCCTATCAATCTCCTTTCTTTGCTGTTGCACAAATATGTGCACAATTTCATTGTCTTTCTTCATGATTTTATCCCCTAATCTTTCAAACATTGCTCAGGTGAGACTATATTGAGAGAGAAAGAAAAGGCCTTTCACTGAATCTCCATTGGAAGATATCATCCTTTTATCCTCAAATTACCTACATTTATGGAGAGGGCTCTTCCTCTTCAGCGTACGTTTAACTACAAGATAAAAGGCAAAGGGAAGATTGTCAAACTCACCCTTACTCCCTCCCTCTAATTTCTCACCAACATACAGGGTGTCCAGTCTACCCTGCCTCAGCACACTTTCCATCAGACTGTCACAGTACAAGCCTACTGCCTAGTTCCATGGTCACATGCACTCTCCCTGAGTATTTTGGCAGAAACTTTATTGACTGTGTCACTTGACTTTCTTGAATTTTTAACATTGGCTTCGTGATCTATTAAAAGTTAACTACATTATTATGCCCAGTCAATGTCTAAAACTGGTGTTTCCCATCTGTACTTCATACCTAGACATTCTATTCTGCCAAGACCTACTCTCTTTACTTAAGGAATACCTGCCAGAAGTGCCATCATTCTTCCTGCTGTGATTTTTCTTAAACATCTCTGTCTCTTTTCTCCATCAGAAGGACCATAAAACAGTTGCCAAATACTCAATGTTCTTCCCTTAGAAAGTTATCTGCTCTGCCTCTCTCTCTTGAATCTGACATGCTCTTTGCTTTTCTCTTGTACAACTGTAGTAAGTCTAACAGATCTTCCTAACTCGTCCCTTCAATGGAATGTAAGAACTGCTATGTGTCAGGAGGGAGACTTCAGCTTCAGATTATTCTGTGTAATAACCAACTCCAGATTCTCAAACAACAGAGGCATGTTCTTTATACAAGCAACATGTCCTTGATCTACAGGCCTCTGTTCATCGATGTCTCTCAGGCCACTGTAGTTAGAGCAGTAACCATCATGAACATGCTGGTTTCTGCGGGCAAAAAATAAACATATACTATCGGGTCTTTGATCTGCAGTGAAAAGCCCAGTGTGGAAGAGTCATTTCTACTTACAACTAACCCATTGGCTGAAACTGTTCACATGACTCATTTAAGCAACATCTAGGAGACAAGCTAGTAATGTTTTTTTGTTTTTTTTTTTTCCAGGAAATGTGCTCCAGGATCACAGGATAAACAGGATGTGATCTACTTTCAAAACTATTTGACAGTTTCACACGTGTACTCTGAGTTTGAGGGTACTATGATCCGTTTTTAAGGAGACTGATCATCAGTAGGAGCAAAAGCTTCAATGGAAAGTTCAGGGGCTACGAATTTGAGAATTTGGACACTTTAGCTCAATCATACCACCAAGATTAATCAAAAGGTTAATGCAGCTTTCTCATCAGGTCCTAATAACCAATACCTCATTATCAGAATAAGAAGGTGGAAAAAGTATTCTCCTAGAAGTTGAATTTGGAAGCATGGCTACCAGAGACTGTGGCGAGGAGAAAAAGGAGGAGGGAGAATGAGTGTGCAACAGGTAATATGCTATTGTATTATGGGAGGAATATGCTGGAATGGTGTAGCATCGAAGACTGTGCAACAGGTAAAATGCTACTGTATTACGGGAGGAATACGCTGGAATGGTATAGCATCAAAGACTGAACAAAGTTTACAATAATTCACTTTTTACTCTCACTGTAGTTAGAAGAAAGGGATTGGAATGAAGCTATCATAAAGACATGACTCAAGGTTAAGATGATTGACTTGCTCAGGTATCCTAAGTTAATCATGCCTTGCATTCAAAGAAAAAAAAAATACCGCAGTGTACCTCATAAATAAGTACAAATATTATCTGCCAAACAAGTTTTTAAAATGAAGCAAAATACAATCGGAAGATGTGAATTATAAGAAATAGCATATTGTGGGGGCTGGAGAGATGGCCTAGCGGTTAAGAGCGCTGACCGCTCTTACAGAGGACCCGGGTTCGATCCCCAGCACCCACATGGCGGCCCAGAACCGTCTGAAACTCCAATTCCAGGAGAACTCCAGTTCCAGGGGAATCCGAGACCCTCTTCTGACCTCCGCGGCATTGCACGACACGGGTGCACAGACTTGCTTGCAGACAGTACATTCATACACATACAGAAAAAAAAAAAAAAAAAAAGAAAAGAAAAAAGAAATAGCATATTGTACCAGAAAATCCTGGCTAACAATTCCAGTGATACTATAAAGTATCGTATCATTTAAAAACTGTATTACTGTTGCCGGGCGTGGTGGTGCACGCTTTTAATCCTAGCACTCGGGAGGCAGAGGCAGACGGATCTTTGTAAGTTCAAGGCCAGCCTGGTCTATAGAGCAAGTTCCAGGCCAGCTGGGGCTACAGGGAGACCCTGTCTCAAAAAGACCAAACAAACAAAAATGTATTACTGTTTAAGTTATGTGTGTATGTATGTCTGTATCTGTGTCTGTGTGTCTGTGTGTGAGTATGTGCATGTACATGTGGGTGCTAGTAGAGGCCAGAGAGAGTGTCTGGCCCTGAGGAGATAGAGTTACAGGTAGTTGTGAGCTACTTAACATGGATGCTGGGAACCAAACTCTAGTCCTTTGCAAGAGCAGTAAACCCTCTTAACTGTGGGGCCATTTTGCTAGCTCCTGGGGCAGCTTCCTGTTTTAATCTACCTATAATTTATGAACATTTGTTTCCTTCTTTATACTTAATATTAAGCTTATATCCCCTCATTTCCACTCAAAGTTAGTATGATGAATTCCATCTTGTTTACTTCTAAATCCCTGGCAATTAAGTATGAGCCCTAGTAGATCCTTTTATGTGCTTAATGTTAAATCAGTTAAGGACATCAAAGAATAAACTAACACAATACAATATTAAATACTGAACAGGAATCATCCAAAATAGGTCTTTATAAACACGTTGGATGACTTCACACCCTGACAACAAAGCTATCCACAAAACTATAGAGATACATGTTGCTAGTCTGAAAATTTTACATTAGAAAAATAAAAACAGTTTTCGTTAATATTTATTTTAACATACTATCATTTATTAGCACTTTTTCCCAGTAACCAATAAGGATAAAGATTATAAGGTAATACCAAGTTACTGTGGAGTAAAAGCAATAAATGTGAATTCATATTAAATCCAGTATTAATCCCAAGGAGGTCAGACACCCAATCAAAGATACATGTATGCTAACATAGAGACACTCCTCTGCAACTGTGGTCATTATTGAATACTGATAAAACATGAGAAGGAAACGTCAACTATTTCTCTAAAATTCTGCCAAACTTTACTTTTGTTTTTCTGAAAATAAAACACTAAGAATATAAATGGGAAAAATATAAAATGCATCTGTATTTTTCTAATGACATTACTTTCCTTTACACAGGAGTCTTATGCCTCATATGTATTTCCATATTGACTTTTTTCTCTATTAATTTTGGAGAAAGTTGAAGAAATATTCCAAAATGTTATTTTATTGGTATTTCAAAGTGGACAAAGAAAACTAAATGCAACAAAGTTCAAAATAAATTGAAGAAATTGTGTCTGAGGGAATTTCAGACTTTGCCAAGCTAATTAAGCCTGATATTTAGGACAAACTTAAAGCACTTGAGCCTGTGGGTGGTTGTTCACTTTAAACCTTTAGCCTATGGAAACTCTGCTCTAAATATGACTATGAGAAACTGATTGTTTTACAAAGACACCTGACAGGAACACGATGGGAAAATGCCAATCAAAACTGGGAAAGGCTTTTTATTATTTTTCTAAGTAAATAAAACCCTAGAATGGATTTTCTTTCCAAGATGTGTTTTTGTTTTATCACAATGACCTTTCTAAGAAAAGATGAAGCCAGCCTCAGGTAAAAAGAAATGGCCACATTTCATCTACGGTTAGCCTCCATGACCCCTGAACTTGGTTTTTCTATCTGAACCTCTTTTCATGCATCATTTCTCCTGCCGTCTGATAAGGGATACTCAAGTGCTTGAGCAAGGCCAGATTGGAACTTTGACTTTCAGGAAATAGCCAGCAAACATATTCTAGTCCACGTTAATTGGTGATATTATTTCTTCGTATTTCTTTTCTAACATTATGTGAGGCTGATAAACTGCAAATTCAAGACAGTCAATTGGAGCCATTGAATCTGGCCCTATTACTATATGGAGATCCCCCTTATCATCTACATTATATAAGTATTTGGAAACACACACACACACACACACACACACACACACACACACAAAACCATATATTTCTGTGTGTTTACACACACGGCGATATCGTCTCATCTTTTTTTTTTTCTTCTTCTTCTTCTTCCTATCTCTAACACAAAAGTCCAGGGGTTTGGGAGCATGCACAAAAAAAGAGATTTCTAAGAGAGCAGGCGATTGGGCTGGGGTCATTCGAAAGGGTAATTATTGTTAAATGTCAGGTTAACTCTGAAGGGCTCGGCTCATCCAACTGAGAGCAGATTAGCCCAGATGGAGACATTTTCAACACGGAGCTGTCTGGCCAATCAGAGGCAGCTGGGATTAGCCAAATACCTTCTCTCATCTGCTTGCTCACAGAAAGGTCAGTTTCTGCTCATTGCTTCGCTTTTAAGATGTGCTTTTTTCCCCTTTCCTTTTTTTTTTTTTTTTTTTTTTTTTTTTTTTTTTTTTTTTTTTTTTTTTTTTTTTTTTTTTTTTATAGCAGCCGTGTGTAGGAAATCAGGCCCCTTTTATCAGTGAATTAAATATTCAACATCTGAAACCCAGTTTTTAAGAGTCATCTTCATTCACTTTCAAGAGCACTTTTATCTCGTTTTAAGTGCTGAAGATATCCAGGGCACACGTCCTCAGAGCGTATTTTACCCCCGGCCCTCCTGCTAGGCTAGAGGTCTGCCTGGCGTGTTTTGCGTATTATTATTATATTTTTTGAAAGCTCACTTGTTTCATTTCATGTGTTCTCTTCTTTAAGGGTATCAGCTTATGTTTCCTATCATTTTCTTCATAAAAAAGAAGAGAATGAAACTAACCCTTGAGTGCTCTAAATGATAATCTGTTTTTATGTACAGATCTTTCTTCCCTAAGCAACATAAATGAGCATATGCATAAAAATCAGAGATAAAATGAACAGGGAGGGAAATAAAGATCAGACTCGTGATTCTTCAGCCATGGGTGCACGTGCCTATGGGTGTGCACCTGCACACACATGCACACTTCTGTAAACTATCCATAGATGGCACACCTGAATCTGCTGAATATGTAAACTATCCATAGACGGCACACCTGAATCTGCTGAATATTCTTCTCTATTTTATATGAAAATGGGTGCCTTTCAGCAAAATCCTTGCTACCATTTCAAGAATCCTTGTAAAATGTAGTCATTTTTCCCATTTTAGAATGCAATCAATATGAGGCACTAGAGCACGTACCTTTGGAAGAATTTGCTTAAAAATTTGAATGAGAGGGGCTGGAGAGACGGCTCAGCAGTTAAGAGCACTGGCTGGTCTTGCAGAGGACCTGGATTTGATTCCCAACTCTCACATGGCTGCTAACAACCATTCCTAACTTCAGTTCCAGGCCAATCCAATGCCCTCTTCTGACCTCCGTGGGCATTGCACAGCACGGGTGCACTAACTCAAATGCAGGCAATCCACTCATACACATAAAATAAAAATGATAAATAAAATATTTTGAAATAAAAAAAAGCTGAAAAAGGACATTGGAGAAAATCCTCCACGGAAGTGGTGTGAACTTCTTTCACTATTCTGCTTCCATACTGATCTCTCATAACTCACCTTTCCCCCAAATTATTCCCATTGCTTTCACAAAATGAAGGATTTTTTTAAGACCAAAAATTCATAGGCAAAATGAAAGTTCTTATCTAAACAATTTACTGTGCTTTTGTATAATGTATTTGATTAACCAGATATGAGACCAGGATGCAGAAGGCATTATAGAGATCCATTTTTTCTGAAAAGCACCTGCTATGGTCAAGCTTCTGCAACTCCTAGATCTAGAGTCCACATCTTGATTTTTTAATGCAAATATTCAATAAAAAGTTGCAAGCTTTCTTGGAGAAAGCATTGATTCAGGCATTAGGGCAGACATAAGATGATAATTATTGTTAAAGGTAAGGGATTAATCAAAAGAAGATGCCATACCAGTGACAAAGGGACACAGGGATCATCTGAAAGATAACCTAATGGCCAAAGTTGGTAACAGTGATTATAACTCAAGGAATAAAATTCATCTCCAGAACCCATACTCATGAAAGAAAGGAAGGGAGGAAGGAAGGAAGGAAGGAAGGAAGGAAGGAAGGAAGGAAGGAAGGAAGGAAGGAAGAATTTAAGTTATTTAGTTTATTTTGTTTTCAGGAAGGAGAACATAGATTCCCCCATCCATAAGTGTATGGTATTTTGTTCTATAAGAATATGGAAAGGGCAAAACAGGAACAACCTTATTATCAAGAATCTGCATTGCCACCTCAGCCAATAAACAAGGGCAATGTCAGCAGCAAGGAGTTGTATTGATAGGTGATGATGTGAACAACCCCAAACACACAACCCCTTTCTCATTAGACAACTCCTGAGTGAAACAAAATTCCATAAAATGCTTGATCATTAGTCCTCAAAGCTTTTAAGACCATCAAAATCCAGGAATGTCTATAAACTGTGACAATTCAAAGGCACCTAGGGAGATATGGAGACCACCTGGAAGGGGCAACTTAGGCGGGTCCAGGGACAGAACAAGGACACCAGAAAGATGCCAAGGGAGGTGCAGGTACAGTTTCATTTTAATATTAATTTATCCTTGCTGTTCATTAAATGTGCACCATGCAACACTAAAACACAGTAGGGGAAGGGGGTGTGGGACATTGGAGGTCTGTACCACTTTTTTTTAATTTTTTTTATTAATTTTATTTATTTCTGTATATGTATGAATGTACTGTCTGCATGCAAGTTTGTGTACCCATGTCATGCAATGCCGCGGAGGTCAAAAGAGGGTGTCGGATTCCCCTGGAACTGGAACTCTCCTGGAATTGGAGTTTCAGACGGTTCTCGGCCGCCATGTGGGTGCTGGGGATCGAACCCGGGTCCTCTGTAAGAGAGGTCAGTGCTCTTAACCGCTAGGCCATCTCTCCAGCCCTGTCTGTACCACTTCTAAATCATTCGGTAAGCCTACAACCACTCTATAGTTGATTAGTAATAAGCTAATATTTTGAAAAATAAGCTGAAGTCATACCATATGTCATACTTTTTTATAATTCCAAAATATTTATTCAGATCTTACTGAATGAAACAATTGTTAGACCGCTTCAGAAAATTGGAAAGTAATGGACTGTCTTGAGAGTCAAGTGAAGGAAATACGATAAAATTTCAAAAAATATATCAACTCATATATTTTAAAAACTCTTCTGAGGCAAAGTCAAATTCCAAAGAACATGTTGGCTCAGCTATAATCATTCCATCCAGTGCAACCCCTTCATACCTTGATCTCACAAACTGGCTTCCCAGTTCATTCAATTAAAAGAAGCAAGGTTCCTTGAAGAATGTGCTGATTCAAGCACAAGGGTAGAAATAAGAAGATCAAGATTTGAACTTGAAGCTTGCTATGACAGTGCTTCAATCTAAAAGGTAGACAGAAAGAGCTAATACAATTTAAGCATGACCTGTTAGAGTTTGACTGTTACAGGTTTGTATCAGTAATACAGACTATCAGGAGACAATACAATCCCTACTAAGAACATAACAATAAAGCATTTGACTAGACGACTAGAATAGGTAAATGATTATTAGAGTGAATATGAATTTATTGCAATGTTTTATCTATTATGGGTGTCCACAACTTTTACATCAAGTTTCAACCCATTATTTATCATTTATATAATAACTTTTGTTTTCAATAACAGTATTTGCTTAACTCCTATATATATGTATTTTGATCAATAACGTGTAATTTTTCTAAATATCTTCAGGTTGTTTTTTCTCAAGCATGGTAAAATATGATGGGTTGTAATTGCCACAAAATAAATTTACTTCTAATTCTAAATGGTTGAGTCAATGCTTATTTTCCTCAATTTTTTGTGGGGGAGCTAAATAAAGATTTGGTTTACAGCTCTGGGGTAGTGAGGAGATATTATTGCCAATTTAACATCGTGAAATTAAATTAGAAGATGGCTATACTTGAATAAACGTATAGTCTTCAAGATATTTAATGATGTTTGAGTAGAAGCAGAAAATCAAAATCTCAGATGAGGGGCTTACTCACAGGATGATGGCAAAAGAAGCTGGATATTTAGTTGCACAAAGAAATGGGATGGTTTTTCCGTTTTTCCATTGCTCCCTCATAGCAAAAGAAAACCGCAGAGAAATATAACTTCAGGCAATAAAAGGAAGGTGTCTTCTAGTACAGCCATATTTCAGATATTATTGTCTTCTGAATGACGAGATGGTAGTGGATAATAATGGGGATCTTTTTGACAGAATCTTATTTATGTGTCTCTGAACAAGTGTGTCTATGGGTGTGTGGAGGTTTAAGGGCTGCACTAATAAGAGGTGCAGTTGAGGTTAATAGGGTCAAAATATATTTGTTTAATCCTTGATTGCACTGACTTCTTGGTTTCTGGGCAAAATAACTTGAAATTGTTTGTCCATCACAAAGATCTTATTTATACAAGAAGGCAGATATTAATGCAAAAAAGTGATTGTAGAAATAAGATTCTAGAGTGACAACTGAGCTCAAAGTTGGCTTTTCCCTTCCCAATTTGTAAAATTGTTGAAAAATAATTCATACTAGTCTGTTGCCCAAACTATTTAATAAATACATGTATTTGAGCTGCTGATCATTGTGATGTAAACATATACTAGTGGAATTATATTCACTTAATATAAGATTAGAATTTTTGCAGGGTTTACTTAACATAATCTTTTTTATTTTTTATAAGCTGAGTTTTAAACAATGATCAATGGTAACCAGCTGGCTTGGATTACCCTAGTGAAGCTATGATTTTGATTTAGAAATCTTATGAAGACTTATTCATATAAGTATGTGAAGTAGGCTAATGTGTCTCATATTAGGCAGTGCAAATGTCCCCACAAGTGAGCATGCACTATATGCAAACCCCTCATAAGTGTTAGAAACACAGATCCATTTTGTCTCAAGAGTCATAGAACAGCCTCTGTGTATTTGTAGCATTTATTATAGCTACAGTTCATTCTTTAATTGCTACACAATCATATAGATCCAGTAGAGTATGTGTTCACAGACAGTTTACAATTGTCTGACACATAGTCAATTTTTAAGAATTACTTACCTGAACAGAAGGAAGATAAATAGACCTTGATAGTTGTGAGTAGAATGCACATTCCCCTTTCTTTTCTGTTGTGTTTGGTTTTGTTTTAGTTTTAAGATTTTTTTCAGACTAGGTCTCCCTGTAGATAGCCCCAGCTATCTTAGAACTCACTATGTAGACTAGGCTGGCCTTGATTTCACAGGGATCCACCTGCCTCTGCCTCCAAGGTGCTAGGAATAAAGGCAAGCACAATCAAGCCCAGCAGTCCCCTTTCTCAGTTTGAATGTGCTGGGAACACTGAAAAAAAAATGCCACAAAATGCATTTTCTTTCTTCCCTTTGTGACTTCACCCTTCAGATCTTCCTGCTTCTGTTTTGGAGCTTACACAACCCTGCCAGCACTTCTCAGCACCTGTGTGCAGATCATGAATACCAGGCTGAAGGGGAGAAGAAAAAGAACTGAGATGCAAGCCAGGCCCCTGACAGCACCCTTGATCATCAGGAAAGACCTATTTTCAGATTTCTTTGGAATAATAGAAAAATGAGCACATAACTTTTAAAAACTACTGTCATTTCATTTTGCCATTATTCTACCCATACATAGCTCATCACAATTTTTCTTATTGATTCAGGTCATTATCATGTCCTATTGTCAATAATTAGACATAGCTATCAGACAAACCATTCATTTTGTTATTCCTCAATGACTGATATTTTGATTGAGTTAAATCAGTGGCTCTGAGTTAGAGATCCTTATTCTTCTTTTCCCACCCAATCTCTAGCATTATGGGAAGACATTTTTGTTATCATAGCTTAGAAACAGGAGCTTTACCAATGGCAAATAAGGGTAAAACCAAACATGCTCTAAACATCAGGCACATGATAGACCATGACAACAAAGCATTATCTGCCCCCAAATCTAAGATGCTAATGGTTTTAAGGTTTGGAGGTCTCACAGTAATTAAGTCACTATGGATAGCCCACTAAACTATTAATAGTTTCCTTTCTTTCTTTTAAATGTGAGCCTATCTATTGATTTTCCTTATAATGATCATTTCCCTCAAATTATGAAATGTTTATTAAATAAAATATACTTTAATTTGTATGATTAGTAGGAGAATTATGCACAAAAGTATTCAGATGAATTCTCCAGCATAAAAATGGAATGGGGAAAAAAAAAAAACATGAGGAGAAAGTGCCCAAGGCATTGACATGGCCAGCCACACAGAGACACAATAGTGAAGAATATCATGCTACTGAATGAACTAAAGGAGGCTATGAAATTAGCAAACTGTTGATTGCTAGGAAGCTATCTATACTTGAACTGGAAATGAGGAAAATGGAATAAGATTACCATCCATTGTGTGAAAGTCAATGAAGTTGAAAAAGGAAGTGAAGGAGAAGAGAAGTGAAGGAAGAGAAGTGAAGAGAGAAGAGGGGAAGGGAGGACAGAGGAGGGTGGGGAGGACAGGGGAGGGAAGGAAAGGGAAAGGAAGGGAAGGGAAGGGAAGGGAGGGGAAGGGGAAGGAAAGGGAGGGGAAAGGGGAAGGAAAGGGAGCAGAAGAGAGGAAAAGAAGGGAAATTAGAGAGGAAAAGGAAGGAGAAGGTGAAGGGGAGGGAAAGAGGAATGGGAGGAGAGGGAAAACAATCTTCTGGGACCAAAAGATATCTATGAATAATAAAATCAAACAAACCTAAAAAAGAAAACCAAAAATACACAAAACTTGTTCAAGCATAAAATTCCCCTGCTTGCCAGCAAAATAAAACTTTACCTATCAGTAAACAATTAAATAGGTAACTTTATGATCGTCACTATCAACAGAAGAGAGCCATGTTAATCTAACTATCATCGTTTTAACCAAAGCCTGTCGTAAACTTGCAATTTTCTGCTGCCATGCTCAGCCACTTTCAACACATTTAAATTAGAAAGGACTATGCTAATTTTGCTTCATAGCCAGAGTAATTGTTGTGAGGCATAATTATCTTTTTCTTGGAGTTGTTTTAGTCTCCAGTTTTGTTTTGTTTTGTTTTGTTTTTTAATTCAATCTCAGTTACCCATGTCGTTTAAGTCTGAGCCATTACAAGCCTCTAGGCTTGCTGGAAGTCTTTTTCCCTCTTTCTCAGGTCTAAAGAGTACAGAGATCCCTATCCAGAAGCCAGATTTTTTTTTTTTCTCTGCGATCTTCATTGTGAAAAAGTATGTGTGTTCAAGTTGGTAAGTTAATGGTACATTTCATTAAAAAGGGCTGCCCTTTGTTTTCCTCATGTTAATGCTTAACACACCATTGAATTGACTTTACAACAAGTAACCAAAGGATAGCAGATGAATCACTTGAAAAGAGATGAGTGGAAAGAGTGAAAATAGCTAAATGACTGACAAGACGCTCATGATACCAGTGGACTGAACTGGAGCAAAATGAGTGAATTGACATAAAAATAAATAGGACTCCAATGAAGAAAAAGAAAATATCTCTGGAGTTGATTTCAAACTTATAAAGTGGTGTAGTTCAGAATACTAAGCGTTCATCTCAAAGTTAGGATCCCTAGTTTAGGCGTAAGGGGATCTAGTTTCTACCTTTATGGAGGCTGAGAATTTAGTTGTAAAAAGCTGTGTAAAAGTTGGGTCAAGGTTGTTAATATTACATCAGAAGAAGAAAATAGTTGCATGAAGGAATAAGGGATATTTCACTGCTGGTCAGGTTGGAACTTTCTACCTGCTTTAGTGTCCTACCTAGAGTAAAGATGAACCTTTACAAATCCAGTCATCTGACAAATGCTACCAGGTGAATTCACTTGTTTCTCTGACCCACTCATAATGATCCTTGGTATCATCACTTAAGGCACCCTAAGCTGGTACCTGAGTTTGGGTGAGCAATCTACCCCTCCCACTCAACCATCGGTGAAAAGAGCAATTTTAATTACATATCTTGAGATCTGGACCTGATGAACCCATGGAGCCTCATATTTAGCACTTCTGTTAATGTTCAAGACAATCATTGGGCTGTAAACCTAACCACGGACGGCTCAAGTTTGAGTGTCAAAGTCTCACAGCTTTTAAAGGCCAGTACCAAGGGAAAGAAAGGGGAAGAATCAGGGATCACGCCCATGATGCAATGGTTCAAAATCACTGCACCTCTGTGAACCTCACCTTTGTTCTAAAGTGCTTCCAAATGTTCCAGCTGTTGGAATTAAGGAGGAAGCGAGAACAGAAACCACTAAGCAGCCATGGCACTTGCTCTCAATTGCAGCACTGCCAGTGTGTTCTAAAGGCTGGTAGAGTTGAGTCAATACTTGTCTTTCTGAACACATACAAAATGTGCTAGTCAGTTCTACAGTCCTAAATCATGTTCATCATACATGGAAACAATGTGCATGAATACATACTTGTAATACACTTATTTAATTTTGCCTACACCACTTCCCAGTATTTAGAAACTTTAGCTTTAGATAGTATAATACATTTTAAAAAGTGGAGATATCGTCTGGAATTTTTGAAATGATATAGGCATATACATCATTATAGGAAGGGTTACATTGGAATCATTGACAAGAAAGAAAAGACTAAGGTATCTCATGGTTTATAATGCAAGGTGCAGGCCAGTCACTCTTCCTCACTGGGTGCACCTCAGTTTCCTTTCCCACAGAATGGGGGTGAACCTGAGCTTTGAACCTCTCAGGCTGTTCTGAAGATTTATGAGATCACTTTTCTAAAGCATTGCAAACTTCTTGGGAAAAGGTACTATGAAAAATAAAGCATCATTATTCATTTTGTTCTGGGAGAGGACCCTTGGGGGTCCTTGAAAAAAGAACAAATAGAGTCATTTTTACTGCAGACAAGAGAGAAATGTTTTCATCTGAATTTCCAAATTCAGCAAAAAACAAGGTTGTGGAAGAACTAGGGTGAGTGTTACCCTGAAAACACTCTTTCCAATCCAGCATGCCTCCACTGTATTTAGAATCCTAGATTACCGAACACCAATTTAGTAAATATGGTATGTGTGTATGAGAGAAAGAAAAAGGGACAAAGACACACAAAGAGAGGTGACTTGGGCAAGCACATTTAAAGAACTTCATCAGCTTTCCTGAATTAATATTGAATACCTGTTTCTTATAGCTCCCCAAGAGATATCATTGGTTGACTGCTTATAATTCCAAAGAAGTACTTTGATTCAAATGATTTAACTCTCTTTCTTGTTCTAATAGAAGGAAGAAATTAGTTATATGGCCCACAAAACAATCATCTTTATTAACTCAATTTCTGTTCAAGACACAATAACTTGGGTAAAAGTAAACATTTTATGTCTCTTTGGTTTTATGATTCTAGGGCACCAATGATCAACTACAGGAAATGAAAACAGCGTCACAAAGAAAGAGCTAAGAGAGAATATTTCATTCCCAGTTCTTCCTATGCTCAGCCCTCTTTTGGAAGATCCTCAGAGACTGATGGGAAGGCTCTCCATGATCTATCCCCTTTCCTGGGCTCCTTTGTGCTTTGTTATACAATCTCTATTTCCTCTTGTCTTCACAATCTTAGTGCTTAACTCTGTGGAGTTTCAGATGCAACTCACCTTTGACCTGAAGTGAGAAAAACAAACATTAAATGTCTTTATATTTGACATCACAAGTACTGTAGTGCCCATGGGTTATTGTCCACATGTAATAGAATCTTCAGCATTTCATTTCCTTTCTTAATTTAAAGGAATGGAATGCTGGACAGTTTGACAGTTCTTAGCCTGGAACTGTTTGTTTTCCTGTTAGGGCCCTGGGATCAGAACTCCCTTTCCTATGCATGAGAATAGTTGAGGGTTTTATAGGCTATGAGTTCTACATGAAGCCTTAGAGGACACTTATAGCAACAAATTGATTCTGTTTGGCCCCTTCTGTTGGTTGGAATGAGCTCACCTGCCAAATTCACTATTGACAGCCTCAGGGCAGGACCTAAACTCCTTGATTAGGCCTTTTGCCTTTCCCCCATCAAGGGCATGCCAGGCCTGTCTCCATGATGCCCACTATATCCTCTTTTATCCCATGACCCTCTCAGACTCTTGTGAGCATGGAGCTTGGGTATCTTGCCTAATCCTAGAAGCAAAGAATCCATGGTTTAAAATCATCCCAGCACTCATTTAATCCCTTGCTGCTCCGACTATGGTTCCTGCCTCAACACCCTTGTTATAAACCTAGGAGCCTGCTGGAAACTCTGGCTCCTACATCCAATCCCATACCTCATAAATTAGTATCTGGTTTTTAAAAATAAATCTCTGGGAAATATATGACCACATTATGTTTTGAAGGCATTATCCTAATTCAGCATACCCCTACCCCCAGATTATATGTTTATATGAAGAAATGATCCAAAACTTAAAAAACTCTGGTTTAAGAGAAAAAAACAATATTACTTCCTCATGTGATTCTCATGTAAATAGTAAATTGAGAAGCTCAGATATATGTAAAGCAGGGAGTCTCCAGAACCACAGCACACACATAAACTGGAAAATACAAGTTCTCAGGACACAGCCTAGATTTGTCAAATCATAAATGCAAGGCCTGGGCCCACCAACCTGTTCTTATTAGGTCCTCCAAGTTACCCTCAACAAGTCTTATTACTACAGATTTAAATAATGAACCTGCTTCAATCTCTTGCCAAAATGGTGTTGTCCTATAGTCATTTTAATATGTATATTTTAAACTAAATAAAATTAAAATGTAAGGGCGATTGGGGTGAATGGTGAAACTACAGCAAAATAGCCTAGACACTCATTTGATCAACTTGATTGAACATACAAGCCCCCCCTGCTGGATGGTGGGACCAAGGGGCTGTGTGGGTTTGGGCACAGCTGCTTGCAAATTGGTTTTACATGAAGGATGCTTGTACTCATAAATTATCACTTATTGCTAAAAAATGAAAAAAACTGAGAGAAAGATGCAGGACAGTTATGGCAGAATGCATGATCTGGGATGGGGTGGGGTGGGGTGGGGGGAAGGGAAGGGGAAATATGCCTGAACTGAATTGGAAAATGATGTATGAAATACACAAAGCATCGATTTAAAAAAAATTTAGTTCCTTAGTTGAAGAAGCCACATCTTATTTTTTATAAATATTTTATTTGGGTGCTGACTGGACTCCAGTGGATATATTTGCACAGAAGGACATCTGGGTTCGAGAGCTTGACTGGATAGGGCTTAGCTTGGATGATGTAATGCATGAGTTGTGATGGGAGGTTGGGTCATGGAGGGGACCGAGTTTGATTGGGAATCCTTGTATGAGATGCAAAAATGCTCAGTTAAAATAAATCTTTTGTTTATCATTTTTATTTTATGCATATGGATGTTTTACTTGCATATATATAAATGCACCATGTGCATGTAGTACCTGCAGAAAGAAGAGGGCATTGGATCCCGGGGAACTGGAGGTACACATGGTTGTTAGCTCCCCCGTGGGTGCTAACGATCAAACCTAGGTTCTCTAGAAAAACTGCAAATGTTCTTAACTGCTGAGCCATCTCTCCAACTCCCAGTAAGACATATTTTAATACTCAGTAGCCACACATAAGTGGCTGCATCAGGGCAACACTGAAAGTAGGACATTTCTACCACCCTAGAGAGCTCTACAGGACATTATTGACTTAGCATTTGGATTAAAGGGAGAGTGATGTTTATTATCACAGTCCTGACAAAACCAGTAGTTACCAGGATAACTACTAAGAGGTTACTATGTACCTAAGATTGGGCTAAGATACTATCTAACCTTTCTTTTCATTATAATTTTCCAAATTATGATCTAATTGTTTTTGGAGTCTGTCAAGGATTTAGAAAGGCTGAAGAAGGGAAAAGAAGTATTGTTCTTTTCTCTACCCACTAAATTATTACTTTAAAAAGTCTGGTTGGCATTAAGGCAAGGGAACAATTCTTAGAATGCAAAAGGAATTATCAGATCACAAAGGAGATAAAACAATTTAATGTTGGCTTGTAGAGATGTTTCCCTTTCCCTCTTTCCAAGATTAGACTGTGTTGCAGAATGCTACAATCCAAGAGAAACTGAAGTGTCCATTTGGAATTCTGTTGTCTGGATCTTTTTGTAATTTTGTGCCAGAAGAAGAATCTTACCTGGGTTAACCTTCTGTGAAGGATGTTTCATTGGTCCTATTAGCCTTTAACTATAGAAAAACAGGACCTTCCCTTTGACCCCAATGTTATGTTTGTCTACTTGTCCCTCAGCTCCTACAAGGAGTTGGTGACCATCACACCCTGTCTCATGACAAGTCTACTCTGTCTTACTCCTTTCAAGGATTTCCTGGGTTGTAGCATGCAACCACTAAGTCTTTGCTCTCTGACAATTGCTAGGGCTAAAGATATAACTGTCTCCATCTCTGGGCCTTCCACTGTAGAGGTTATGTTTGATGGACCTTTGGAAATCAGAGTTACCTGCCCACAATTGCTTGCTCTGTTTGTGTAGAGTGTTATCAACCCCCAGTGTTTATAAAACGCCCCCCCAAGTGCTTGCAAGACACCCCCTTTGTGATTCAGTGAGTGGACCTCACGTAGTGTATGATCCCCTGGTGCTCGTGAGATGCCTGCAGTTCTGGTGAGTAGACCCCTTTTTGTTTTATGTACTCAAGGCCACATGAGAGTGAGCTCATGGCCCCCCCTCCCTTCACTTTCAATTCATTTGTCATCCTGTTGTTCATTTCTAGGGAAGTACATAGCGATGCACTGTGCTGTGCCGAATAGCACTGGCTGCTCCACCTCTTGGTTCGTCCTGATACACTCAGGACTTGGAACCCGGCCCCCTGTATATAAAGAGATGCCACTCTAGAGACACTGTGCGGACATACAGCCAGGGCGGTAACAGCCCTTAGAAGTCCTCTGCTAAACATAAGACACTTTCGGATCCAACACACACTCTTTGTCTGTCCTAGTTCCGTCCAGGCACTTGCCTGCCCACCCCCTTCCCTTCTGTCATGGGCAACCTCGTCCTTAAAGAGAACCTCTTTGCGCTCAACTTCCTTACAATCAACCAGCATGGAATTTCACCAGCTTATAAGAATTGGGGCTCCCTTCCCCGTCCCACCCCCTCCCTCTCATCAGATGGAGGGACCCTTTGTCCTCACAGTGCAGGGGCCCCAACCCCCTATTAACACAACATTGGGCCTTTGCTTGTATCTTTCCAGAATCCTCCGGAAGCTGCTGTGAGTGCCCTCAAAAGTTCAACCCTGTTTGGACACGGACACTTGATCCCATGGCAGCCATGGTTTGCTACAGGAGAAGAAGGGGATTCTCCAGGAAGCCACTGTGGGTGCCCTCGAAAAATGGTCAAGAAGAAGGGTATCCAACCTTTTCATGCTTTGTGTTTATGGTTGACTGTCCATCTGTATGTCTAAGAGTCATGTAGACATGTTCTTCATGCCTCTGTGTTTTTGTGTGTCTAGTGTCCTCTCAGTCTAAGTCTTAGTGTGTGTTTGTCAGTTATTGTAATTATCTCATGTCAGAAGATTTTCTTGTTCCCCTTTACTACCAAATACTCAGAGGAGACTTATGCTCACTCTTCATCAGCCATTTTTTTCTAGTCCTTCTGGATACACTCTAATATTTTCTCATGCTCATCCATAGATTTCACACAATCAATCCCAGCATCAGCTCCCACTCCTTAGTTACTAAATGGAGTGGACCCAGTGGATCCATCATTCCCCACTTGCGACTCGCCTGTGGCTTGGCTTCCATGACTCTATTCCCTTCTGGTTTTCTTTCAACCACCTCAGTCACTTTTTCTTGTGTTCCTTCACTTGTTCTTTTCTCATTTCTTTGGCTTCTGAACCTTATTGTCTCTTATGAATCAATTCTCAAAATTTTTTTCTATATTTACTATTACTAATACGAAGAAATCTTTTAATGCATGACAATGCCCAAACGATGTATAATGTATATCCCCGTTTGAGATTTCTTTAACTAGAATCTCTCTCTCTCTCTCTCTCTCTCTCTCTCTCTCTCTCTCTCTCTCTCTCCCCCAGTGTATGGACGTGTGTATATGGATGTCTGTGCATATGCATGTGCATGTGTAGACTAGAGGTCAGCCTCAGGCATTTTCTCCAGTAGCCATACATCTTGTTTTTTGAGACCAGATCTCTCAAGGGGAACAGAGGCTCATGAATTAGGTTATGCTCTCTGGTCAGCAAACGCCCAGGAGTTTCTTCTTTCTCATCCCCAAATGAGGATTAAAATTTTGTATCACCACACCGACTGTTTATGTGGATACTCATGTTCACAGGTTAAACATTTAACTGACCGAGCAATCTTCCAAAGCCCCAGGAATTACAAACTTATACACTCAAGTATTTATTTTTTATTTCCAATTGAATATCTAATAGAAATTTTCAAAATTCAGATAATTACTATAGCTCATGTAACCTCCATCTTTAAAAATGTTGGCTCCTTAGAATGAAGAAATACAAGATGGTAATGAAGTCATTCTCTAACCGAAACTTAGAGCCGACTGTTATAGAGATAATCTCTTACAAAACTGGTAAAACTGCTTTCTTTAATTCACTAATAGACATAGGAAATGTGAAAAAGATTATTCTCTATTCAGAGCCAAATATAATACTAAAGTCACCTTAAGCTATGCACTTAAGCAAAATATATTAATACAGGAGAGCTCTGACATCAGCAATGGATTATTCTGCCAAGGAGATGTTGGCCAGAGGATCCATGTCCCCCAAAAATGTAAAGGCTTCTTGCCTGTAAACTGGGATCCCTGCAAGAAGAGAGGCGGTAAGGCCCTGCTGTCGAAGACCTGATGCAAGCATGGGAAAGATGTATTGAGACTGCACTTGCAAGTGTAAAGTTGGTCTCTGGAATACCAGAGAATGTTACTAAAGGCCACTAAACCGATAAAGCAAAAATTGGTTTCCTTGAGTCAAGCAAGACTCCTTGATCAGCATCAGTTACACCTCACCTGCCTGGAAATACTGTGCAGCAGTGACAGCCGCATGTCTGTATATCCCAAATCTAATTGGCTAATAGCTCTCTCCTTGGAGGAATAATTCACAGCTGATGCTGCAAGGTTACATCCTTTAGTGGTTAGGAGAAGTTATAAGCCACAGTAAGACCTTGTCATGTTTTACAGAAAAAATATAATTCATGGATTAGCATACCATCTAAACATCTGTGTCTATACCAAAGTAACCTACCACAATAATTAGTACTGTTTAAATACCTGTATATCTAATTGCTTGTGCTTGATTAGTAGGATTGAAAGGTTATTCCTGGACAAACTGCCAACCCATGAAAGGAAACAGCCAGAACTGATCAGAGTCCCAAACAACATCTCCAGAGAAAGTAGACCGTTTTGCTTCTTGTCCATCTGTGCCCCTTTTCTAAGCCTAGGGAACAAACTCTGGAAGGGAGGCATGGTAGAATGTAAGGGCTGCGATTGGGGTGAATGGTGAAACTACAGTAACATAGTCTGGACAATTATTTGATCAACATGATTGTACGTATAAGCCCCACCAGCTGGATGATGGGAGCCTTGGGCTCTGTGGGTTGGGCATAGCTGCTTGCAAATTGGTTTTACATGAAGGATGCTTGTACTCATAACTTATTACTTATTGTTAAAAAAATAAAAATTTGCAAGCAAATTGCTTGCAAGTTGGTTTTATATGAAGGATTCTTGTGCTTAAAAAAAAGGAGCTAGATACTGACATTTGAACTAACTGGGAATATAAAATGCTAGTTGTTTTATTTATAGTTTGTATTGGGTTGGTCTCTATATTTTTCTGAAATACACAACATCACACTGTAACACTTTCTTTTACTTGTAGGACAATTTAAAGGAATTAAGCTTAAATTTTTACTTCCCAAATAAGTAGAAGTCTTAGTCCAGTCATATAGCATTAAAGAGCAAAGTGTTTATATAGCAGGTACTCAACTCTGCCCAAGCTTTATCCACCAAGTATAGGATATTTTAAGGCTTATTGAATTGTTTAGATTAGTTAAATTTAGGTGTAGGTTTTAGTGGAAATGGTAATACAATTGAACTAATTGGGAATATAAAATGTTGTTTTATTTATAATTTGTATTGGGTTAAGGTATACAAATGGCCTATATATTTTTTCTGAATTACACAACATCACATTATAACACTTTCTTTTACTTGTAGGACAATTTAAAGGAACTAAGCTTAAATTTCCTTCCCAAATAAGTAGCATACAGTCAATGAGAAACAGTTGGGGTAAATTTAATGAAAGCTTATGCCTTGGCTCCTGTTTATGGGTATGTGTAATACAACTTAGGCATCTATAGGTCAAAACATAAAAAACCAAAAAAAAAAAAAAAAAGAGGGAGGTGGGAGATGGTGTACTATCTTTTCTGGGATACAAATGAAAAACTCTGTGTTCCAATCCTATTGATAAATTTTCAATTTTTCTGATCTTGAAACTAACAATGGGAGGAGAATTTTATGTTCCCACAGGTAAAAATCACCAATCTAAATGCCTGAAAACATACAACTTATGGCTGTGCAGGATTGACTGGGAAATGCCAGCAGAGAGGTTGACCCATCTGAACATTAAGGAATGAGGAACCTCAGACTGCCTGAGTCACAGACACTGAGCATCTCTCTGAATAATATTGGGGTTGACTGTTTATAATGGGCCCTAATGAAGTTTACCTTCCAGATACTGAGAAACCTTCCTACCTCTCCCCTTTATAGGAAAAAGAAAAACATGATGGTAATGAAACCACTCCCTAACTGTAAACTAGAGCCAATTGTTACAATGGTAATTTCCTATAAAACAGGCATAACGTATTAATTGATTGATAGGCATAGGAACTGTGAAAGGATATTTCTCTATCTAGAGCCAAATTCAATAGTAAAGTGTTTATAAGTTGTGTAATTAAGCAAAATATATTACTACAGGAAAGCTCTGACATCAGCAATGAATTATTCTGCCTAGGAGATGTTGGCTAGGGGATTCAAACCTGCCCCCCTCAAATTATAAAGGCCTTTTGCCTACAAGTGGGATATATGCAAGGAGAAAGGCAGTAAGTCCCTGTTGTCGAAGACCTGGTGTGAGCATGAAAAATGTTATGAGATGTCACTTGCTAGCGTACAACTGGCCTCTGAAATGCTAGAGAGCATTAGCAAAGGCCACTAAAGCAATACAGCAAAATATTGGTCTCCCTGAGACAAGTAAGACTCCTCTGTCAATATCTGCTACACCTCAACAGCCTGGAGATACTGTGCAACAGTGGCAGCCAAGTGTCTATATATATCCCAAATCTATTTGGCTATTAGCTCTCTCCTTGGAGGAATAACTCACAGTGGATGCCACAAGCTTATGTCCTCTAGTGGTTAGGAGATGTTATAAGCCACAATAAGAACTTGTCACCCTTTATAGAGAAACCACAGTTTGCGGATTAGCATACCATCCAAGCATCTGTGTCTATGCTCACAGCTTAGCTTGACATAATAATTGGTACTGCTTAAATGCCTGTATATCCAATAGCTTGTGCTTTGTTAGTATGACTAAAAAGGGTATCACTGGGAAAGCTGTCAATCCATGAAGAGAAACAACTGAACAGACTGGAGTCCAAAATGACAACTCCAAAGAAATTAGACTGTTTTCTTTTCACCCGCTTGTGCCCCTTTCCCAAAGCCTAGGGAACAAACTGCGGAAGAGGAGGCGTGGTAGATTGTAAGGGCTGCGGAGAGATAGGGGTGAATCATGAGACTACAGGAATATAGTCTTGACTCCTGATTGATCAACATACCTGTGCATACAAGCTTCTCCAACTGGACTATGGGAACATTGGGTTGTTCAAAATTTGGACATAGATACTTGCAAAATGCACCAATTACCTAATTGTATGACATACTGAGTAACATCAATGTTATCTGCAAACAACTGTGTCATTATATTGTAGAATCCCTTAAAAATAAATAAATAAATAAATAAAAATAAAAAATAAAAATAAAAAATTGGAAAAAAATATTGGCTCCTAAATAATAATATCAATAAAAAATGTAAAATGTAAGCAGGCTTATAACTAGTGAAGATTTGAAATGGCCATTCCTAACGTTGTAGCTAAAAACTCCCAAGCTCATATGCCTTTATTGAAGGATTCTACAAAAAAAAAAAAAAAATACTTTTCAAAATCTTTCAAAAATACTAGAGAAGATGGAAGGAACACTTTCAAACTCAATTTATAAGGCTACCCATATCCTAACACTGCAGACAACAAAGCCATCTTAAGAAGACATTTTAATATCATTGGCAGACCTATATGAGCAGTAACCATATCTCCATTACCAGTTATCAGGGAAATAAAAACCAAAACCACAGTAATTTCATTGTGAGATGGCTCTGTCAATATAAGGGAACACTAATAAAGAGAAGCAATGTATTGATGAGAATGTAGCAAAATCAGAACCACTGTGTACTATTGTTGGTGAGAATGTAAAATGGTGAAGCAACTTTAAAAAATGCTACAGCAGCTTATTTAAAAACTTGAGCCCACTGTGATGGTGCAGTCCTGTAACCTCAGCCCTTAAGAGCTGGAGGTAGGGTGATCAGGAGTTCAGGACCAGCCTTGACTGCATGAGACCTACTTAAGGAAACAAATAAATAGATTTTCTATTAAAAACTGTTGGCTCCTTTGTTACAGTTACTCAGGGAAATGAAGGAAAAAGAGAGGGATGAAAAGAAGAGAAGAAGAGAGAGTGGGAAAGACAGAGGTTGGTGGGGAAGAAGGAAGGAAGGAAGTTGACCTCATCTTTAATAAAAGTCATTCTATTATAAACCACAATCCATAGTAAGCCATAGTTGGCTCATCATGAACACCCACTCTCCAGCTAACAAGCTATTTCTTGTAGCTACCAATCTGATCTAAACGTTCTCTTATTGTTAACTGGAAGGTTATAATAACTTGTTTCCTGTCTCTGTTTCCCTTTCAGAATTCATTAAATATAATACTCTCAAGCCTTTTTTTAAAAAGTCATTGGAATCTAATATTCTTTTTGAAATCTTGGTTATCTTCATATACAACTAAAAATAAAATCCAAACTTCTTATCACGGTCTTCCACGGCGTTCATTTCTGACTTCATTCCTTATTTTCTGCACAATAGTCCTACTTGACTTCAGCTCCCCCTCCCGGACCCCACTTCCTCTTTATTTTCTTTGAACACTTCATGAATAGTCCTTCCTTAGGAATTTGTGGTTGCTGTTCACCCTGCTAGGAAATCTCATCCTCTAGACAGCCACAAAGGGCAGCCACAGGGCTCACTCCCTCGCATCCTCTGAAATCTCAGATATCACCTTGTCAGTGAGGCGTCCATGTATGTCAGTCCACAGCAACTTGTCTCCAAAGACCCACTGAGCAGCCTGTGCTGTTATGTATGCTTTATACATCTCTCCCTTGTCCATGGACTGTCATTTTGACTTGCTTTTGACTGACAAAACATGGAAGGATTGACACTCCTGACCTCCAGAGCTAGATCTGAAGAAGCCTAGCAGGTTCCATCTTGTAACACTTGTACTCTAGTGGAAAAGAGACCCAGAAACTCCAGATGATAAGGGAAATTACCTAGGCCCACTATATTGTAAAGGAGCCCTGAGTAGCCATGTATCCCTGGGAACACAGGCTACTCATGTGGAGGGACGGAGACACCTGGCCAGACTCCATCTCTTCCAGCCATCCTTGCCAAAGACTCAGAAATGAGAGTGAAGAAGCTACAGTGACATCAAGCCCCTTGAGTGCTTCAGACGACTTTGGTCTGGTTGCTGAAGGACTGCAATCGCATGAGGAGTCCAATGGACAACTGCAGTGAGGACGAAGCGTTATGGTAAATAATAACATATTTTGTTACTAGAGGGTGGGTTTTACAGTGTTTCCTTGTGCAACAACACATGTGGAACAGAAGTCACTGTAAGTCACATCTTTTCCTTGCAGCCATGTATCTAGTGGTGGCCCCATGCTTCCTTTTCCTTCACTGATCTTTCATCACCATCTGATTGGTTGTTCATTTATCTATTTGTTATTGAAGGTAAGGACTCAGTTGTTTATCATTTCATTTTAATCAAGTCTCCTTATATAGCTCAGGCCAGCTTTGAACTTAACCTGTTTTCTTTGGTATGTGTAGTGATTGGAGGAGCTGATTGCTCATACATGTTCCAATGAAAGAGACAAGATTGAACCACAATAATGATTTTGCTTACTTGACACAGAGACACACAAATGAAAACCCACGAAGAGAAACCAATATCATCAGCATGAAACATAACTCTACCATCCCTCAACATTCTTCCTGTTTGTCCTATCCACTGATCCAAGACTTTCAGCAGTTAGAAGTTACATTCCCAATAACATCCAGTACCTTCTACCTTTTGTTCTCCAGAAAAGAATTACCAGCATGCAATAATGCCTCCCCAGCTGAAAATAAATGCATGCATACCGCTTATCCCTCACCCATTATCCATAGCTCCATACCCATGAATGTTTTCCCACACCCATTTCACCCTCAGCTAGAGAACAGTCACTGATCCAACAGGTGTTTTTGCATCTTCCTGGGGCTGAGCAGAATAAATAAATGACAAAGTGAATATTTCTATCCCTCATGTTTCTATGGATTTAGTAGAACAGATCACCCATGAAATGGGAATAAATGCAATTTTCAGTTCTTTCCCTCCATCTCAGGATGGAAACAGGTGCTGTCTCATCCACTCTGGCCACAACCTCCTGTAGCTCAGCATTAGCAATGTTCAGGTCTCCAACTCTTCTCCGCAGATGGGATGATGTGGATTAGTGCCACCAGGGTGAAAGGATCTTCCTGTGAACTGGATGATGGCACAGCCTGAGCTCCATATATTAGAGGGAGAATTTAGAGCCCTGGGTCAAGAATTGGATGAGCTTTTAACAAGCAGTTAGTTGCAAGTGCAAAGTAAGGGAGATGCAGGGTTGACACTCTGGTTTGTGGCAGACACCACAGGAACTCTAAGATCTCCATGAAGGGAGTCATCAGAGACTCCCCCATTAAATCCTTTTCTTTGCTTATGATGCTTCATTGAGAATGAGAGAGAGAGAGAGAGAGAGAGAGAGAGAGAGAGAGAGAACAGGCAGAGAAAGAGAGGGGAGAGAGAGAAAGAGAGAGACAGAGAGATGGAGAGAGAGAGAAGACAGAGAGAACACACACACACACACACACACACACACACACACACACAGTCACACACACAGAACATATAAGAACATAAGAGTGGGTTTAGTTCCAAACAGAGGAAGGTGCTGATTTTAACTCTGCTTGGCCTTTGGTTTCCCCTGGGGCTGCCTTCCTGGGTGCTGGAACCAGAAGCTAAGGGAATTCTCACTCCTTTGACCGCTGCTCCCCAGCTGGACTTCCTGCCTGCTTTTAGCCTTAATGGGTTAACTTTATAAAACGGTGGCTCTTTATTCCAGCCTGAGATTTCCCATCATACTTTAGGACCAGCGAACCGTCCCTTCTTTGATGGCACCTTTTGGCTCCACAATAGAAGCCAATTTGTTAGACTTCTTTACAGGTCAGGGGCTGCGTGAAGATGTGGAGGGCGCAGCAGTGGGCACTGGAAAATGAAGCTGTATTCGCTTGGCAAATTATCCGTCTGCTGCACTTTATAGGCGCCGATTTCCTTCCTTCTTCTCCCACCACCCCCAACCCCTTTCTCATTCTCTAGCCTTTTCTTTAAACTGGGGAAGCATGTATGTGAGATATCGTCACATAGCCAGTTAATGTAGGTTAATAGATTGATTCCAGTGACACGGATCATAATGAACAGTAAATTGTTTTATCTCTTAAGTCTTATTTGGTCAGCCAGGAAAACATATGAGGTAATATGGCTTGGACTAAATGGACCGTATAATAGATCTCTTTCTAAAGAATAAGGACAGGGGTGACAGCGCCTCTTATGATTAATGAAAATAATAATGGTCCTGAAATTGAAATTTTTCTAATTTTTTTCCCCTTCTCCTCTCTTGGCTGCCACCAAAAACTTCAGCCGGGGGATGATTTGTGTACAATAACTGGCCCTGACTTCTTCCCCAGCTAAGAATACACATTTAGGGACTGGGGGGCAGGGGTCGGGGGAACAACAGTGAAAGAATGAATTGGTTTATAGAATTCAAAATATGCCACTTGGAGGGTCTGGGGAATCTTAGTAATGATTCTTTGCTTAAAGTTCTGTTCCAAAGCCTTCAAACCGGTCATAAGATTCTTGAAAAGGTTATGGTATCAGATATGCTGGGAATCAGTCAGATTAGTTACCTAGACTGAAGCATATTCCACCTTTAGTTTCATTTTTAAAGCATGCTGTTTCTCTCTTCTATCTCCATAATTCTTTGAGAAAAAGAGTTTTGTTCATTCCATATCTCTGCATTGAGATCCATTTCTCCTCATTGGTTATCAGCAAAACCAAATGCTCAGAAATTTTTATATATAGAGAGAACAGTATTTTAAGATCCTTTGAGAAGAAAAGGCACAATGGATAGATTTTGGTTGTGTGACAACAGTGCAAGGCATTACCACTTTTGAAGGGGGAAGACAGAGTTTTCTGATCTTGCACTGAAATTTTCCCCATGTTTCGGACAGTTCTGGGACAAGGCATGCTGATGACATTAGAGAAAGCTGTTATCACTTGGAGTGTGGAGAAAGGAAGAAACTGGTGTCCAGCGAAAGGGACATCACCCCTCAGCTGACACTTGAGGAAGAGTCATTGCCTTCCAGTTCATTTTGGCTTATGGCAGCCCACATACCATTTGGACTGTAGTCTGAGGAGTGAGCAGGCAGCTCAAGTTAGAAGCAGCCCACAGAGCCGAGGCTACCCTCTTCTCTTGGGTTCTGTACAAAGTCTGTTCAAACTGACTTCTCAAGAGCTCACCTTTAGTCCTTGCTTCTAGAAATTCCTCCTGATAGTACAGCATGTTGTTTTATCAAAGCAAAATAAACAGTAGTGGACTCAGGCAGAGCCAATGGTTCAGCTTTGACGGCATGTCTTTAGCTAATTTTTTTTGACAAACTATTTTCTTTGATAAAGCTCTTCCCTACAGATGTTAATAGAAAATACATTTCAACATAGTTATTTAATTTTCCTTTGAAATGAAACTTCCTTTAAATAAACTCTGAGTTTCTATTATTGATATTTTTACTTCTCACTCAGCAACCATAGGAAAATATAAAACCAAAGTTTCCATTTATTTGTCAATAACACTTTAAAGAAAATATTAAATCCGTACATATTAAAAAGAAAGGATAGTTTTACTAAACTAATAATTTTGAAAACATAACTTACCAAACTATGTATGACATAATCTATTTCTGTTTCTAAATTTGCATATAATTAAATATAAGATTACTCATTATGTATAACTATATGTGCATGTATGTAAGACTCCTATTTACTACAATGTGAAGAAATAAATGACAAATCTTAACTTGTGTTACTTTCAAAGGGATGAAATATTGGAAACTGAAACAAAGTAGAAATCGTATAGTGTTTCATGTTATCATTAGCAATCATTGCTATTGCTATAAAATAGAGAAGGATCTACATCATGCCTTTGTTTCATCAGAAAAGTGAATAATGAAGTACAAAAGGTTTTTGAACAGAGTTTGGAAAGTTTTTCCTTTTCAAGTTATTTGGTAAGTTCCTCTTTTAAATGAAATTCTTTACTTTCAAAAGTTACCAAATAATGAAATAAGAGTTCACAAATTAAATCAGGTCTAAAGTACAGGAATGAGATACCCTATCAAGTATTCCTTTGTGCTATTTTTATATCTATTGTCACAGTTTATCATTTTACTTTATTTCTGCAAATGTTTGCAATTATAATTCTTTTTAAATTTATTATTCTTTTTTATGCATATGAATGTATGTAGGTTTCTGCTTTCTGCATGTAGGTTGATGCACCCGTGTCATGCAATGCCATGGAGGTCAGAAGAGGGTGTCGGATTCCCCTGGAACTGGAGTTAAAGACGGTGCTTAGCCGCCATGTGGGTGCTGGGAATCAAACCTGGGTCCTCTGCAAGAGCAGTCAGTGCTCTTAACTGTTGAGCCACCTCTCCAGCCCCGCAATTATAATTCTTAGCCCTTTTCTTTGTAAAGTTTTTTAATTTAATTTTATTATTTCTTAAACAAAATATATCATACCCAAATTTGGAAAAAAAAAAAAAGAAATCATCAGTAGTTTGCCACAATTTTGAAACTGGAACAAATGCTTATGAATCTGAGATGGTTACAGGCCAATCTCTTGGAAACCACAGGAAGAGGCACCTTATTTGAGAAATCAAGTTTTACCCCTAATCTGGGAAGATGTCTTCATGGTTGAGGATGTAACTTAATGGGTAGAGTCCTTGCCTAAAATGAATGAAAGCCCAAGCATGATCCCCAGCACTACACAAACACAGCATGGTGGGACATGCCTATATTCCCATCAAAGGGAAGGTGGAGGGAGGAAGATCAGACATTAAAAATCATCCTCAGCTACATGATGAGTTTGAGAACAGACTTGGCTACATGAGACCTTGCCTTAGAAATAAATAAAATAGCCGGGCGTGGTGGCACACGCCTTTAATCCTAGCACTTGGGAGCAGAGGCACGCGGATGAGTTCAAGGCCAGCCTGGTCTACAAAGTGAGTTCCAGGAGAGCCAGAGCTGCAGGCAGACCCTGTCTCAAAAAGACCAATAAATAAATAAATAAATAAATAAATAAATAAATAAATAAATAAATAAATAAATAAAATAAAGCACAACTTATTAAAAATGTTGAAATCTTCAAACTCTGACTAAATGTTTTTAAATATTGTACATTCAAATAGAGATGGTTGCATTGTTTATGTCTGCGGTGGGGATGGTTGAGTAGCCAGGTGTTCCTCGCACCCTTAGAGCACTGTGAGTGTGGTAAAAAGTGTGTTACTTTCCTGAGGCAAATCAAAGGTGTATTTCTCCAGGTTCTTGCTGCCTTCTTCAGCAGCATTTGATTGAGGATCTTTTATACATTTGTAATAGATAAAAATAAACCAGATTGCATTTTTTAAATGAATCGTGAACCATGTACCATTGTTTCTGGTCAAGATTGTGTAGGATAAGTTAAACTTAATTGCATGCCGTCAAAGCTGAACCACTGGCTCTGCCTGAGTCCACTACTGTTTATTTTGCTTTGATAAAACAACATGCTGTACTATCAGGAGGAATTTCTAGAAGCAAGGACTAAAGGTGAGCTCTTGAGAAGTCAGTTTGAACAGACTTTGTACAGAACCCAAGAGAAGAGGGTAGCCTCGGCTCTGTGGGCTGCTTCTAACTTGAGCTGCCTGCTCACTCCTCAGACTACAGTCCAAATGGTATGTGGGCTGCCATAAGCCAAAATGAACTGGAAGGCAATGACTCTTCCTCAAGTGTCAGCTGAGGGGTGATGTCCCTTTCGCTGGACACCAGTTTCTTCCTTTCTCCACACTCCAAGTGATAACAGCTTTCTCTAATGTCATCAGCATGCCTTGTCCCAGAACTGTCCGAAACATGGGGAAAATTTCAGTGCAAGACCAGAAAACTCTGTCTTCCCCCTTCAATAATCAATATGAGTATATTTCTTATGCATAGTTATGTTGAAATAAAGTTCTAAAAAGCAAAAAAAAAAAAAAGTGCATTGAGCTCAACAATATTCAAGATGTTAGAGCAGCTAACAGGTGTGTTTAGTAGAGCTTTGAAGTGCACCCAAAGATATTTTTACCCATTTAGATGTTACTGTTCTTTATGTTTCTGGTTTATTTAATTAAGCCATTCGTACTGGTTTTGAATTAAGGTAAAATCTTTAAATAAGTCCTAATCACTCTATTTTAAGTTTTCCGTCATTTACCTGATCAGTTTTTTAAAAAAATCTGAAAGAATTATTTTTTAAATAAAAATATTGGGTAAGATAAACTTTTTAAGCCATAGTGAAAACTTTAATGGATTCAATTTTATTATGTCCTGAGTTTCAGCTTTGAAAATTGTCAGTGATACTTTTATTTGAGTATATCCTCACACTACTGCAATATTTATTTTTAATTTCCCAAACACATTGGAAAATCAGAAAAGATTTTCTTTGCAACAGCATACATTTGTAAGTGGCCAGAGATTTTATTAAAGAATCTTTGTTACAAACACACACATATGTACATATGCATTTATATGTAAGACTTAATTAAAGAGGCTAAAGGAAAGAAATAAAGCACACATACCTTAGCTTAAATTTAAAAAAATGTCCACAGAGAATAAGAATTAGGAAAGGCAGCAATGGATTCCAGCCATTAGGATTAAGATACTACTTTTAAATACCTTTCTATATCCTAGAAAATTCTAAATGGATATTGTTCTTTTATAATTAAATAATAATTTATCCTATGTGCTAGGCACTATTTTCATATTTTATATAAAATTTCATTGAACTGTTATAACCACTCTTTGAGATATCTATTATTTTTACCTCCTTCTAGAAGGAAGGAAATGGAGTGTCATGCAGGTTGAGTAATTGGCTTAAGATCATATGGCTGGCGCATGATGAAAACAAGATCTGAACCCAGGCTGCCTGTCTCCAAACCATAAGCCTTTAGTACCTTTCTAAATAACAAAGATTTTTCCCAACAGCATATTTGTGATTCTAAGGATTTTTGAGCTGAATATTATTCCCAGGATGATAACATTAGTTCAAGTTTAGGACACCTAAGTATAAACAAGAACAAGCACATAGTTTCTGAAGTCAGAGTTCAGAGTTGTTTAATTGCACATAATTTAATTTTCTTTATTCCAGCTGTAGAGTTTGCTAACAAGTTTATGATGAGAAATTTTGTCCTGACCTTCAAGTTTGTCATGGGCAAACAGGGCGTGCCAGTAAAGACTTCACTCTTGCAACTTTTGTCTATATCCAAGTAAAGTGATGGACTTTTGGTCACTAGATCAATACTGATAGACTATTCCAGACACCCAAAGGACATAATTTCTTATCTCATGTCATCAAATTAATCACCTAATAGCAACAGTAACAAATTCCACATTATCATTGAAATTGGATAGTACATTGATTCCCTTTCTAAATTCTCCAACCTTTACAAAGTTTTTCAATGTAATCATGTTTCTTTTTAAAGAAAGGAAGGGTAATATTTTTTTAAAAAACAGGGCATGATGGAAAGAAAAAATAATTACATAATTCTATCTACTTCAGTTTACAGTTATCTATAAACATTTAAAAAAAACAATATCTGCTTTAAATACTTTTGCTCTAATAACATAACTTTGTCCAAATAGGGAAGCTAAAAGTGTATAGAGAAAAATTTGCATAATCCTACTGGTCCCTAGGTTTAGCTTGGCAGATTTTTTTGGAGCCCTGAGATTCTAATCCAAATATGTCAGCCTCCCACAAAGCCTCACCATCTAGTGTTCTAAGCTAACAGCACAGGAAATACAGCAGGTAGTCCGGTTCTGTTAGTTCTTCATCTCTAGATTCAACTAGCCATGGATTAAAACATTATGGAAAAACAGAAACTCTGCCTGAACTGATCGTTAGCATTTTTTGTATCATGATTACTTAAACCATACAGAATAAGAACTACTTATATAAGATTTCCAATGTATTAGGTGTTATAAGTAAACTAGAGACTATTTCAATTATAAACAAAGGTAAGAGTAGAATATACTCAAATACTATGCTATTTTACATAAAGGATTTGCATGTCCATGCATTTGGGTATTTCAGGGCACTTGGGTGTCCTGGAATTAATCCCAATGGGAGAATATAAAAAGAAGAAAGTATAGCGGTAAAACCATTGTTCTTACCAGTTTCTCTCCCTGTTGGTATTACGTACTCATCCTCATAAGCCCTACGTGCTTTGAGATAGCATGGAATGCCTTTGGATGCAGTCTGGTATCCTGTCTACTTATTTGAGATTGTGCAAACCATGTTTCTCTGACTTTTACACCTCACTACTCAGTTCTTCGCACTCTTGGCTCTTCTGCTCTTCTGACCACCCTCTTTTCCTCTATATAATCTTTTAAATCTTCCCCACGTATACTCTTGTCCCCATTCCTTCTTCCTGGATAAAAAAAGAACCTATTTAAAAAGTACAAATTGTGATTAGTTGGTATAAGTGTTATCCTCTTCAGTGTCAGAGAAAAGAGGAAAGCTATACATTTTCAAATTAAACAAGTAGGTGAATAGCTTTAGCAATCACTGAAGCTCTTAAGAGTGGACTGAGAAAAACACTTCATCATAATCTCCACAAAACTTTCCACTACTTTTTCTCTGATTCGACTTATTATCTTTAAATGTCAGAAAATAAATTACTGCATATGTATTTACTATTGTATATGTTCTATCAATGTAGCATCAGAATTGCTTAGAATTTCACCTACTTCATAGATTGGCTCAGTGTGAGTTCCCTTGGATCCCTTTCAGCATTTAAACATTTTTTTTTTTTTTGTGGAACCTCTTATTCTAGGTTCCAGACACTCATGCATCCGTGAGGTACTCCCTAAACCTTCAGGAACAAAATGACAGTTCCATAGATGCTGCTTCTGGTACTTGCAAAGAATGTATATCTTTCTATATTTGCAGATTCACAAGTGAAACTTCACGAGCCTTGCGTTAATTAAAAAAGGGAAATCAATGGGCCTGTGAATCCACCTTTCCTGGGTTTGATTAAAATACCATAAGAAATTAAGACCAAGTTAAACAGAAAATACATGGGTGGGAGAAATATTTGTCGTATATACAAAACTCTTTTATTCTCTCAAGCACATACAAAATACGTTATTTTATTTTTATGGAAGAAAAGAGATATTAAAAAAGCCAATGACTGATTTTGCTTCTTGAACCAAATCAAATATTTTCTTGTCAGAGCGCTCATAACTGCAGCCTGCAGAGGTCATGGCCCTAACGTTCTCCTTCAGATGGTCTGTGAGTGGAATGTCTTTACGATTAAGGCTCCTTTTGTTTTCCTTGGGAGGGTTTTGCTTACACTGGCAAGCGCCTGAGACAAGCCAAGATTCTCTAGACTCTGTTTATTAGATTTTTATCTTCTTATCAGAGTCTTCCTTCTTAAATCATGTCAGCATTTTACCCCTCTTCAGGGATTCCTGGTGTTTTATTGTCTATGAGCTGCTTGGGGGGCAGTCAGGGAGGGAGCTGGGCTAACAAATATAACATTTATGTAATGGTGGGAATGTGAGGATGCTGTGCTCTCTTATTATTCCCACACACTGAGGCTCACTTTCCTCTGCCCAGGAGCCCTGGGGAAGCTCCCAGCCAGCACAGCCCATGCTTATTTGTCAACTGCCTGACATGGCTTCTCTGTGGACAACCTGCTTTTCACTCATTTTGAGCGGCTCTTTAAATCCACATGTAGTTGCTTAAGCAGTTCTCTAGCATTCCAACAGTGTGATATAGCTTTGAACTGGAGTGTGTTACACACAAATGTAATCTGGTTGAAGAGGGTCTCTTTCTAGGCTTGCTGGCCATTCTGAGGTGAGACTAAAAGAATCTCATGACAAAGCATCCACAAATTGCCCTGAGTTAAATAAGGGTGAGATTTTTAAAAGTACTATATTTATTTATTTGTGTGCATGGGCATCCGTGCATATAACACTGCAGGTTCATGGATAACACTGCAGGTTTGTGGAGATCAGAGAGGACAACTTGTTGCCATTAGTTTCCTCCCTCCACCATGAAGACCCTGTGGATAGAGCTCAGATCACCAGACACTGAGGCAACCACATTTAACTGCTGAGTCTTTTGCCAGTGCCTCCCTTTGTACATATATATATATATATATATATATATATATATAAATAATTTGTGTGTGTGTGTGCGTGTGTGCGTGTATGTGTGTGTGTGTGTGTGTGTGTGTGTGTGTGTGTGTAGCCTGGGGTTTTAGGGGGTAGTGGAGGAGGAAGGTGGGAAAGCAAGGAGTCTAAAACAGTGCTCAATTCTGGGAAAGTGAATCAGCTATTTCCATCACTATATTGCATGACTCATAATAGTAGTTAACTTAAGTCATAGCCTGCTCATTCAAAAATCATGTGGTTTTGTAAAATTCCTAAATTCCTAATCGATAAGTTAGTAAAAATATCTACTCAGACAAAATTTTGATTCAGACCTACACACAATGAAGCCAGAAAGTGAATATACTGTATTATTGTCTATGGTTTTCAAAACTGGCAAAAACTGTAAGATAATTTATAAGGAAATGTGAGGTTCTAAGGCAATAGACTATGCTTATATAAAAGTCCTTGGTCCTAAGCTAATTTTTCATTGTTAGTATTTCTCATAGACTCATATGAGGTGCGAATTTGATCTACTCAGGGGGAAACATAGCCATCAGGAAGCACGGACGTGCTTTCCATTGTTCATCCTCCATCTCAGAAAATATTTATTGAGTACTTACCTGCATGAAGCACTGTTTATCTTGGAGTCCCCAGTCTGCTGGGATGTGGGAATAACTGTGCAGTGTACACGCTGTCCCCTGTGTTCTTTGTCTCACACTGTCTGGTCCTTTAGAACGTAGGATTGCCCTTCGAGCTATGAGCAGCTGTGTACAATCTCAGGGCATATTCAGTGTCCCAGGCCAAGGGGTCTGGATTCTGTGGAGCAGCACATGGGATTTTTTTCTCCTCTCTAATGATTCTTGAATGACATTTTTTTTCCTTAGGAGGATTTTACCAACTTATTAAAGCAATCAGTTCCTGTGGAAAAGTGCTTCACATAACAGTTTCCATGGCCAATCTTCCCTTCCAGCTGATAATATCTTGATGAAGGAAGAACACAAGGCTTGGAAATTTGGAGCTAAGTACTACTAACATGTTTTTTAAGATAAAAATGAATTAAGGATCAAAGATGTTTGAAATTTATTTCAGGAGATTTATGCACATTTTAAAACTCAGCTACTACTTTTTTTCATGGGAAGATATTCAGACTTCATCTTCGCACTTTTTTATGCCATGAGCACTACTATCAAAGCTATCAAAGGTGCACCTTACTTCTTTTTCATCATTTTATTTTTCATCTTCATAATCGGTTTATTTGCCTTTTACAGAAAAATAATCATTAAATAGAGCCTAGTCTTCCCTGGAATATAAAACATAACCGCTGGGCTGGAGAGATGGCCTAGCGGTTAAGAGCGCCGACCGCTCTTGCAGAGGACCCGGGTTCGATCCCCAGCACCCACATGGCGGCTGAGAACCGTCTGAAACTCCAACTCCAGGAGAACTCCAGCTCCAGGGGAATCTGACGCCCACTTCTGACCTCCGCGGCATTGCACGACACGGGTGCACAGACTGGCATGCAGACAATACATTCGTACACATACAGAAATAAATAAAATTAATAAAAAAATTAAAAAAAAAAAAAAACATAACCGCTAATAAAATACAGTAAAACACCAGATAGCACTATTCCTCTTATGAAATTTAAACTTCTTCAACTTTCCATAACTAGTGAAATTGTATTACTTATCTTCTTCTTGGTAGTATTTTAATTATATCCCAAAGATGCTACAGTTGACCCATTCATTCTCACATCCTGACCTCACCTAAAATTTATTTATTAGATGGTAGATGGTATCTTCCAGTCCTGATGTTAAGTATAAGGAAGAATTAAGTGCAATGGTTGTGCTTATTATGAGTTCCTGCTTGACTTTGCTTGAACATCAGAATGTATAAATGGATATTTACAGTGCAAGAATTAATATTATTAGTGTCAAAATAGACTTTTTATTGACAGAGGAAATCCCCATTGAGAATCACATCTCACTGTCACAATGGGGCATTTGGTGATGGAGATTATTGTTCAGACAGATGTTTTGAGCATAATCAAAGAAGGAAAATGAATAGAAATCTCACTGGGGAGGACATAGTTCTCACTAAGAGGCACATTGTAAGAACAACTGAACATGGTTTCAGGGTTAGGGTAGCATTGAATATGAAGGGCTCCTGTGCATGTTGACAGTTTTGTATTGCTCATCTCATCCCTACCTGGTATATGGTCAATTAGACACATTAGCCATATTCCACTTAACAGTACTGATACAAGCATTCCAACACTTTTTGTTAGTTCTGTGAGAGACAAGATCAAACACAATTTGATTGGTCAAACAATGGTTTTCCTCTAAGTCGTAGGAATAAAACATAGAGCTTTTTTGGTGCCATTTGCTTGGAATATTTTTTCCATCCTTTCAGTTTAAGTTGGTGCCTGTCCTTGAGAGTGAGATGGCTTTCTTGTAGACAGCATATAGATGGATTCTGTTTCCTAATCTATTCTCCCAGTCTGTCTTTTGATTGGGGAGTTTAGACCATTAATATTTAAGGTTATTATTGAGAAATGTGTGTTGCTTCCTTTCAACTTATTTTTTGTTTGCATTCTTGGTCTAGGTTTTTATTTATGCTGTTATGCTTTTATTAGTTTATCTCTTGAATTGTTTGGGGATAGTTGTTCCTTTGCTCTGTTCTTTGAATTGCTTTGAGTATTTCTGTCGTGTTGTGGTTTTTTTGACATGAATTCTTTGTTTAGGTCAAGAAATATTTTTCTTTCTCCATCTATAATTGACATTTTTGCTGGGTATAGTAATTTGGGTTGGCATCTAAATGTGTTTAGCACTTGGAATACTTTGGTCCACATTCTTCTGGCTTTCATAGTTTGCACTGAGAACTCAGCTATAATTCTGATGGATTTCCCCTTATATATAATTTGTTGTTTTTCTCTTGTGGCCTTCAGTATTTTGTGTTTGTTTTGAGCATCTAGCATTTTAAATATAATGTGGCCTGGAGAATTTCTTTTTTGACCTTGTCTTTTTGGTGTTCTATATGTTTCTTGTATTTGTATGGGTTTGTCTTTTTTTCAGTTTGGGGACATTTTCTTCTATTGTCCTGTTGAAGATCTGATCAATACCGTTGTCTTGGGATTCTTCTCTTTCTTCTAGCCCTATGATACAGACATTTGGTCTTTTCATAGTATCCCACATTTCCTGGGTGTTCCACTCATTTTTTTTTTATTTTCATAATCTTCACTTGAACATCCTAGTTGTTCTCTGTTATCCTGCAAATCTGATGTTCTATTTTCTGCTTCATCCATTCTGCTTCTGAGGCTTTCTCCCATCCTTTCGTGTTGATTGGATGAATGTCCAATTTCTTTTTCACTCCTTCCTGGGATTTCTTTAGTATTTCCACTTCCTTTTGGAGCTTGTCTTTCTCTACTTATAGCTCCTTGCTTTGTTTGTCAGTTTCTTTTTTCATTTCAGTCTGGGATTTTTTTCAGTGTTTCTACTTCCTTCAGGAGTTTGTGTTTCTCTTCCTCTATTTCTTTTTGGAGTTTATCATTCTCCCCCTCTAGTTCTTTCCGGAGATTATCAGTATTTCTTTCTAAGTTTCTTTCCTGAGTTTTTCATTCTCTCCTCTTAGTTCTCTGATTTGTTATTTATATTCTTTGATTTCTTTGAATATGTCTACAACTGTTCTTCTAAGGTCTATGGTTTCCTTCCAGGGAGAGCTCATTATGGGGATCTTCTATAGGACTGGTGGAGTTCAGTATGGATTTCTTATGAGCTTTTCCCGTGTTGTTATTTTTATTTTTTTTATTTTTTTTTATGTGTATGAATGTACTGTCTGCATGTAGGTCTGTGCACCCATGTAGTGCAATGCCTGGGAGATCAGAAGAGGGCATCAGATTCCCCTGGGGCTGGAGTTAAAGATGGTTCTCATCTGCCTTGTGGGTGCTGGGGATCAAACCCAGGTCTTCTGCAAGAGCAGTTGGCGCTCTTAACCACTAGGCCATCTCTCCAGCCCCTGTTATTTTTCTGTTTTGGATTCGGCATGTGGATTTATTTATTTATTTATTATTTATTTATTTATTTATTTATTTATTGGTTTGGATTCTGGTGCTAGTCTCAAATGTTAATATGAAACATCGGTTGGTCACTCATTGTGCTTCCTCCTGTTCAGTTCCTCTACATGGGTTGTATGATCTAGAATTACTAACACTGCAGCCACTGGATTGTCTGCACCACAATTCCACCAGCTTACTGGATCCTCTGCACCACTACAAGGAGAAGGGGGTCAGGGGATTTCCTCCCTTGGTATGCCCACCAGCCCCCTGAGCATGACTAAGTGCCTCCACCCAAGGCGATCACAAGTGAGGAGGGGTGTGGTATGTCTGTGCTCCATGCATCTGGTGCTGGAGCTCTGACTGGCAGAGCTTTCCTGGCCCAGCGGAGCATGTGCTGGGCTCCTGGGCAGTCTTGCTTAGCTTGGCTGGGTGGCTCGAGAAAATATTTTAAATATATAGGTCACTAGAATTATTTTAAATTACAGAACCAAATGTCAACTGGTCTTTGAGATGCTAAGTTCAAGGGTATTGTCTGTAAAGGTGACTAAGCCAGGAATCTTCTAAGCTATGGATGAAATTTTTCATTACCAAAAGCAACAGTTGCATACTACCAGAGTTTTTTTGACTTTTCTGTCCCAATCTTCTAAGAGCCATGTCTTTCTGCTGTTCTTACACAGATGTTATGAAATTTTTGTAAGTGATATTTTTCCCAAATACACTCTATTTGGAGAAAAGACTTTATGAGAAAGGAAAGGTATTGACTGGTAACTTTACGTAAGATTTATTTCCATCCAGAGAAAAATGTGGAGGGGTCCCTCATGTAGAATCTGCTAAAAATATTACATTTGACTGCTTTCTAAGTGATCAAATAATATAGTTTTTTCTCTTTTTTTCTCCCTCTCTTGTCACCAGTCCTTCACCTCCCCGTACACACACCCCACACACTTGCACATACTCTTTCAGACATAAAAACAGGCACACATTTCTACTTTACTCTTTTTCTCTGTCCCTGTAGAATTAGAGCTTGGTTTGGGATGTGTTTGCAGCAGGAAATCCTAGGGGAACAGCTGCTGGAGCAAAGCTCTTGATGGCAGGCACCCACCTCATCCATCTCTTCCTTGTGTGTGACTTCTCATCCTGTGTCCTTTTAAAGAGCACATCCACAGGCAAGGATCTCTGGTCTTTTCTTTGGTACCTAGATTATGAAAAAAGAGGCAATGCCTGGAGAGGTGGTCTTGCAGAGACACTGGCTCGATTTCAGTCTTTCTAAAAGATGGCGCAGTAGAACTCCGCTAAGGAGAATTTTTGTTCCATTTGTTTCCTAATTAGAAATGTAACGAATCTGAAAGACTGAGGAGCTGGGGTTTGTGGCACATGCCTTTAATCCCAACATTCTGGAGGAAGGGGTGGATGGATGATCTCTGATTTTCCAATGCCAGCCTGATCTACATAGTGAGTTCCAGCCCAGCCACTGTTACACAGTGAAATCCTGTCTCAAAAACAAAACAGACAAATAAGCAAAAACAACTTAACTTAGAAACTAAAAGAAAGAGGCAGCTATTCTAAGTATAAACGGACACACATATTTTTGTGAGACAGGTCTCCTTCACATCCTACCATACATGCAAATACATATACACACAAGCATACACAAATTAATGCACACATATATAGCACATATTTAAAATATGTTTACTGATTGTGGTGGTTTGAATGAGTGTCCCCCATAGGCTTTAAGTAGTCAGACATTTGTCTCCAGTTGGTGGAACGGTTCTTGGAGGTTAGAAGGTGTGGCCATGCTAGAGGAAGTATGTCACTGGGGGCAGGCTTAGTGAGTTTAACAAACTCGCAGTCTCCAGTCGCTCTCTCTGCTTCCTGTGCTCTCTGCGAGATGTGACCCTTGGTTTGCTGCTCCAGCTCCAGCTGCCATGCCTCCCGCCACAATGGACTCTAATTCCCTGGAACCATCAATCGTAAGCTCAAATAAACTCTTCCTTTTATAAGTTCCTTGGTCATGGTGTTTTTTCACAGCAACAGAAAAGTGACTAATACACTGATAGACATTTCAATTCTGGTTTTTAAAATATAGGCAAAAAACAGTAATAACTTCTTATCTGAGACTTCTATTTTAATCATCATCATATGGCATCAGATATGACTATAAGATGGGGCTAGAGAGATGGCTCAGCAGTTAAGAGCACTGGCTGTTTTTCCAGAATATCCAGATTCATTCCCAGCATTCAGTTGCAGCTAATTACCATCCATAACTCCAGTTTCATGGGAATTCAACCCTTTCTTCTGACCTCTGTGAGGATTGCATTGCATGGGTGCACTTACACACATGGAGGCAAAGCACTCATGTGAATAAAATAAAAATAAGTAAATATATTTAAAACCTCGTCTATAAGAAAATATCCAAATAAGAAAATAGGTAAAAAATGAAGTTTATTCATGATAAAAATGATAAATAACTCTTAGGTATCTATTTATGAATTGTTTGTTGAGATAAAGAAATGATAAAATTTGAATTCAGAAAACATAATTTAATGTCATATGTAGAGAGATTCATTTTAGAAATGAAGCAAGGCTAAATAACGAAATATAAAGTTAGAAGATTGAGACACCAAGCTATCATAAGTTGTCTGTGTGCAGAATGACTATAAATAATGTTTTCACATTTTTCACAATAAAAGTCTGGTTTTACAGAAAAGGCAAATTAAATAAACTTTATTCTGAAAACTCAGCAAAATTGACTGGCTCTACTTAACTTTAGCAGCTTGTATTTTCTCAAAGGTTTTTTTTATTATTTAAATTTACATTATGAAAGGGTAGAATCTTGGACAATGCTCAGGTACTGTTCTTAATATCATTTTTCTTGGAAAATAAAAATTCACAAAATGCTATTCAAAGTTGTAATATTCACTCTAGCACCAATTTCTCATGCATGGCACTTTATTTGTGGAATGTGTAGGTGGTGCTATTATAGGTAATAAATTGCAAACAATCTAGAATATTATCAGTTATAACCCCAAACTCTAAAAGTAAAAATTAAAGTGCATTATTGAATTGTTTTTTCATACAACATGTGAAATAAGATTTGGGGATTTGTTTATTCATCTCTTTATTTGTGAAAGACAAACTGACAAGATTTTGATTTAGGGGTAGAGGGGATAATTGTTTATTAAGTGTCCATGGCTCCACATGTGCTTAGTTAGACTTGCTGTGAACCCAAAGGCTGTGCTCATGAGTTAAGCCATCTTCTATAGTGATACAAAAGTAGGTTCCATTATCTCTAATACTCACCCTGTGATAGTAGGCAAGTGGCATACCAGAGCCCCAATTCTTTTCTACCAATGGGCATAGCAATGACCTGAATTCATTATACAAAGCACCTGGCCAGAACCTTCCTAGATACATGAGCCCATTCCTAGGATAATCCAGAGAGGCTGGAGATGAAAGGAAAGATGTAAACAGGAATGGCCACTGAGCTTAGGCAGCCCAGATGCTAGGGCCACTGAATCTAATGGCTGTAGATTAGAACTTTATCCCAAAGGCTTTATGGCAATACCAGACACATACTTTCTGTGCATGGGTAGAATTTAGAAGAGAGTGCTAACATGGCTCTGCTCCAGTGGCCAATAGCATTATGGGTTTTGCCCTGAACCATACTTGCTTAGCATGACATAGTTCATAAAAGATGGATAAAATCTTCAAGACTGCTTCTTTTGGCCTCATAGGCAATGAAGGGAAATGTCTTGAGATTCTGACTTAGCTTAATTCTTTCCTGTAGAAAGATGCCCCTTGTCCAAATTGTTTGGTATTCTGATGCCCTCTTTCCTCCCCAGGATGATACTGATTCATCTGAGAGATATTTGGCAAGAGGAATTGAAGCTACCTGGCTTGGCAGTTTCCTCATCTCCTGATTAAGAGAATCAGAGTATGCTGATTCTCTTAATCTCACAATTGGTCTAACAGAGAAAGTTCTGCTCTGAATAGGAGCTCACTGTCTTCCAAAGTTATTTGTCTCATGGTGGTAACTAGTGAGTTGAATTCTGGGGGGAAAAACTACTTGTTTATCCAACCTATAGCAGCACTCTGCAATTCAGGCTGAATTTTGGCAATATGCTGTTCTCTATCTACAGAATTTGTATCATTCCAAGTTAGCCTACACTTGACCCTCTGGAAACCCCAACAGTGATTCCCTGGCAACTTTGGAAGCACTCAGCACAGAATGAACATGTTTAGCCAATACGGTGAAACAGCTTTCTAATATTGGTTAGAGAGACCTTAACAGCTATCTTATATGCTACACGTATTACAGTATGATCATGTAATTATACTTCAAAGGACAAGATAGGATTCATTTTCCATATAAATCCATGCAACTATGAGCTGTATTATCATCCAGTTCTGAATGCAGACAATTGCTAGTGGGCAGGGTTCTCCTGTTCTTGCATGCCATTAAAATGCTGTCAATTTGCAACAACAGGGTTGCAAACAGACCCTGATGTCATCAAGCATTATGCTAGCATCAGCCAAGGAATCTCTGACAATTTTGGACATAATGGCCACAGTGTTCACTGCCGGAGAATAATATACTAGAGCTGATGGAATTTCCACTAATATAATTATGCTGTTTGCTGTACATAAATACCCAGAGGCTGAACAAAAGATTGAGTTTCTTTGCCAAATTCATAATCAGCAATGAAAATGTAAACACTGTTTTGAGACTGTCCCCAAAGTTGATCGGGTACAACATGACATTATTGTTTAAGATGTTTTTTCAATGATACAGCATGTTACCCTATAGAAATGCCATGTGCATTTCACGGAGTTATGCTGCAATCATCATAAAAAGAAATGTGGGGTCATTTAGAGAATTGGGACTAACTGAAGGGAGCTTGTTCTGTAGAATTAGTTTAGTAGCATTGGAAGAATAAATGGACTGAACAAATCACTTCTAGAGTAGGGTACTTAAACCAAATTCCTAAAGTATCTGGAGTCGTCACACGGAATTTCTATGCTAAACAACAAACAACAAAACTAACCGGCAAAACCTCAATGACTAAGTAACAGTCATTATTTTGCAATGCTTTAGCTTTCCAGTGGTCACCCCCCCCCCAATAACGGGTTTTAGACAGCCAAATGAAATGACGAAGCTACTCAAGTATATTACACTCCTGGCTTCCAGCCACCAAAATTGGGGAGAAAAAAGCCTTTTCTTTATACCATCTTGCTTAGAGATTTCTTAAAGATCAGTTGTTTCTCTAGTGTGAGAAACAATGATAGGCATGTGCATACTTGAAGCACATACTTGCAATAGGAAGGGACATTCTTCATCAGCATATACTAATCGTACATAATCATGGGTTTCATGACGACATTTTCATACATGTATATTTCTTGATCATCCTTAGCCCCAGTACTCTCTCTTGTCTTCCTCCCACTCCCACTGATTGATTACAGAAATGCGGGTGAGGGACTATTTACAGTAGTAGCATGGGCACCTTAACAGAAAGACATATTTTTAAAGAAATACCCAGAAAAATTATCGTTTCCCATCCATTATGGGTTCATGATAAAAACAACTACAAAGAATGAGACTCTAACAATAGTCTAGGAGTTTGAGTAATTCATCAAGGATGTGGTTAATTCAGTAGTGGCATTACTAAATGAAAATGAACAACAATTACTCTTTTATTATAAATACAAATGGCTGTCCATCATCCTTATTAATTATTGTTATTATAGTATAATAAGAATATTTGATGGGAACTGGATGGTTAGGCAGAGACCTGTATTCTTTCTCTTCAAATACAGCTTCTTTCTTTCTTTCTCCCATAGAAGTTCTCATCACAAAACAGGTCTGACATACCTCTTTTGAAATGAATGAATTTATTTACAAGTACAGAATTTTTTCCTTACTGCACACACACACAATGCACAGCCTTAAAGTGTAAAAAAATACTATATCCTTTATATTTCCTCAAAGTTGTCAATACTTTCACCTGTAATTGTGTATATTCCATTCTCTCACCTTAGGACACAATCACTTTTGTTCTATCTAATTTCTCCAGGCATCTATTACTGGAACTCTGTCTGGGGAGACTTCAACAGACATCTACCCACTCCTGAAAGGGCACTAATGGGAAGCCAAAGGATGGTCCCACTGAAGTCTAAATGGGGGAATCAATGAGCTTATTGCAATTACTTACAAAGTGTCCTAGTTTGTTTTCTATTGTTAGGATGAAACACTATCCAAAACCAAATTGGGGAAGAAAGGATTTATTTGCCTTCCATATTCCTATCACTCTCCATCAGTGAGGGAAGTCAAGGTAGGAATTCAAACAGAGTGGTAATCCAAGACAACAGAGGACCACTAGTCACATGCTTGCTTCTCCTGTACCATGTTCTACTTTTTATTTTATATAACACAGGACCACCTGCCTAGGTGCAGCACTTCCCACAGCGGACTAAGCCCTCCTACTTCTCCAACACCACAGCTTAGCAACAACACACTGCAGGGCAGCTTAACACTGACCAAGATCTGTAGCTCCCTGCACTGCCCAGCGGCACAGACAGGATTGTGCCATCTGCCCTAATCCCAGGAAAACTGAAAAATTCAAAATGACTGTGACCATTCCTGAATCCATGTGTGTGCTGTATCATTTTAAACTCTGAATGTCAAGCCAGAACACTATAAGTTGGAAACTGTATCTAGATTAAATAAAAGTTAATTAACAAAAGACAAAAAAAATGAAAACAATGGCCAGGCATGGTGGTGCATACCTTTAATCCTAGCACTTGGGAGGCAGAGGCAGGAAGATCTCTATGAGTTCAAGGCCAGCCTGGTCTACATAGCAAGTTCCAGGACAGCTGACAAAAAAAAAAAAAAAAAAAAAAAAATGAAGACAATGTTCCACAGACATGCACACAAGCCAATCCAATGGAAGCAATTTCTCAGCTGAGTTTCCTTTACCTCGACTGTAGAGGTGTATCAAGTTGGCTACTGCAGATATCCAGCACACAAAGCACTGGTGAATGCTTACTTACAGGAGTTTGGTGACTCCAAAGCCGAGGCACCAGTGGAACATCTCAGTCTAGCATGGATGGCAAGTTCCCTGTAGCTGTATAGAGTCCCTTTTCAGTTACCCTTCCTCCTTCTGTCTACTCTCCCACTTCAGAGACCAAGAAGCCATTACAATTAGAGTACAGCTGCATATAGTTGGCAAGGAGAGGGAGGAGGGATTCACTGGAATCACAGATGAGGGTCCAATGACTCCTTAGCACCCCCTTCTATGAGGGAATATCAGCAGTCAGCAGTCAGCAGTCAGCCCCATCTTGTAGGTAGGCACCGCTGCTCTGATGAAAGCAGGAGCTGCTATTCTTGAAAATACCTTACAACGATAAATACTATTCAGGTTTTAGCTCTCTTCGTTAATTATAAATCATCACTGTTTTGAGATTCAGCAACTAAACTATCGATTTTGGTTATGAGAGATTCACATAGAATCATATTTCCTTTGAAGGAGAAATCCATCATCACAGTTTTGAGCATAGGCTGGATATCCACTCGGCTGCATCTGGCTTCAGCTTCTTTTTCTCATCTCAGCCCAAACTGGAGAGACCAGTTGTTCAAAGCCTTCACCAAGCATCACAGAGGTCCTCACTACAGACTATACTTCCCCCAGTCTGTGGCAGTGCAATCCAGGAATGCTGAGGAAGTGGCTCTAGGTGGCAAGTCCTGGTGGCCTCAACCAAGAGAATGAAAGCTGTGCTTCCCTCTTCCAGCAAGAACACAGATTAATGAGACTTCACATACCCAAACGGGCTCTTCATTTCACCCTTCTCATTCTCTTCTGCTTCACATTGTCCTTTCCAGTATTTTACTAATTAAGAAGGCACACAGAAGTCAATATTTAAGGCTCTTATTTTTGAGGTATCCATGCTAAGACAGAAGAACTAAGACATAGAAGCTTCCAAAAGGTAGTAGGTTGGCTGGGCGTGGTGGCGCACGCCTTTAATCCTAGCACTTGGGAAGCAGAGGCAGGCGGATCTTTGTGAGTTCAAGGCCAGTCTGGTCTACAGAGTGAGGTCCAGGACAGCTGGGGCTACAGGGAGACCCTGTCTCAAAAAGACAAGAAAAAAAAAAAAGGTAGTAGGTTGAAATCATGGTTTGGAGCCTGTGGTGTTATTGGGAGGTATGGAATGTTTAGGAGCTGAGGTCTAATGGACAGAGCTAGGCCATTGGTGGCATGCCCTTAAAGGGGAACATGGCACCTTGGTGCCCTAGTGTCTCTCTCTCTCTCTCTCTTTCTCTCTCTCTCTCTCTCTCTCTCTCTCTCTCTCTCTCTCTCTCTCTCTCTCTCCTGCAGGTCCCTTCTTTTTACATGGCCACCATAGCATGCTACCTTGCTTCACGGCCCAGAGAATCATGGACTACAACCTCTAAAATCAGAGGCCAAAGCGAAGGTAGGAATTCAAACAGAGTGGTAATCCAAGACAACAGAGGACCACTAGTCACATGCTTGCTTCTCCTGTACCATGTTCTACTTTTTATTTTATATAACACAGGACCACCTGCCTAGGTGCAGCACTTCCCACAGCGGACTAAGCCCTCCTACTTCTCCAACACCACAGCTTAGCAACAACACACTGCAGGGCAGCTTAACACTGACCAAGATCTGTAGCTCCCTGCACTGCCCAGCGGCACAGACAGGATTGTGCCATCTGCCCTAATCCCAGAAAACTGAAAAATTCAAAATGACTGTGACCATTCCTGAATCCATGTGTGTGCTGTATCATTTTAAACTCTGAATGTCAAGCCAGAACACTATAAGTTGGAAACTGTATCTAGATTAAATAAAAGTTAATTAACCAAGACAAAAAAAATGAAAACATGGCCGGCATTGGTGGTGCATACCTTTAATCCTAGACTTGGGAGGCAGAGCAGGAAGATCTCTATGAGTTCAAGCCAGCCTGGGTCTACATAGCAAGTTCCAGGACAGCTGCAAAAAAAAAAAAAAAAAAAAAAAAAAAATGAAGACCAATGTTCCACAGACATGCACACAAGCAATCCAATGGAAGCAATTTCTCAGCTGAGTTTCCTTTACCTCGACTGTAGAGGTGTATCAAGTTGGCTACTGCAGATATCCAGCACACAAAGCACTGGTGAATGCTTACTTACAGGAGTTTGGTGACTCCAAAGCCGAGGCACCAGTGGAACATCTCAGTCTAGCATGGATGGCAAGTTCCCTGTAGCTGTATAGAGTCCCTTTTCAGTTACCCTTCCTCCTTCTGTCTACTCTCCCACTTCAGAGACCAAGAAGCCATTACAATTAGAGTACAGCTGCATATAGTTGGCAAGGAGAGGGAGGAGGGATTCACTGGAATCACAGATGAGGGTCCAATGACTCCTTAGCACCCCCTTCTATGAGGGAATATCAGCAGTCAGCAGTCAGCAGTCAGCCCCATCTTGTAGGTAGGCACCGCTGCTCTGATGAAAGCAGGAGCTGCTATTCTTGAAAATACCTTACAACGATAAATACTATTCAGGTTTTAGCTCTCTTCGTTAATTATAAATCATCACTGTTTTGAGATTCAGCAACTAAACTATCGATTTTGGTTATGAGAGATTCACATAGAATCATATTTCCTTTGAAGGAGAAATCCATCATCACAGTTTTGAGCATAGGCTGGATATCCACTCGGCTGCATCTGGCTTCAGCTTCTTTTTCTCATCTCAGCCCAAACTGGAGAGACCAGTTGTTCAAAGCCTTCACCAAGCATCACAGAGGTCCTCACTACAGACTATACTTCCCCCAGTCTGTGGCAGTGCAATCCAGGAATGCTGAGGAAGTGGCTCTAGGTGGCAAGTCCTGGTGGCCTCAACCAAGAGAATGAAAGCTGTGCTTCCCTCTTCCAGCAAGAACACAGATTAATGAGACTTCACATACCCAAACGGGCTCTTCATTTCACCCTTCTCATTCTCTTCTGCTTCACATTGTCCTTTCCAGTATTTTACTAATTAAGAAGGCACACAGAAGTCAATATTTAAGGCTCTTATTTTTGAGGTATCCATGCTAAGACAGAAGAACTAAGACATAGAAGCTTCCAAAAGGTAGTAGGTTGGCTGGGTGGTGGCGCACGCCTTTAATCTCCTAGCACTTGGAAGCAGAGGCAGCGGATCTTTGTGAGTTCCAGGCCGCTTTTCTACAGAGTGAGTCCAGGACAGCTGGGGCTACAGGGAGACCCTGTCTCAAAAAGACAAGAAAAAAAAAAAGGTAGTAGGTTGAAATCATGGTTTGGAGCCTGTGGTGTTATTGGGAGGTATGGAATGTTTAGGAGNCTGAGGTCTAATGGACAGAGCTAGGCCATTGGTGGCATGCCCTTAAAGGGGAACATGGCACCTTGGTGCCCTAGTGTCTCTCTCTCTCTCTCTCTCTCTCTCTCTCTCTCTCTCTCTCTCTCTCTCTCTCTCTCTCTCTCTCCTGCCATGAAACAGGTCCCTTCTTTTTACATGGCCACCATAGCATGCTACCTTGCTTCACGGCCCAGAGAATCATGGACTACAACCTCTAAAATCAGAGGCCAAAGCGAATCTTACTTTCTTTAAGTAATGACTTCGATTATTTTTTTGTCACAGCTACAGAATGGTGAGCATTATTTAGTGAATTAATAAGATCATTTAGAATCAATTTTTAAGGACATACCTTCTTAAATAGTTTATGGCTGTTTAGACTCTTGCATATACAAGGGAAATGATTAGATCTTTTTTTTTCTTTTTTTTAATTGATGTTTTGTGTATTCCATACATCATTTTTCAATTCAGTTCAGGCGTATTTCCCTTTCCCTTCCCCCCACCCCACCCCATCCTAGATCATGCATTCTGCCATAACTATCCTGCATCTTTCTTTCAGTCTTTTTCTTATGCTTAGGAATTCACATTTTCCTCCATTAATTAATTTTATATTATTCTAAAATATGGGTACATACTCTTCACCCATATACAGTAAGGTGGGTGGATTCTAGAGCCCATTGAGAGATTCACATTATAACAACATAGCTGCTTTCAGATAAACAGAAATATAACAATAATATCATTCAGCTTGTCTTTCATCTGGGGGATTTGGTGTTAGCATTCACAAATGAGGGAAGCCATTCTCCATGTGTCTTTCTAGGACTGTGTTACTTCATTCAGCATAATGGCTTCAAGCTCCATCCATTTACCTGAAAAGTTCATAATGCCATCTTTCTTTACTGCTGAATAGTACTCCATTGTGTAGATGTACCACATTTTTGTCATCCACTCCTCTGTTGAGGGGCACTTAGGTTGTTTCCAGCTCTTCGCTATTGTGAAGAGAGCTGCACTAAAAATGGATGTGCATGTATCTTTGCGGTAGGATGCATTTTGGGAGTATATACCCAGGAGTGGTATGACTGGGTCAAGTGGTAGGCTCATTCTGCGTCTTTTAAGGGTTCTCCACACTGCTTTCCATAGTGGTTGTACATTTCCACCAGCAGTAGATGAGTGTTCCCCTTTCCCCACAACCTCTCCAGCCTCTGTTGTCTTGTGTTTTCTTGATCTTAGCTAGTCCTATTGAAGTTAGAAGATATCTGAGACTGGTTGTAATTTGCTTTTCTGGGGCTGGAGAGATGGCTCAGCAGTTAAGAGCACCGACTGCTCTTGCAGAGGACCCGGGTTCGATTTCTAACACACACATGTCAGCTAAGAACTGTCTTTAACTCCAGTTTCAGGGGAATCCGAAGCCCTCTTCTGACCTCCGAGGCATTGCATGACAGGGGTGCACCAACCTACATGCAGAAAGTACACTCATACACATAAAAATTTTTTAAAAAATAATTTGCATTTCCTTAATTATTAATGATGTTGAACACTTTTTAAGATGTTTCTCAGCCATCTTTAATTTCTCATTGGTGAAGACTCTGTTCAGCTCTTTATTCCATCTTTTCAATCAGTCATTTGTTTTCTTCTTTGTTTTTTGAGTAGTTTATATATTCTTGACGTTAATGCTCCGGCAGATGTATCACTAGTAAAGATTTCCTCCCACTCTGTGGGTTTTCTCTTCACCTCCTTGATTGTTTCCTCCACTGTATAGAAGCTTTTGAGTTTTATGAGATCCCATTTGTTGACTGTTGACCTTACTTCCTGTGCAGCTGCTGTCTGATTTAGAAAGTCTTTTCCTACTCCTTTGTCTTGTAGGTTGTTGCCAAATTTTTCTTCTATCACCTATAGGGTTTCAGGCTTCAGGTTGAGATCTTTGATCCACTTGGAGTTGATTTTTGTACAGGATGAGAGGTAGGGGTTTAATTTTGTTCTTCTACAGATGATGATCCAATTTTGCCAGCACCATTTGCTGAAGATGCTGTCCTTCCTCCACTGAGGGTTTTTTGCCCCTTTGTCAAATCTGAAGTGTCTGAAATTGTATGAGCTCAAATTTGGATCTTCAATTTTGTTCCATTGGTCAACAGGTCTGTTTTGTGCCAGTACCAAGCTGTCTTTATGACTATGCCCCTGTAATATAGCTTGAAGTCTGGTAGAGCAATCCCCCCTGTATTGCATTTTTCATTCAGGGTTGCTTTAGCTATTCCAGGTCTTTTGTTTTTCCATATGAATTTAAGGATTTTTTTTCCAAGTCTGTGAAGAAGCTCATAGGGATTTTGATTGGGATTGTGTTGAATCTATATATCAATTTGGGTAAAATGGACATTTTTACTATATTAATTTTCCCAGTCCATGATCATAGGAGGTCTTTCCATCTTTTGATGTCATTTTCAATCTCCTGCTTCAGGGGTTTAAAATTTTTGTTTTAGAAGTCTTTGGTATCTTTGGTTAGGTTTGTTCCCAGGTATCTTATTATTTTTGAGGCTATTGTGAGTGGGAAGGTCTTCTTATATTCCTTCTCCACTTGTTTATTGTTAGTGTAAAGAAATGCTACTGAATTTTCTAGGTTAATTTTGTAGCCCCCAAATTTACTAAAACTCTTAATCATTTCTAGAAGTTTTCTGGTGGATTTTTTTAGCATCCCTTAGGTAAACTATCATATCATCTGCAAAAAGGGATAGCTTAACTTCTTCTTTTCCGATTAGTACTCCTTTAATTTCGTTCTATTATCTTATTGCCCTAGCAAGTGTTTTGAGCACTATGTTGAAGAGGAGTGGCAATAAGGGGACAACCTTGCTGGGTTCCTTGCCTTTAAGGGAAATGGTTCCAATTTTTCTCCATTTAGGATGATGTTGGCATTTGGTTTGCTATATATGGCTTTGAGCATGTTGAGGAACGTTCCTTTCAGTCCTATTCCCTCTAGGACTTTAAAAACGAAGGGATGCTTGATCTTGTCAAAGGCTTTTTCTGTATCAGTTGAGATGATCATGTGTTTTTTGTCTTTCAGTCCATTTATGTGTTTTATGGTATTTATTGATTTACACATTTTGAACCATCCCTGCATCTCTAGTATGAATCCAACTTGATCATGATGGATGATCTTTTTGATGTGGGTCTGTATGTGATTTGCAAGTACTTTGTTGAGAATTTTTGCATCTATGTTCATTAGTGAGATGGGTCTATAGCTTTCTTTTTTGCTTGCATCTCTGCCTGGTTTTGGTATTAGAGTGATGCTGGCTTCATAGAAGGAGTTTGGGAGAATTCCCTCTGCTTGCATCCTTCTAAACAGTTTGAGTAGCAATGGTTGTAGGACCTCTTTAAATGTTTTATAGAATTCTGCCATAAAACCATCTGGACTGGGGATTTTTTCAGTTAGGGGTTTTTTAATTACATCTTTAATTTACTCAAATATTATTGGTCTGTTTAAACTGTCGATCTCTTCTTGGTTAATCTTTGTTGGTTCCCAGGATTTCAGATATTCATCCATTTCTCTTAGGTTTTCAAATTTAGTGTAGTATAGATTTTTTTAAGTATTCCCATATGATTGTCTGGATCTTTTCTTTGTGTGTTGTGATGTTTCCCCTTTCATCACAAATACTAATGATTGGGAGTTGTTCTCTCTTTTATTTTTGGTTAACTGAGCTAGAGTTCTGCCTATTTTGTTTATTTTTTTCAAAGAACCAGCTTTTGGATTTGTTGATTTTATGTATTGCTTTCTTTGTTTCTATTTCACTGATTTCTGCTCTGATTTTTGTTATTTCTTCTTGTCTTTTGGGTTTATGGTTCATTTGTTGTTGTCTCTCAAGTGGTTTTAACTGCAGTGTTAGATCATTTATTTGTTCCCTTTCTGTTTTTTTTTTTTTTTTTTTTTTTTTAATGTGGGCACTTAGGGCTATAAATTTCCCTCACAAGACTGCTTTTAAGTATCCCACAATTTTGTTGTGTTGTATTGTCTTTTCATTCAGTTCCAAGGAGTACTTTTATTTCATCTTATTTCTTCCCTGACCCATTCATTACTGGATTGTGTTGTTTAGTCTCCATGTGTTCTTGTAGCTAGTTGGACTTATTCTGGTGTTCACTTTGAGCTTTATTGCACTGTGATCTGATAGAATGCAAGGAATAATTTCTATCCTTTTGTATTTGTTGAGCTTCATTTTGTGGCCCAGTATGTGGTCAATTTTGGAAAATGTCCCAAGAGGTGCTGAGAGGAAAGTATATTCTCTGGTATTCGGTGGAAATATTCTGTAGATGTCTGTGAGGTCCATTTGGTGTATTGTATGTTCCGTTCTGATTGTCTCTCTGTTATTTTTTTGTCCAGTTGATCTATCAAGGGGCTCAATGGTCCTAGATAGTCTCCCACTATAGTGTGTTAGGATTAATCTTGTGTCTTGAGGCCTGCAGAGTAGTGTTTATAAATTAGGTGTACTAGGTTTGGTGCATAGACATTTAGGATTGTGAAGTCTTCATGGTTAATGTTCCTTTGATGAGGGTGTAATGGCCCTTTTTTTCTCTTCTGATTAATTTTACATTGAGGTCTATTTTGTCTGATATTAGTATAGCCACTCCAGATTGTTTCTTAGTACCATTTGTTTGGAATATTTTTTTTCCATCCTTTCACTCTAAGATGATATCTGTCCTTGAGGGTGAGATGGATTTCTTGTAGACAGCATATGGAAGGGTTCAGTTTCCTAATCCATTCTCCCAATCTATGCCTTTTGATTGGGGAGTTTAGACCATTAGTATTTAAGGTTATTATTGAGAGATGTGTGTTGCTTCCTTTTACCTTATTTTTGTTTGCATTCTTGGTCTATATTTATATTTACTCTGTTATGATTTTGTTGATTTCTCTCTTTAATTGCTTAGGGATAGTTGCTTCTTTCCTCTGTTCTTTGGATTGATTTGAGGATTTTCTGAGGTTTGGTTTCTAGACATGTATCCTCCTTTTTTTTTTTTTTTTTTTTTGTCCCTTTTTTCAAGACAGGGTCTCACTGTAGCCCCAGCTGTCCTGGAACTCACTCTGTAGACCAGGCTGGCCTTGAACTCACAAAGATCCACCTGCCTCTGCCTCCCAAGTGCTAGGATTAAAGGCATGCACCACCACGCCTGGCTAGACATGTATTCTTTCATCTTGTTTATGTTGTGAAAGATTTTTATTTCTCCTTCAACTATAATTGACATTTTTGCTGGATATAGTAATCTGGGTTTGCATCTAAATTCGTTTAGCACAGGGAATACTTTTGTCCACCTTCTCCTAGCTTTCATCGTTTGGACTGAGAAATCAGCTGTGATTCTGATGGGTTTCCGCTTATATGTAACTTGTCTTTCTCTTGTGGCTTTCAGTATTTTGGCTTTGTTTTGAGCATCTAGTGTTTTAACAAGTATATGGTGTCGGGAGTTTCTTTTCTGGTCCTTTCTATTTGGTGTTCTATGTGCTTCTTGTATTTGTATGGGATTATTTTTTTTTCAGTTTGAGGAAATTTTCTTCTATTATCCTGTTGAAGATCTGGTCAATAGTGTTGTCTTGGGACTCCTCTCCCTCCTCTATCCTTATGATGTGGAGGTTTGGTCTTTCCCATCCTTTTCTGGTGGTTGGATGAATGTTCAATATTCTTTTTCATTTCATCCTGTGATTTCTTTAGATTTTCCACTTCCCTCTGGAGCCTGTTATTCTCATCTTGTAGCTTCTTAGTTTTTTGGTCATTTTCTTTTTTTATTTTGGCCTGGGATCTTTTCAGTGTTTTGACTTCCTTCTAGAGTTTGTCATTCTCTCCCTCTAGGTCCTTCTTGTGTTTTACAATCATTCCCCTTAGTTCTTTCCACAGTTTTTCATTATCTCCCTCTAGGTCCTTCCTGAGTTTTTCATTCTCTTCCCTTAGTTCTCTGATTTCTTTGGATGTGTCTACAGTTGTTCTTCTAAGGTTGGTGGTGTCTTCGCTTCTTTCTTCAGAGATCTCATTGTAGGGATCTTCTGTAGGGTTGGTAGGTTCAGTGTGGATTTATTATGAGCTTTTCCCATGTTGTTTTTTCTTTTTGTCTTTGGTATGTGGATTTGTCTGTTCATTTGTTTCTTTGAATTCTGGCACCTAATGTTGGCTGCACAGACTATAATCACTTATGCTCCACCTGGCCTGTTAGGTCCTCTGCACCAGAGCTCTATCAGGATTGGGGGGGCGCATTGGGAGGCCCCCAAGGGTCAAGGCAGGTCCGCCTTGACTCACCAGAACCTCACTGATTCCGGGAGGGTGTCTGCAGTCCGTGCTGGAAAAATATGGAATGCTTCATGAATTTGCATGTCATCCTTGGGCAGGGGCTATGCTATTCTTCTCTGTATCATTCCAATTTTAGTATATGTGCTGCCAAAGCGAGCACAAATGATTCAATCTTAAGGTAAGCTATCATAAAACATATGCTCCAGGCAGAGGCAGATGGATCTATGTGAGATTGAGGCCAGGCTGGTCTGCATAGTGTTCAATACAGCAGTAAAGAAAGATGACATCATGAACTTTGCAGGTAAATGGATAGAACTAGAAGATATTATGCTAAGTGAGGTAACAATCCTCCCAAAATAAACAACAAATGATATCCTTCATTTGTGGATGCTAGCATCAAGTAAGGCAAAGCAAGTAACATTAGTGTTATATTTCTCTTTATCTAAAAGCAACTGTGCACTTAGAATGTGTATCCCTTGATGGACTCTAGAATTAACCTATTGCCTATTTTTAGACTTTATAATTTTGGTTCAAGGGTGGAACACATGTTTGCATATTTTATGTTTGCAATATAAAATGAAAAGGGAAAAATGTGAATCCCAAAATATGATTTGGAAATAACATATGGTTTATTTTCAGATGACATGATTTTAGTACATGTGTGACATACATAAATGCATATGATGAAACAATATGGATTGGAGGGATCAACAACAACAAAAGAACTGGGACAGGGAACTGACTGAAGCAGTAGAGTGCCCCCCCCACAAAAAAATTAATTTCTTCTTTGAAAAACTTTGAAAAGACTCAGAAGGGGAAACAGGACATGTATGGCAGACTACATGAATTTGGGAGGGGTGGAGGGCATGGAGGGGAAAATGAGTCTGGTCTGAACTGAAAAGTAATATATGAAATACACAGAACTTCAAAAAATATATATATATATGGCAAGTGGGTTGGGACACACCTTTAATCCTAGCACTTGAGAGGCAGAGGCAGGTGGATCTCTGTAAGTTCAAGGCCAGCCTGGTCTACAGAGTGAGTTCCAGGACAGCTAGAGATACAGTGAGACCCTGTCTCAAAAGGACCAAAAAAAAAAAAAAAAAAAAAAAAAAAAAGAAAGTAAAAAAAAAAAAAACACAAGGGAGACCCTGTCAAAAACTAAAAACTGAAACTAAAAACTGAAATATTTAATTATTTGGAGGAAATTTCAGTGCTCCATACCTATATACAGTGTGATGCATCTTAGTAATTTACAAAGGTATAAAAGTTTAACTTGGAAAATACTTCTGATATTTTCCTTCATAAACCTGAAAGGGTTGAAGTGGGTTTGGTGTAACATTTGGATGTCACACATATAATAGGGTACAGCTTATTGATGAGGGGTAGAAGACACTGGCAATGTTGATGTCATTTGTCAACCCTCTAGAAGCTTGAACTCAAGTAAGACAACAAATATTTTGAGATGTGGTATCTTTACTCATAAAGTAAGAAACTAAACTGCATTTGTCTTTCTCGATATAAACAACTGCTGTGTATTTACAAAGGAGACTCACTACTATGATCTCAAGTCTGGAAAGAACTGAATTACAAAACAGCATGGCTCTTCCATATAGTTCCAAGGGGAGAATTCAGGAAGAGTCCAGTCACAGGACAGTTCAAATTCAGCCCCCTAACAATTGGCGAGTCTTTGCACTACCAGTCAGGACAATAGCATCTGTTTCTTTCAGATTCAAATTTTTCTGCATATATTTTTGGAATAGCTAAAAAATGTAGTGTGGATTCTAATTGGAAAGAGTCAATTTATGTAAGCAAAAATAATTTTCAAGCATTTTATCAGTAACTACAGAAGGAAAATAGTAAGAAAAAAATCTACAAAGGAGAAGAGAATTCACACCCACAAGTTCAGTAGGGCACAAAGCCTATTAGTGTTAGTATCTATTCACACATTCTTACAATAGTGTATGTGAGCACACGTTTGTGTGTGTGTGTGTGTGTGTGTGTATGTATCTGGTTCTTGCTCACATAATCATGTACACTACCACTGAGATCCAGCCCCAAAAGGATATCAGTCTCATCATCTCTTGGGAAGGAGAAAAGCAACTCTTGCTTTCATTTCAAATAGTGGAACAATAGACACTTTGGGTAGACAAAGAAGAGTGCACATTTTCCTATTAAATCTTCATTTCAGATCATTATAAGTTCGTCTTCATTTCCAAACCCACTCCAAATCCATCTCAGATGGATTTAACACTATCAACTAGAATTAGGTCACATTATTTGGGGATAATAGATTCATGTGTAAAAGCAAGGTGAAGACTGTGTGGTGTGGAGATGGCAAAGGGAGTGTGGGCTGAATGATTCTCCTATTGCCAGCTCACAGAAATACTAGACAGCATTATTCCAAGACACAACATCAAGGGCCATAACAGACCCAACAGCAAATCATCAGGAGCTACGAAAAAAAAGAGAATCCACAGGTAAACTGTTCATGAACTGGTGATAGCCACATATAGGAAGCTAGGTATTTTGACTCTGTCTATAAGCTGTGGGGATGGAGATTTCAATGTTTGCTTTAAAATACTAAATTTGAGGTTCTAAGTTCTAATGATGGAAAGAAGTGAAATTTGGCTTTTTTTCCCAGGAATTTAACAATGTGCATAGGTACATAGTCTGTAAGGATGAACCTTAGTACTCCACATGCCATATCAGAAGTATAAGCTAGGATACAAACTACGCATTTCAAGCTATGTTGAAAGGATCCTTAGAATGAGAATAAGCATTGGGCTTATGCTTTGGGACAGCACGCATTCTAAATTCAAACTATGGCTGAGTTTTGGATATCTTGAGCTCAGAGAGTAATTTGAAGTTAGATTAGAATTGGCAGGGGTAGGATAGAATCATCTTCAAAATTAAGAATAGAAAATCCCCACAATTTTACAAGCCAAAGATGAGCTTACCTATATGTTCCAGAATAATAAAACCTAGAAAGACCTTGTATCTCATAAATAACCTACAGATGGTCTAAATAGGAAAATACAATCATAGGCTCAAAAGAGCAAGAATTGGCAACCATAAAGTTTTAATTATGTTTGCAATTGTTAAAGACATAATGGAAAAGCTAGCATCTATTAAAAGAAACAATGGATTATAAAATAAAAAATATATGAAATATTAAGGAGCATTCTATAACGACAATATTCATTCAAAAAAAAAAGAATTCAGCATGTACAAAGCTTGATGTCAGTGTGGGTAGATCCAATTTAACTGTGGATTGTTCTGTTGAAAACATTCAGATTTGATCAGCTTGTCAAAACAATGTTAAATTATATAAATGCTTAATATACAAATACATCTACTGTCTGAAGTATTGCTATTTGTATATCTTATAGATATTTTTTCAATTAATTGTCATAATTCCCATTTAATATCTCCCAGTTGGAATAACAAAATATAGTACCATATAAACACTAATATAGTACAGATAATAATATTTAAATGTCAGAATGATTGGAAAAATTTTCATGATTAGGAATTCAGTTGCATTTTTCATTCTTTCCTAAACCTACAACTTTAGCAGAAAAGGAGTTCACCATGAGAAGAGTTGTTACCTTGATAGAAAAATGAATAATATTGTAGGTTAAAAATATATGTCAAACCATAAAAAAGTTCCAATTAAATAAATGAAGATGATTTAAGTTAATGAAGACATTATTACAGGGGCTTTCTAATTCTGAAATTTAATGGAGACCCCTGGACACTACCACAAAATATCACTAGAAAAAAAACAGAAGTCAAAGGAAATCAGAGATGAGGGCCATCACTGATTAAGTGGCTGCTAAGAAGTGTTCAGGTGGGGCGGGGGGCATGGAAAGGGAAGTAACTCTAAATTCGATTGAGAAATGTTGTATGATGTATGGAAATAGTTTAATAACAATAAAATATAATAATAAAAAGAAACGTACTTGGGGCTGGAGAGATGGCCTAGTGGTTAAGAGCGCCGACCGCTCTTACAGAGGAGCCGGGTTCGATCCCCAGCACCCACATGGTGGCCGAGAACTGTCTGAAACTCCAATTCCAGGAGAACTCCAGTTCCAGGGGAATCCGACACCATCTTCTGACTCCGCGGCATTGCATGACACGGGTGCACAAACCTGCATGCAGACAGTACATTCATACACATACAGAAATAAATAAAATAAAATAAAATAAAATAAAATAAAATAAAATAAAATAAAATAAAATAAAATAAAATAAAATAAAATAAAATAAAATAAAAAGAAACGTACAACCTCCAGGCAGGAACTTTGCAAGCCTACCTCAGAGTCATAGGCTTCTGAGTTCCCAAACTCAGTGCAAGGAAAGCAGAAAAATCAGGCTTCTCAATACCAAAGTGGACTGTGGGCTTGTTTGTTTAAACCTGCTTTCTGGGATTAGCTCTATCTTACTTTGTGCATTTTTGGCTGAAGGTTAGACAAGGGTCAAGTAGGAGATTTCAGCACATCTGATAGAGGTTTGTTCTTCTCAAGAAGAGGAAAGCTTTTCATGAGTTGGGCCTAATGCCTCTTCTTTGTCCTATTTGTATGTGTAAGGAGGCTTGGGGCAGGGCAGGGCAATTTTAAACCCCAATGCACAAATCCATAACATTCATTATCTATCTTTGGGAACCAGTCTATCACCTCAGAGCTCACTGTTCAAACGCGTGGCCTTGCGTCAGCATCTGCCAGCTCATGCCCAGTAGCCTTAGAGGATTAGAAAGACATCGAGACTCTAATTTTTTTTTTTTTTGGTCTGTTTGAGAGAGGGTCTCCCTGTAGGCCCAGCTGTCCTGAAACTCTCTGTGTAGACCAGGCTAGCCTTGAACTCACAGAGATCTGCCTGCCTCTGCCTCTTGAGGGCTGGGATTACAGACGTGAACCACCATACCCAGCCAGACTCTGATTTTTTTTTTAAGAGAAATTATCACAGCTAAATATCTGTGAGAGTCAAAAACAAGTATTCTTGCATTAAATGTCATATTTACTTGCTATTCTGTAAAAAAAATAAAAGTTTGCAATTATCTTAATTACATTTTCATAGATGATCGATCATCCTTTCAACTTATCAATGGGTGGGGTGGATTCCAGTTGTATGCACTTTTATAAATGTCCATGCTTGGAATTGAAAGCTCCATCTGCCTCAATGACCTGATTGTTCACAACTAAATTTTTGCAGAAAGAGAATGTGAGCAAAGTGGTAAGGAGTAAAGATAGCTGATCCCTCCTGGCTACCCTTAGTGCTCTACTGAGAACTACAAACACCTCAGATGAACTGGGAGGGGCTGTGGGCTGGGGACAGAGCTGGGTAATGTTCTTCCACCTAAACCCTCAAGCCTATGTATCCTCCTGTACTCTTAGTTAAGAGATATTTTCTATAGCAAGTGTGCATATTTCTAATGCTATGTGTTTTTTTCCCCCATTCTGTATTTCATCAACTGTTGCTTGCTTTTACTGTCTTCCTTGCTAGCTGATGGCTAACTTGACTACAGAATCTGTCTTTCATTCAATTCTGGATCTTTAGAACTGGATGTAGTACTGGGAACAGAGTGTGTACTCCGTAAATACTCAACAAGTAGATGAATGTACATGGCAGTCACACCTACTTGATGTGCAGTTCCTCTCATCTCCCTGCACACATTCCTTAATATATACACAACTGAATTCCACACACTCATTAGTGCCATTGCCTTTAGGCACAACTCTGTTGTATTTTCACAGAAACATGACAGAGCGAGGACAGCCTGCTGTCTTGACTTTTGTTGCTTCTCTTGAGCTATGTCAGGCATCTTGAACACCAGATAATGAAATAGTTGCACGCTTCTTTCCACTCTTCATGCTAGAGTCATAAACAAAAGAGAAAAATATGTTTAAATTCTGCAGTAGTACCAAAAACAGAGTCGAGTAGCATTCTGTGAACAAAACAGTAAATAAAAAGCAAGGTAGAACCTGAAGTTCTCTAAGACCCAGAAAGAAAGAAAATAAGACAAACAGGCTTGAACTGGATGACAAGTCAAATTGAATGCAACTATATAATGATGTCATAATTAAATATTTTCTTTTGCATTACTTTCTAATTAAATCCTGAAGCTAATCAAGTTTTAAAATTAGCCTCAACAAGTATTCTTCAGTCTGAAAGCCAATGTGAGCAATCTTCTTTCTGTGCACGTGGTTCTTGTACTTTATTTTGAAGTTGAAATGACCATGTGTTAAACTGCATGTAACATTTCTCTCATGCACAATGATTTTATTAGATAATTGTTTGGGATTAATCATGTAATTAAAATTACAGCAGTCACTCCATCCTATTAAAAAATGCTTACAGAGAAATGATGCAAATTCCACATGAACACAGTGAGTGTGGCTTTTACCTAACTACACTTATTTAGCATCTTCCTTCAATGAATAAGACCTTTTTAGCCATAACACTCCTGAAAATAAGTTATTTCTCATCTTTTGAAAGAGGACTAATTCTTTCTATGACATTATGCACAAACCATTCTTTCTTTCACTTATCTTTCTTTGAATTTGATTTTACCATTAAATTTCACATTTTCTTTACTCGATGATTTTCTTTTATTCCTAAATAACAAAATCAGAGTAACGAACTATTTACTTACTCTTGGTATTTTAAATAACCTAGACTTAAATAGTCTCATCGCTGACCATGAATGTCTTTCATTGGAGCCTTACAAGATGGTCGGTACCTCAGAGTCTTCCATCTCATCAGCCTCCTTGTTACTTTCTAGCCATGCAAAGGTTACTGTCCTAGGTCTGATCTTGTCCTGCTTTTTTTCTTTAGGACTCCTCCAAGCAAAACTATCTTCAGTGACATTTATCTTCTTGAGTTAGCATAGCCATTTCTCATAAAGGTTCCCTTAACAATTGGTAAACAGTATTTCATTGTTTATTCATTATTTCTTGGTTGACATTCATGGCCTGCCATTAACTAATAATAGCAGTTGCTGAGTCTTTCTGTACAGGGACAGACAGTAAATATTTCTAGATGTTTCAGACCTGAGAGGTCTTGTTTCAACCACTGACCTCTGCTAGGAGCAAAGGTAGGCAAGTCCCACATGTAAAACAAGGCCAACTAGACCGCATTCCAATAAAGCTTCATTTAAAAAATGGGATTTAAATTTTACAGAGCTGAGAATGTAGCTCTGTTGAATGGATGTTTGCCTAGCATGAACAATGTCCTGGGATTGATTCTCAGCATTACATAAATGGGGCCTGTAGCCCATGCTTGGAATGCCAACTCTCCAGAGGAGGAAGCAGGATGATTCAAAGCTAGGCTATATAAGGAGCTTGAGGGCATCCAGGAATACATGTGACCTTACTTCAAAATGATCAAAAACATGCTGGCAAAGTGACTCAGTAGGTAAAGGTGCTGGCTGCCAAGAATGAAGACTTGATTCTGATACCCAGAACCTACTGGAGAAAGAGGAGAACTGAATAAACAGGTTATTGTAATTTTGCCAGTCTTCCACTGTAAGTAGAAATGAAATCATCTTTTTCTATAGCTCAATGCGCGCGCGCGCGCACACACACACACACACACACACACGTAATAAATTAAGGTTTACTTTATTGATTTTTTATTTTTTTATTTTTTTATTTTTTATGTGTATGAGTGTACTGTCTGCATGTAGGTTGGTGCACCCGTGTCCTGCAATGCTGCAGAGGTCAGAAGAGGGTGTCAGATACCCCTGGAACTAGAGTTAAAGACTGTTCTTAGCCACCATGTGGGTGCTGGGAATCGAACCTGGGTCCTCTGCAAGAGCAGTCGGTGCTCTCAACCACTGAGCCATCTCTCCAGCTCCAAGGTTTACTTTTTAAAATTTTTTTATTTATTTCTTTTGTGTATGAATGTGCTGTCTGCATGTAGGTTGGTGGACTCGTGTCCTGCAATGCTGTTGGATTCCCCTGGAACTGGAGTCAAAGACTGCTCTCAGCCAACATGTGGGTGCTAGGGATCAAACCCTGGTCCTCTGCAAGAACAGTCAGGGCTCTTAACCACTAGGCCATCTCTCCAGCCCCGTTTACTTTTTTTTTAAAAAAAAGAGCTTGGCTGGCGTAGTGCCACATGCCTTTAATCCCAGCACTCACATGTTGGTACCACTCACATGGAGGCAGAGGCAGGATGATCTCTGTGAGTTCAAGGCCAGCCAGGTCTAGAGAGTGAGTTCCAGGCCAGCTGGGGCTACAGGGAGACCCAAAAGGAACGAGAGAGAGAGAGAGAGAGAGAGAGAGAGAGAGAGAGAGAGAGAGAGAGAGATTGACTTGCTAACATGCTCTCCAAACATTGCCAGATTCCCTGTGATCTTTCCCCTTTGCCATGGGGAAGGCGAGTGAGGAATGTTAGGTTGAAATTCCCAAAGAAGAGAGGGTACAGGTGCAGCTTTTCTCACAGCTTGGTGAAGTTGCTGGGACATGTATGCTCAAACCAGGTATTTCTTTGAACTAAGTGGAATTCTCTACAAGGGCAGAAGGCGGACTCTGAGCTGCAGATGCTTTTTGAATGCAAGCTTCATATGGTCTCCGTGGGAGTCCGTAAAACCCAGCATGCTCCTCTGTGGGAGTTCCTCACTCTTAGCATGACGGCTCTGTATTTAATTACACTGTATATTTTGTTCTTTAGTGCTGCCATCCAGAAGACAGAGACCCTGAAACAGGAAGAGATAGGAGAGAGTTGCCTTCCAGCCCTGCAGATAAGGGACATCCTCAGCAGCAGCACCACAAAGCGCATGCAGAGACTCCCCCTCCACATTATTTATCTAGAATGTTCACTTTGAGTTATAATACCAAAGGGGGGGGGGGGGATACTCATTTAATGAAGAGAGAGTTTGGTCCAGTTTAAAAGCCATAATTTTGTATGCATGTCAGAAAAACACATAATCTGGACAATAAATTCCCCCAGCCAGACTCAGGGCCCACTTGCCACGGGAATCTGTCTTTCTTTTTAATATAATGAAGCAACATCCTTTCCTCAGAGAAGAGAGTTCAATAGTTTAATTTTTGTTAACTGAGATCCCTTGTACGAAGGTAAATTACATTGCCTTTTCTATTACTAGCTCTGTTAATTGTCAAGCAATCAGAGTTGATGCACTCATCCAAGACAGCAGAGAATTTCCCATAATGTTACAAAATAAAACCTGACAAAGCACAATAATCTTTAGTTTATTGATGTCCTACCAGGCTGTTGAGAGCATCAGCTCAGTAATGTTCTTTGGTTAGGAAATTGGGGTCTAGGGAGAAATATTGGGAGTTACAGAGAGAATATCAAGGCTTACTGAAAAAATATATTAGGAGTTAAAAGGGGGGAAATGTTTGTGGTGGGATTTTAGATTTTATGAAAAAAAAAAGCAAACACTGAGATCGTGTAGGAATTCTGAGAGAAAACACATCTGGGGTGGACAAATGAACTTTGGCTCCTGTGGCCCAAAGAGATTTATTTATGCATGGGGGGGAGGTGTGCTGATATCCTAATATAAATAATACACAGAAAAGCCAGTCTTCCAGGAAAAAAAAAAAAAAAACCACTCTGAAGCAATTCATTACAAATAATGATAGCTCTCATATCATGATTTAAAGAAAAAAAATTAGGTGGTCAGGGTACCAAAGATGAATCAAATGTGGGTTTAAAAGGTTCCAAATAAAGGCTAAATAAATGTCCCAGATGATTCTCTATTCTCTTCCAAAATTTTAACTCCCAATGGTGAGAAAAGAAACCATGACGTGCTTTGAACCCTGGGGACTTTTAATTCCTGCAAAATTTATTTTTGGAGGCTGGGTCTCCATCTCATCCTGATCTTCTTTCTGCAGCTTTGTATCTGTCAAGGCCTTCTGCCTTGGACTTGCTAATAGACCCTCTCAGGACCTGCAGGCACAAGTCCTAGAGCAAAGTTCTCCCAGCAAGTCCCATGAGGCTGGGATAGGAGTGGTTCCTTCTTAGTTCTCCAAGACTCTGAGTGTCTATTTTGAACTTCTGACTTTTGTGGCCATATTGACCCTAGGAATTAAGATCTGAGCTGTTTTATTAATGTGTTCCCTCAGACTGGGAGTTTAAGGTCCAAGAAGATAAATTCTTTGCATACTGGCACAGGGCTCCCTCAGAAGCCAGTTTTCAGTTGTGCATTAATAATGTAATCACATCCAAAATGATTTTAAGAGTCAAAGAACTATCATGGAAATAATTCCAAAACAAAAAGAAAGGGGTATTAAACAGCTGTATTCATTATCCCAGGCTAACTGTAAGACAGAAAAAGATCTTATGCTTCTTATCTGACAATGTGAAAGAATGGAAAAGAATGGATTGAGTGTAAATTTGTGAGATCACATGAGAGTCAGGTGTGTGTGTACAAGTGTATGAAAGTATGCGTGTTTGTGTGTGTGTGTGTGGGTGAGAGAGAGAGAGAGAGAGAGAGAGAGAGAGAGAGAGAGAACAAGAGATTGAGACTCTCTACCTTGCAATAAAAGATGGCAAGCTGATAAATTAGTGCTCTCAGCTGAAATTGATGACTTTGCGCTCCCATCCAGTTCATTCTGCAGCCACACAGATGCTCCTAAACACCTTAATGACACTTTGGAGAAAACTTTTCAAGTGGGCCCTCTGCAGAGCTCCCCCAGCCCTGCCACCCATGGCTCCCAGAATGCACTGCTGTGCATATGCCATACTTTAGGAAAAAGTCTATGTGAATGTTCCTCACCTCCATCCTGTGTGAAGATATGGTTTCTTTATCTGTTCCAGGAATCCTTTAGACAATCTTAGGAGTCTAAACACTAGAATGACAAATGTGTTTTTTCTCTTCTCAATGCTTGGATATCTTTACCCAAAGCTCTCTGGAGAGGAAGCACATGCTCAGGGAGAAGAATCTACTTCTAGCCACAGTAGAAGCAATAACATCCAGACCTGCTCAGCAAGACAGAGCTCAGTCAGAAGGCTTATTGCCATAACTGTAGATGAAATGAAACTCCCTATTTTACTCATGAGGACTGAAAGGGATAAATTCTCAATATACTTGAATGAAAGGAGTAGTAGACAAGTTGGTACCACTCCACTCAAACCTTCATTTCTAAACCATAGAAGACATCTCCTATAATCAAAATTTCCAGTAGTATGTATGAATTAACAACCAAGGAATCAACCACATCCTTGAATTGTGAGGACAGGTTCCATTTTAAGAAATTCCAATACAATTGAAATTCTATATACAGGCTGAACAGGCTCCAGTGGATGAAATCACAGTAAGGGACATCTGAGCACATGAACTTGACTCAATAGGCCTGTACATACATGACAAAATGCATGAAGTCCCGTGGGTAGAATATGGGGGGATGCAGATAGGGAAGGGGGAGGCAAATATGATTAAGATGTGTTGCATACAATCTATGGCACACACCTTTATTTCTAGCACTCAGGAGGCAGAGGGAGGCGGATCTTTGTGAGTTCAAGGCCAGCCTGGTCTACAAGGCCAGCATGGTCTACAAGACCCAAAAAAAAAAAAAAAATCTACAAAAATTCAACAAAAATGTATTTAAAAAAATAAATATTAATTTTCAGGTAGTACAAGAAATTTTATGGGTCAAAAGAAATGTTTACTTTGTTTTTGATTTTTTAATTTTTTATGAATCCAAGTCAGAAATTTTATTAAGAATATTTTAACATATGATTAACCATGAGAATTAGGGGAAGAATAAGTGCTTAAAAAGAAGTCAGACACACTCAAGTTTGTCTTAAAGGAGAGATACCAAAACTTTTAAAATATTTTTTACTTGAAGATCTTATAGCTTTAAAGAAGAATCAAATAGCCCTCTTCACAAATGTGTAGTTGGTTGTCTTCTAGGTTTGCAAAGATTTATCAAATAGATATTCATACATCATTTTGCATGTGTTTGAAAAATCTCTATCAACACGCTAAAAATTCTAGGTGCTGGAGCTGGAGAGATGGCCTAGCGATTAAGAGCACCGACTGCTCTTGCAGAGGACCCAGGTTCAATCCCCAGCACCCACATGGCGGCTGAGAACCATCTTTAACTCCAGTTCCAGGGGAACCCGACACCCTCTTCTGACCTCCTCGGCATTGCACGACATGGATGCACAGACCTACATGCAGACAGTACATTCATACACATAAAAAATAAATAAAATTTAAAAAAATCTAGGTGCTTAGTAGTTCTTAATGTGTATTAATTTTCAGGGTTCTGTAAAATATAATCTCATGGAATGGTAACTTCCATTTGAGAGTCTTACACACTGACCAATTATCACAAGAGTGATGCTAATTTGATTGACTTTGATCAAAGTAGAAACCTACTATGGCCAAAAGATAATGGTGTACACTCCTTTAATAAAAATCAAGCAGGCTGTTTCCTCCCCCAATGAATCCAAAAGCCCCCAGGCTCCTCCCACTGTGCTCTCTTGTCCAGATGATAACCCTCTCAAGGAGCATGTTTCCATTTTCTGAGGATAATCCCCCTTCTCATCCTTTCCACTGTTGTTCTCTCCTTGGATTCTTTGAGGCTTAGCTCTGTTGCTTGCTGTTCGACAGCTATAAAAATTACTCCCTAGGACATCCTTGAACATGAGCTAGGTAACATCAGTGTCAGTCTCATGACATCTCCACCAGCAAGGTTGAGTGGCACCTATGCCTTAGTCTTGTACAACATACATTTTGTCCTGTACTTACCCTAATGATGTCTGCATGAGTGCACATTCTGGAAAAGTAGACATTACCCAGAGAAAGTTGTAAAGCATGCACAGTTGCCAAAGACATTGCTTTCTTGCAACATCATACTAATCTTTGTCTAGGTCAACCAGGTTTGACTCTTTGACAAACCTTCCTAATTTGTTCACACTACTAAAAAACTGCATTTTTTTTTTGTATTTTCTGATAGAGGAGACCTTCCAATTTAAAACCCCTTTGGGATAAAGCAGCTTCTCAAAATGGGAATGATTCATTTGATATGAATTTCCATGACAGAGATCTGCAAAGCTTAACAAAACCAGACAGGAACACAGTGCATGTTACCAATTCTGCTTCTCAAAATATTCCCTCTGATATTGGCTGAGTTAGTCTTGGAAAAGTGAGGAATGAGTTCCATGGTATGATCCCTAACACTCTGGATTCTGAAAGGCAAGGTACTATCACACCCCTTTTTCAAGATGGAGATGCAAATGACTATTGAAGCTGGGTGGGGACTGAGCCTGCCCAGGTCTAGCTCAGACTACAAGGCAGGAAATGTGTGAGATGGGTAGCTCCACTGTCATGTGAACAGACTTTCCATCAAAGTTTTCCAGTCCTACCCAATTTTTCAGCCACTAAGTGAGGCAAACAATTATAGGAGTAAACTCCTATATCAACAAAATTTCAAAATATTTTCCTTTTTTGTTGTTTTTCTACTTAAACTTTTTTTAAAAAAAGCAGAGAATCCCCAGAAGAACTCCTACCCATCATATCCATGGTCCCACTGTACACGCCTCAGTGTTTAAGTCCACTACATTAACATTCTGAACAGGTATTTCATGACCTTGAGCTAAGCATGCCTAAAAATATATCTCCCATTGTTATTTCTTGAATGGTAACCTTAATCTAGTCATTCTCAAGAATGTATTTCATAAGGGTTGTATTAGCATATGAGAATTCTATACTAATGGATTTCATTATCACATTTTCATATACATATATAATATATTTTGGTCGTATCTCCATGCACCATTGTTACCTTCACTTATCCTCCTCCAACTAACCCCTCTTCTACATTCATGATTTTTTATGTGTTCATGCGTGCGTGTGTGTGTGTGTGTGTGTGTGTGTGTGTGATCCAAGGGGTTTCCTTAGGGTTTTATATACTCTAACTGAGCATTCTTAGGTGTGTGTGTACCCCAAAAGTGCTTTCCTATATTCATGCATACAGTTTCCCCAAATAAGTACCCAGGCTTCATGCAATCCAGAGTGGCATGACTTGAGAATTGACTCCTGCTCTCATTAACTGGTGCAGGTCTTCTTTTTCTGATCTTATTTTTGGCTATGCTTGCTTTGGCTTTTCTTTCATCAAGAGACAAACCCATTGAGTTTATTGTAAGTTTATTTGGTTGTTGTTTTGTTTGTTTTCCTTAGCAGAGTGAATTTAGATTCATTAAGAAGTGAAAAAAAAAAAACTCACAAGAGTCTGAGGGAGTTCAAGAAAGGAATAACATCACCACAATTTTGCATGTAGGTAAACAAACAAAACCATGACTGGTTGAGCATACAACTATGCTCAAGTCAATTTGACAGTGTTGTTTAATTCCTAATGTTCAAAAATCATGTGGGTGTACCATTCCTGATGTACCTCCTAGTGCTGTCAAAAGACCCTAAGCCTTTGTCCCCCAGTGTGTCATCACTTCTAACCAAATATTCATTTGAGAATAGAAAAACATGGTGCATAACTATGAACATTGTAATTCCCTTATAGATCAAGACTGGTGTAGACTGTTTAGCCTAAGAGAACTGGAGGATTGGAACCAAATGGTTGTCGAAGATCTTTAGTGATAAAACCATCTCATAAAAGAAAATTTACATGGAGCTCCTTTTTATTTTTTTTATTTTTTTTTTATTATTTTTTTTTTTTCTGTATGTGTAGGAATGTACTGTCTGCATGCAGGTTTGTGCACCCGTGTCGTGCAACGCCGCGGAAGTCAGAAGAGGGTCTCGGATTCCCCTGGAACTGGAGTTCTCCTGGAATTGGAGTTTCAGACGGTTCTCGGCCGCCATGTGGGTGCTGGGGATCGAACCCGGGTCCTCTGTAAGAGCAGTCGGCGCTCTTAACCGCTAGGCCATCTCTCCAGCCCCGCAGCTCCTTTTTAATAAATACACAAAAGTCCAGTTTCCTCCCATAAACAGGATACATTGTTCCATTTTAGAATCTCTTCCAGTGTTCCTTCAGGACCCAGAAGTCTGCAAAGCATAGTTTGAGAGGAATATCTTTAAGCTCTTAAATTAAAAATGGCCCACTTTAACAGACTCAATCTTTCTCACCTCTTTTGACATTTCTTACATTTAGGGCAACTTGAAGCCAGGTTTTATGTGTGTGGCTTGATTAAATATTCCTCCTAACATTGACAGAGTGTGCCCAAGCAAGCTCCTTCTCACCAACCTCCCAGAACCTAATGACTTTGTGGTGCCAGGTACTGAGAAAAGTGAGGATTTTTTTTAGAAGACAGGAGGTTCAGCTCCATTGTATACAACTCTTCTTTGATTCCTACTTCAACAAGCTTTGGGTTTTGTTTCATTATCAGAAACACTTAACCAAAAATGAAAAACATCAAGAGAGCATGAAAAAGTATCATACGTGTGGGAATATTCAACTCAGTGCTTGCATCATTTCAGTAGGAAGTCATGGGTAACTACATCCAGGAAGTGTAAGCAGACTCTGTTAAGATAGTTGTTGCATTTCTGTGTATAGAATAAAAAATAAATTATTTGAATAGTTCTATTATCTCTCCTTAACTGAAGCACACAGTGCCTGTCCTATTTCTTCAAAAAGCTTGTTAATATGCAGTCACCTGGTACAACTGCTAAGTTTTTAAAGGTCACCCATGTTTTATTCATAAAGGGTGGTTTTCTGGAAGGGAAAAAAGGTTACAATGTCATGTAATACCATATTCTGATGGAGGCTTCACTTTCCAAGATACATTTGAATGGATTAGATGGGGAGAGGGTGAGATTTGAGGACAGCATATGAATTGCTTCAGCGATATCAACAAAACTTTATTTGGACCAGAGAAACTTTAAAACATGGAGAAATGTTTATTCCATGCTTTAATTATCAAGTAAGCATGGAAACCATTGTTACTCTTATAAACATTTTATGATTTTCTAAGAGCAGGCATCTACACATAGTTTCCAATCCCCTTGAAGTTACATCTGGTCATGTGACTAGACCTGACCAAATAAACAGGAGTTCCAGTGAAAGATGTCATGTCAAAGTTCCTCTGCACTGTTCAAATCACCAACTCCCTCCTTTTCCATGTTGGTAACTGAGGATGAAAATGTTTTATATGAATAGATGGCTCCTGGAGTCATGGAGTTACTGCTTGGAGGAGCATCAACCATCACCTCAGAGATTTGCACAAAGGATTTTGCATGATAAAGAATTGAATACTCTCTGTGTTGAGGTGCTAAGATCTTAAGCTTGTTACTGCAGGGTGACATTTTCCTGACAAAGATATTGACCAAGTTACATTTGTACACACAGGAAAAGCTGAGAGATTTCACCCCAAAAGGTCTTACAATTCACACAGCTTATACTACTCCAGCTTTTCAAAATCATGAAGACATTTTAAAAATAAGCAATGGAAATTCCATATGTTTTGTCCTAGTACAAATATCTCTGTATACCACATACCCTATATTTTACGAGGAATAATCATAGCTGGTACTTACATGTTTGGACAATCTCATCCTTCCTTCCCATAATCTGCACTTCTATGTAGAAGACAGCAACATGAATGCCTCTGAGAATGTCTCTTGAAATTTCTCAATGAATCTCAGATTCAACCAGAGAAACACAAGCTCAAACTCTCTATGGGCCACTCCATTCATCATCACACACTTCACGGTGACAAACTTATTTCCTTAGATCACAGTTCAAGAAATGTTTAACCGTATGAAAATTTAACTTACTTTTTTCACCTTGTTTCCTGTGCACTGCATTTTTCTAATATCTTGAATTAGGGTCTTCAAAGTTAACAGTTTTTCCTCTGCAACACTGAAGTTCAAACAACTAACAGAACTTTGCATGGTTATCTTTATTTTACTTCAACACACACACACACACACACACACACACACACACACACACACACATGAATTCTTGTTTGCCCAGTCAGTCTTTTATCTTTCAAGCATTTTGATCTCTAATTATTAGAACTTTCAGTACTGGTTGCAAAAGAAACATATCTTATTCTGTCATTTTTATTTTATTTGTGTTTCTGTCTTTGAATTTTCCTTCTGATCAGAAAGGATTATTTTTTTCCTAGATATGATATATGTGCATTGGTTTAGAAGAGAGGTCTCCAATCCCCAGCAATCTGTGTGGGCCTCCTGAACTGCAGGTTTTCATCATTGAGGATCCCTGTGCTTTGGCTAAATTGTAGTTATAGTTTTTGCCTGACCTTTGCAGTTCCTTTTATCATGTTTCTTAGTGCACCGAAATAACTTTACACAAACCCAGTTACACACATTTACTTCTGCACGTTTATCTTTGGTGAGAAACTTATGAACAGTTTCATAGGGAAGGTGAAGAAGAAGCTACACCACATTGCCCCAGCACACTGGCACCTCATCCTCTCCTGTTGCCCAGTCACATTACTTTGCCCTTTGACTCAGAGGGGGCTTTTCCTGCTGTCCTTCAGAATCCTTTTTATTTTTTCCCTTTCTACAAAGGAAATTAACATCAGTAATTTTCTTTGATTTCACTTTTAACTTCAAACAACTTCTAGAAGCTCATGGTCCAAACATATGATTTGCCTTGGCCTAGTGGTTAAGAGCGCCAACCGCTCTTACAGAGGACCCGGGGTTTGATCTCCAGCACCCACATGGTGGCCGAAAACCTTCTGAAACTCCAATTCCAAGAGAACTCCAGTTCTAGGGGAATCCGACACCCTCTTCTGACCTCCGCGGCATTGCACGACATGGGTGCACAAACTTGCATGCAGGCAGTACATTCATACACATACAGAAATAAATAAAATTAATAAAGTTTTCTCCCATATTTAACTAGGAATAATATCCTTGACTTGATGTGTTATGAATATTCTATGGATTAATGTAAAAATATTATGAGAGAATCTAGCAAGGCCAAGTTCTCCAAGGTAATATCTAAGAAATGGATATCAATATCTCTTCAAAGAAATATGGGTGCCTCATTTGGTTGGACATTGGTGATCAACAATCACTACATGTTCTTTTGTGGTCAATGCGAATTAGAATAGCTGTCAGGGAATTCACACAATAAAGATTAATTGCTAACTTAAGTCACTTCCTGATGCAGATTAGTGAATCTTCTCCTCTGAGTCATAAGCAGAGACCTAGGCTTTCTCATCTTGTGCTGCAAAGCATAGCAGGTGCAGGAGGTCCATCACCAACTGAGAAGATATCATCACCTCCTTTGGCTCTTCCTTGAGAGATGCTGTGTTTGAAAATAAGGTGGAGAGTGACTGAATAAAATGTGATGTCAACTTTTGGTCTTCACATTTTCACCCATACATACACACAGTGAATAAATAAAACTCATGACTAGGAAGAGGGGCTGGGAGTAAGCCCATGAATGACACATGGATTTACGTGTTCACATTTTGGAAACTATAATATACTCCTCTCAGGAAATGAACCAAAGATAAACTGGAGCTAGAGTAGTACACAGAGTGTATGGCCTTATATTTTCAGTGGAAATTAAAATGGAATATTAAATTTAGAATTTTGCACATGTGTGGTGTGTGTGTTGGTTTGTGTGTGTGTGTGTGTGTGTGTGTGTGTTTCTTTTCCTGTTAGTTTTTGTTTTCAACTTGACACAAATTAGAACACCTGGGAAGAGAGAAAAAAATTGAGGAATTTACTTCATCAGACTGGCCCGGGGGGCTGCTCAATGAGGCGTTTTCTTGATTGCTAATTCGTGTGGGAGATCCCAGCTCACTGTGGGCTGTGCTCCTCCTGGCCAGGAGGACCAGGGCTATGCAAGAAGAGAGCTGAACAGGCCAGGGGAGCAGAAAGCAGCGTTCCTCCGGCATCCTGTTTTAGTCCCTGACTCCAGTTCCTGCCTTGAGCTGCCCTGACTCCCCTCTGTTATAGACTGACTGTAACTATTAAACTCTTTTTTCCCCTAAGTTTTGTCAGAGTGGTTTATCATAGCCACAGATAAAGGTAACCAGCACAGTTTCTAAATTAAAGAGTTCCTGTCTTGATCAATGTTATGATTGCAATCTTATTCATAAGTTGTATAACATTGTTCTAATTCAATGGTAAAACATTTTTCTCCATACTAAAGATTCTACGTTGTTCAATCTTCAGCACTAGAAAAACTAAATAAAACAAAAAAGTAAAAAAAAAAGTCAAGCTTATATGTCTTTTCCCATTATCTTGGCCAAGATTGGCTACACAACTGTAATTATTTTCAGGTTCTACAAACAAAACATCAAAACTAATTTCCCTCATAACTTATTATGCCATTACCATTTTATCATCTTTCCCTGATATGTAAAGATTAAATCTCTTTCTTTTTTTTAATTTTTTAAATTTTTTTTATTTTTATTTATTTTTATTTATTTCTGTATGTGTACAAATGTACTGTCTGCATGCAAGTCTGTGCACCCGTGTCGTGCAATGCCTCAGAGGTCAGAAGAGGGTGTCATATTCCCCTGGAACTGGAGTTCTCCTGGAATTGGAGTTTCAGACGGTTCTTGGCCACCACGTGGGTGCTGGGGATAGAACCCGGGTCCTCTGCAAGAGCGGTCAGCACTCTTAACCGCTAGGCCATCTCTCCAGCCCAAGATTAAATCTCTTTCATCTGATCCTCAGGTGTTTATCTCCTGTAACCCCCCCCCCAGCAGCCCATCTGTGAGCATAGTATGCAGAAGGCAGAAACAGAGCAAGCTGGCTAGCCAGACTCACCAAAGTACCATGCCCCCATTTCAGTAGGAAGCCCTACCTCAATAATATAAGGTGGAGAACTATTGAGGAAGACACTTTTCATAAACTTCCAGTCCATACATACATGTTCACACATGCGTGAATAGGCCCCCCACATATATACACCCCATACTTGTCACTTTATACTGGGATATACTATATATATATATATATATATATATATATATCATAAAACCCACAATTTCCTTTTTAGTGTGGATATGTGTCAAACACATACTGGCAGATGTATCACTGTAACTATCAATTTCAAGTCCATTTGGACCATTCCATGCATCAACAGGGCCAGAAATGGACCACACACAACATAGAGCTGTGAGTTTCATTTGCCTGAGTTACTCTTGGATTCCTCAGATGTGTCTGAACAAACAGGTGGAGTGTCTTCAGTGTACTTAATAATTGTTTGGCATTGGCTTCAGTGTAATGGCAGAGTAATGGCCTTGGAGAAAAGTAGTGATTTATATTCTAAACAGAATATTCAAGTGAGGACTGTTTCTCAGTAAAAGCTCAAATTGGACATGCAATATATACAGTATGCAAAAAGAGAGCTGCTGTGATTGACAGTAGGCAATTGATGTCATGTGCTCTTGTCTTCTCCATTGAAGAACATGGCAAGCTCCAGTTGCCTATGCAGAACATCAGGGACTCAAAAGTACACACTGTAGAGCACAGCTTTAATCCACTATTAGAGTGTAAATCTACCAACAGAAGATCCCGAAGGGGAGTGACAGCTGGAAGCCATGAAGGGTGCTGAACTTGCTCTGCCTCTTTCTCCCTCTGAAGCTAACATAGTCTACAGAGTATGAATGCCAGCTGAAGAAAGGTTTCTGTTTTGTTTTATTTTCTCACTTCTTTTCCATATCACTGCTAATATAAAGAATTCTTTGGTCATTCAGTGATTTGCTATGTAGAAAATTCCAAGCCTAGATTTGGTAAAGCAGCCCATGTGAGGACTTCCTTGGCAAAGAAATAATATCTGTTGGCTGCTACAGTATCTGCATAAAATATCTTAATATGGTTGGTTAGATATGCAAATTTCCTGAAAGGTATATGTTCTACGACTGTATTAAATTAAGAGAGAAAGTAACTAATGGATCACTGGGAGAGAGATTGTGTTCTAGCTAGGCTTCAGTGGGGACAATTTTTCAAGTTCACTGTGCTGAAGGCAAAGCTAAAAGCCACTTAACTCAAAGATCTGCTTGTGTTTGTGTAGGTGTTTTATTATCACCACTTTATTCAAGCCTGAGAAACGTGACTCTGAATTGTAAGTGAATGAAGCAACTCTTTACCTTTTATAACTAGCAAGGTCCTTGGAGTTATTAAACCAGCAAAGAAACAGTTTGTTCCAGGGTTTAGACTCCAAGTGCGCTTACTAAATAAATCTCAACATAAATAAGGTTCTAAATCTATGCATTTGTTAGGACTGCTTACCAGCAGTGACATTTCTTTGGCCTCACTAGGAGTTTCTATTTTGATCTTACAGGAGGGAAAGAGAGCATCTCTATTCTCCGCAGCAATCCTTCATGAGACCTCAGTTCAATTCTCAGAACCCAAAATACCCAAAGACAGAGCTTTGTTGCTGCCATGCTGTGCCTATAGGTAAACCTCCACCTCCTAGTTGAAAAGAGCACATTTCCACATAAAACAGGATTCCTGGGTCTCATTATCTTAAACTTGGTGCAGGTACATTTATTTTACTGAAAACTCAGTTAGTCAATGTCAGACTTTCTCTTTCCATTTTTACAAATGGAATCATACATCAACTTTCAATTACCAGGGAGATCTTGAAGAAGAGAAAAATTCACAGATTAATCCCAAGATTAATTTGACAGCTGGCTTATCCTTCCTTTCTTCAGAATTAGTCTTAAAGAGGAACCAGGAGATCTCAAAAAGTGACTGAATAGAGTAAAAATAATATTAATATTCATAATATGGACTTATAGATCTCAGAGTATTTTCACATTCATCTCCTCTGACTTTCACAAGTTCTCTGTGATAGAGATAGAAGACTATCTGCTTTTTCTCATTTAAGTCTAAGAAATGAAAGTTATGCTGGGCATGGTGGCTCATGCCTTTAATCCCAGAATTTGGGAGGCAGAGGCGGATCTCTGTGAGTTCAAGGCAAGCCTGGTCTACATAGTGAGTTCTAGGACAGCTAGGGCTACAGGGAGACCCTGTCTCAAAAACACCAAAAAAAAAAAAAAAAGAGAGAGAGAGAGAGAGAGAGAGAGAGAGAGAGAGAGAGAGAGAGAAATGAAAGTTTCAATCATTTACTGCTCTAGTTTGGGTAACAAATGTCTCCCCAAAGACAAAGGCTTGGACTGTGGAACTTGGCACTGTTGGGAGGTGCTAGAACCTTAGTAGGTAAGTCTTAGCTAGGAGAAAGAATTCTCCTAGAAAGGCTGGTCTTTGAAGGTGTTATTGAAATGCCACCATCCCTTTCTCTCTCTCTCTCTCTCTCTCTCTCTCTCTCTCTCTCTCTCTCTCTCTGTCTCTCTCTCTCTCTCCTTGACTGTCTTCACTGCACTTTCCTTCATCAGGGAGTTTCTTATCATTTCAACAGCAATGAGTGAGCCTGACCATAGACTTAGACCTCCCCAAACTGTGAGACCAGATCAACCTTTCTTCTGTTATACCTATTACCACTGATGTCTTGTCATGGTAACAGAAAACTAACATATTGTTTACATTCTTGGTTTGGTTCTTGCTCTCATTTATATGATACTCAGAGAGTCTAACACAGTTTGCAAACTAACAGTATCACTGACCCTTTGTCATCTCGACACAGGAACATCACTATTAAACCATAACCTTTCCTTTCTTGTTTATCTCCAAGATCACATGTTAATATTATAACATAAAGCACAATCCATGTCTTTTAAAAATCTCAGTGATGTGAAAATTCAAGTTTTCTTTAAAAGTCCAAAGCCTCGGGCTGGAGAGATGGCCTAGCGGTTAAGAGCGCCGACTGCTCTTACAGAGGACCTGGGTTTGATCCCCAGCACCCACATGGAGGCTGAGAGCCGTCTGAAACTCCAATTCCAGGAGAACTCCAGCTCCAGGGGAATCCGAGACCCTCTTCTGACCTCCGCGGCATTGCACGACACGGGTGCACAGACCTGCATGCAGACAGTACATTGATACACATACAGAAATAAATAAAAAATTAAAAAAATAAAAAAATAAAAAAAATAAAAGTCCAAAGCCTCTCAACTGTGGGCTCCTTTTAAATAAAAACAAGCTACATATTTTCTTATTTCAAAAAGGAAAAACTGGCAAAGTTAAGCAAAACCAATGTCCAGTAGTGTAGTTTAATGTCTGACATTTGAAACACAGTCAGTCTTCTGGGCCCCAAAAGGCTCAGGTAGCTCCACCTCTCCTTTTCTGCCACCCACAGCATTCATGCTTGTCTTATCACCTCAGGCTGGCTCCAGTGCTCACCTGCCACTGTTCTTGGAGGTCATCCCACGATTCTGGCATCTCCAATAGGCTGGTGTCTCCACTGCAACTAAATCTATACTTTTACCAGTGGTCTCTCCTGTCCTTACATGGTGACAAGCCAAGCTGTTCACTATGACTTCGTAATGCCTTCAAAACCAGTACCACATGCGAGACTCTTATACATTGCCAAGTTTGGCTTCCAGCCTGAGATGCAACCTTTGCTGCCTCTGGATCACAGATTTCTTTTTATGTTCTAACCTTGACAAAATATTTTATAGACGATTCATTCTCAGTGATGTTGGTTTCTTACTAATGGCAGCTAATTTCTTAGCCCCTGCTAACCAGCACTGATTTTTCCTGTAATGCAAAGTTTTCATTACAGTGGTACTGGTCACTTGTTAAGCACAACTTATTTTTATCCACAGTTCACCTGAAACCACATATTTTTAATTTAAAACAGCCCTAATAGTCTTTGCATCCCTCTGAAACTTCATACACCAGCCCATGTCATATGCTTTGCTCTCAGCATGATTTTCCAAATTTACACAAGAGCTCTAATTAGTCTCTGAGCACTCAATGGATTTCCCAGCCCAAAGCTCCAAAATTCTGTACAACCCTCCCAAAAGCAACATGGTCAGGTCCATCACGACAATACCCCACTCTTAGTTACTATTTATGTTCTAGTTTGCTTTTCTGTTGCTATGATAAAATGCTGTCCCAAACCACCTTGAGTAGGAAAGGGTTTATTTTCTCACTTCCGTCACTGAGGGAGCCAAGGCAAGAACTGGAAGCAGGAACTGAAGCAGAGACCATGGAGGAACACTGCTTACTGCTTGCTTCCCACACTTGCTCAGCTAATTCTCTTATATGGCCCAGGCCTACCTCCCCAAGGATGGCAAACCTACAATGGATTTGTCCTTCCTATTATATCAACCAGCAATCAAGAAAATGTCCCACATCTGATGAAGAAAATTCTGTGTTTCTCCTCTTCCTAGGAGCCTCTAGTTTGTGTTATGTTAACAACAACAACAACAACAAAATAAACAATACAATCATTTAATGTCTCCACAGATGAGTTAAGAGTGAATTAATGACCCTGGGCGTGGTGGTGCATGCCTTTAATCCTAGCACTTGGGAGGCAGAGGCAGGTGGATCTTTGTGAGAGTGAGTTCCAGGACAGCTGGAGCTACAGGGAGACCCTGACTCGAAAAGACCAAAAAAAAAAAGAGTGAGTTAATGGATTGAGAACATGAATAGGGCAAGCCTAGTTTTTAAGTAGTTGTTTAAAAACTTACTCAGGGGCTGGAGAGAGGGCTTAGCAGTTAAGAGCACTGGCTGCTCTTTCAGAGGACCTAGGTTTGAATCCCAGCACCACATGGTGGCAAAAAAAAAAAAAATCCATTACACAAGTTCCATAGGATCCAGTGTTCTCTTCTGTCCTCCAGGGACACTGCAGTTCATGGGTGCATTTACATATGTGCAGGCAATATAGTCATACACATAAAATAATAAAAAAATTAAAATAAGATGAAACCCTAAATCCTGGAAACTCAGTTTCATGGACTTCATAATCATTGTCTGACTTAATTAAACTCATCTTTCCCTTCTGCTGTTTCTTTGTACATGATCTTATTATTTTCTTTTCTTTTTTTTTCTTTTTGAAACAGGGTCTCCCTATAGCCCCAGCTGGCCTGGAACTCACTCTGTAGACCAGGCTGGCCTTGAACTCATAGAGATCCACCTGCTTCTGCCTCCTGAGTGCTAGGATTAAAGGTGTGTGTCACCAGGTCCAGCTTAAAGACAGTTCTTAGCTGCCATGTGGGTGCTGGGAATCCAGCCCTTGTCCTCTGCAAGAGCAGTGGACACTCTTAACTGCTAAGCCATCTCTCCAGCCCCAATGGTGCATGCCTTTGATCCCAGCACATGGGAAGCAGAGGCAGCCGGGGATCTTTGTGAGTTCAAGGCCAGCCTGGTCTACATAGTGATCTTATTTTAATGAGAAGTCCTGGCCTTAGAACAAAGAGTTTTGTGCTATTTATATGCTTTGTACTGCAAATGAACTGAGGAAGAATACATTTCTAACATGAAATGGGATAACACTATTGTTCCAATGATTGTTGCCATTTCCCCTTGTTCTTGTGACTTCTTCTACCCTAGTTGTCTCATAGTCTAGTGTCAAACACATGATCTAGGAACTAAGATCTCTGGAAAATAAGATAGCTCTTCACTTCTTCCTACCGTGTGTATAAGAATTTGTTGAGGCATTAAACACTAGAACACTCATTTATCCTCTTATCATCTCCCTGGTCTCTTCCTGCTCAGAAATCCAAGGAACTAGTACTCTATTTCTGGGTTTGGCAAAAGCTGAGGCAGGGGAAAACGAGATGGAAATAGTGATCAGGCAATACGTCTCCCTATTATGTTTTCTTTCCTAAAACTAATTATTCTGGCTTGAGAATGATAAAAAAAAAAACCTAGTAAAATACTCCATGAATCTTTTGGTTTCAAGATTTTCATTGGAGCCAAAACATTAGATAGGGCTTAGGTAAAAGATCTATTTGCTTTCTTTATGTTAGTCACAAGTTCAAAGTGTATTAGATGTCCTGTCTATTAGATTATTTCATGGGATACTCCTCACCTCTCAATGAAAAAATATTCTGCTTTAAAAACAATAGTCCGATTTTCACTTTTTAAATAGAACTAAATTTTAATTAGAAAGAATGTGTCAACTAGTATTGCCAAAATTGCTAGCAGCCAAATTTATCAATTTACACCTCAGGCTTTTCCAGTGTGCTAGAAATGACAAGTATCTTGTTACTTCTTACACCCTCCATGAGGGACCGCAGTCCTGGGAAGGATTGATTTCCTGATTTCTTTCTGCAGCTTGTCCTTTTTCTGAATAAATCTTAATTTTCTTCAAGATTTTTTTTTTTAAGATTCCATCTTCTAAATCTCCCGTTGACCACTCTGTGTGCTCTGATAGCTTTTTGTGGCTATCTCAGAATCCTAGTCACTTTCTTGGTACCGTTTCACATTAGCTATGATAACATACAAGGTGGGCATCATTCTTCCCATTTTAAACATAAAGAAGCAATGGTTCAGTGAGACATAAGCACCTGCCAGGAGCATAGCATTGGAGTTGAATTTCTTTGTGGTTTGGGTGCTGACCCATCCGTAAAATGTGTGCCAAAAAAAAAAAAAAAAAAAATTCTGGTTCCAAAGTGGTTCACATTATGTGTACCTAAAGACCTGGACTGAGATTTTTCATGATCTTTCCTAGAAATGAACACTCAGACAATGTTCTTGGCTGACATACTGACTACCAGACTGAACTCTGGTTTTGAAGCTAGAGCAGTAAGATACTGCAGGAAGACAAGGTTTTGCCATTGCCTCAGCATTAAGAAAACTTACTCCTCTTTTTTGTCTAACTCCTCTTGAAGAATTGCAGCTGACATAAACTGAGGAAAGGCTTCAAGAAATCCTGTAAGAAAATGATGTGTTGAGCCCTGCTTCCCCCCATGACTTCCAAACTTGCTTCCTTGTGGAGTACTGAGTCATCCTTTAGAATATCATTTGCCGAAGATGACTTAGGTTCAACTTATAGTTGAACCTAAAAGCATAGTGTGGCCGCTCCTCCATCTGGAACAGACTAGGGGAACTTTTGGAGGAAGAACCTGGTCTCCTCTAGGGTAAGATAGAGAAAACATCTCTATATGTTAAATGTATTAATAAGTCCTATTGCCTCTGCCTAGGATTAGTTGTCAGGCTCCATTAATCAGCTCTACACAGTACCTGCTCACTACATTAAATTCTGTTATTTTGTTCTTAACAAATATCTCAATATGAGATGTTATTCTCAGTAATCTCATGCATAACAAAGGCCTGAGCAAGATCATGTGCTCATGCATCAGCAACAGCTATGTGGCTACCCCTGCCTCAATCCATCAGTAGCCACTTCCTCTGCACTCCAGATTGGTCACCTACATACAGTGCAGTTTGAAAATCAGTTGACTGTATTCTATCATAGGTTTGAGCAAAGGCATAAGAAACCTATTATTTTCCTGTAATATATTACCTCTCAAAACCCTTCATTTGCTGTATTTTACATTGGTGTTAGGTCTCTGTTTCTATTTAAGGAATAATATAAGAATCATGATATCAAACTCTCAGGATGATGGCCAGCCTTCCACTTACTGGATAGTACAGCATTCTCTGTATCAGAATCTGTAGGGGAAAATTTCCCCTCTCATTTTAATATCTTGAAAAATCTCCCCTGATTGGTTTCAATAAATGGTTGATTACCTTACAAATCTTTATAACTGACTGTGTTTCTTATTTTGTTTGGGTCACTAGGAAGCAAATTCTAAGCAAATATTGTTTTTCTTCTAGCAAATTTACAATGCTTTGTGAAAATTACAACTTGTTAGTTAGTATAGCCTTCTACCTGATCCATTTGTTCCCTTGCCATGAGTATCTTGATTATTTGTTTTATCATGTATTCATTCAATTATTGGTTGTAATCCTGTATCTAACACAGTTTTTATATTCTCATTTATAAACATGCACCTGCATTTAAACGTGTGAATGAATAAGAACAAACAACACACCATCTCTAGAATGGTGTGGGACATATGTGAACAAGGATGTGCTCTGTGCTTGAAACCATGTACCCTCCCAGTGTCTAGCATAGTGCCAGACAAGTAGAAGTATTAAATAAACATCCACAGATGAATAACAGGAGAGAGATTTACTTAAAACATCTGTTAATTTCCTCTATAGGTTTATTTCTAGTACCTATTTTATTATATCTGCAGTTAAAAGTGCTTTCAAAGTCTTTGCTTTCTTATAATTTACCCAAGGAACCTCAAAAAGACTCACTCTACAGCTAATATCTGTCAGAAGTATAATGCTAAGTATGCTGAGGCTGGATTTCTGACTCACAGGAAGAACAGAATTGATTAGTGATGTCTACAATGGATGCAGAGGGGAGGGTAGTGGTACATCTGTCAGGCTCCATTTCTACATTTCAGTGATGTTGTCAGCAAGAGAAATTGTTTGCCATATATTTAATCTATGACCTAGAGGAGAAACTAAATGCTTTCACTTCAACACAGGCATATTTGGCCATCAAATAATGTCTAAATTTTTGTTTGATTTTATAGTTTTTCCTCCATTGGTGTCAAACTCAACAGAGGAAATATTCTTGTGCTTGGCATAGCTTTGACTCTGTAGCACATTAATCTTCAATTGCCCTAAAGGTTTAGAATATCACTAAACTGCCTTCCTGTGGATTCCCACATGTATTCTTCACACAAGGAAGATTGAAATATATGTAAGCATGATTCTGAACATGCTGGTATAAAAACAGGGATTAAATTTTACTCACCACACTCCTAACTACATTTCACAGATGTTTTATGTGAATTAAGGATTGTAAAGCACTTAGAACAAAAGAGCAAGAGTAGTGATTACCTTAAACTCAGTTTTAATGCCAGACAAGTTATTGCATCTGCTACCAAATGGAATTTCAAATTAGCAAATCTCTACAACCTGTTCCTACTATTAAATGGAACTCTGGTATTTAAATGTCTGAATTGTAAAAATTTCACATGATAGGCATGAATTAATTTGTTCAGAGACTGAATACTTGTATGGAACCTCTGTATTAGAAAGGAAGTCCCTATGTAAGATAAATTATTTACCAGAGTTCTAGCGTTCGCACTATTCACCAAAATCATACAATATTTCTGAATGATTTATATATTTGTTTAGTATCTTTAGAAGAACAATCTTCTCACTGCTGTTTCATAGGAAGTCATTTTACTACCACCAATAATCCATCTACAAAACCTAAAATCTTGTTTGTGGGGAAAGCTAGAGCAAAATAAACTGATTTCACAGCTTCACTTCTTCCAAATACACCTCACACAGATAAATTCCATAAAAGATGTAAAATGAAGCACATTGAGATGCATTAGATTAATTAATGTGTATGAATGAGCCTCTCATCCCAGCAGTTTTAAACAAGTTCGATCTCACTTCAAACAGGGCTTGCTATTCTAAGTCCTAGCAGATACAATTCACATCATATAATTTGGCAGCACTGGCCCAGAAATGAGCTGACTTTACCATGGATCTTATTTTCCCACCATACTTGGCAGCAGTGAAAGAAAAGAAGTGCACCCAGAACCTACGAGCAGCCTCAGTTCTGGGAGGATAGAAGGTTCCAGGTCATAAAATTCTATTTGATTCATTGGCAACCATTGATAATCATAAAAAATCATCATTGTTCATTCCTCTGAACCTTGTTGATTTAGAAAGTATGATTCCAGTGAATTCTCAGAAATAATCTGAATTTAAGCCATCTGCACAATCCCATCTATCAGAGGAGTAGTGTTTAGGCATAAAGATATGTTTAATTTTTTTATTTTTATTTTATTTTATTTACGAATGTACTATTTGCATGTAGGTCTGTGCACCCATGCCGTGCAATGCCACAGAGGTCAGAAGAGGGTGTTGGATTCCCCTAGAACTGGAGTTCTCCTGGAATTGGAGTTACAGATGGTTCTCAGCTGCCATGTGGGTGCTGGGGATCGAACCTGGGTCCTCTGCAAGAGCGGTCAGTGCTCTTAACCGCTAGGCCATCTCTCCAGATATTATAAACATTTGCATGAGTTCCCTTGTAATTTGACAAAAAAAGGAAAAGACTATCATGAAGCATCTTTTTAAAAATTACACAAGTCATTGCAATTACAAATACAAACTATGAAATAATGCAAACCTAAATGTATATATGTATATGTATATAAATAAATATATACAAAGGTTTGTGTTTATATTACTTTTCTTTATACATAGCCTGTAGAAATGCCTCTCCCCCATACACATTTTCTCCAAAAATGAAATCAAGGAGAGTAGTCTCAGAGGTCAGCATCAGCAGTCAGCTCAGGACAGAGGGTCCCCAGGAGCCTGCCAACAGGGCAGGGCTAAAGAAAATAGGTCAGATAGCAAGGGAGGGCACCTAGCTGGTCTGAATCAGAAAGCTGTGAATGACAGGGAGGAGGATGGATTTCCGAGAAGCCTTCTGTCAGGGAGGCCATGCTAGCATGATGAAGCACCACTCAGGGCCTTGGAGAGTAAGATTGCTGCTGGTGAGGATTTGTACATTTGGCAGTAAGAATATTATTTTACTGTTAATGCAATTTTCCCAATGCTTGGTGGTTGAAATATACAGCACAACCTTTTCTTAAAGGTCATATATCCAACAAAAAAGGAAGTAATGCAATTTTATAAAAGCAAAATATTCTTTTGTTTTTTAAAAAAAGTCAGAGGATTCATGCCAAGGCTGAAGAATTTTACCTTAAGTACATATTGGTCTGTAGTCAGATACAAAAATTTTTTTTAATTTATTTTTATTGATGCTTTGTGTATTTCATACATCATTTTCCAATTCAGTTCAGGCATATATCCCCTTCCCTTTCCCCCCACCCCACCCCTACCCATCGCAGATCGTGCATTCTGCCATAAGTTTTCTGCATCTTTCTCTGCTTTTTTTTGTTTTGTTTTCATTTTTTTAACAATAGGTGATAATTTGTGAGTACAAGCATCCTTCATGTAAAACCAATTTGCAAGCAGTTGTGCCCAGACCCACACAGCTCATGGGTCCCACCATCCAGCAGGGGGGGCTTGTATGTTCAATCAAGTTGATCAAATGAGTGTCCAGTCTAGTCTATACTATTGTAGTTTCACCATTAACCCCAATCGAAGCCCTTACATTCTATCACGCCCTCTCTTCCGCAGATTGTTCCCTAGGCTTAGAAAAGGGGCACAGGTGGATGAGAAGCAAAACACTCTACTTTCTCTGGAGCTGATGTCTTGGTCTCTAGTCAGTTCTGGCTGTTTTCTTTCATGGGCTGCCAGCTTGTCCAGGCTTAACCTTTCGATCCTACTAATGAAGCACATGCAATTAGATATTTAGGTATTTAAACAGTATAATATATAGCCTTTCGATCCTACTAATGAAGCACACACAATTAGATATATGGGTATTTAAACAGTACTAATTGTTATGTAGGTTACTTTGGTATAGACACAGATGTTTGGATGGTATGTCAATTCATGATCTACATTTTCTTCTGTCAAGTATGGCAGGGTCTTCGTGTGGTTTATAACATCTCCTAACCATTAGAGGATGTAAGCTTGTGACATCAGCCGTGGGTTATTCCTCCAAGGAGAGAGCCAATAGCCAATTAGATTTGGGATATACAGACAGCAGTGCCAGCAGAAGGATTGACTCCTCTGCGCATTGAAGGGAAGAAATGCCTCAGATTGCTGCAGACATCAGGCCCCTCTGTGGATCCTACTAGTAACAACTATTTTTAATGATTCCTAATGAAGCAGATACAAAATTTAAGTTACATATTTTGATTCTCTTGATGTAGAAACCTTTGGATGTCCTCTGACCTAAGCATCTTCAGCTATGGTTTCAAGTATAGTGGTTACTTCTTAGCTGATTTTGCTCATTTAAACTACCTAACTTTGTACATTTGTGTTTTTAGAGCATTTGAAAATGCAATAAAACAATAGCAAGGTATGTACATATCTCTTGAACAAAATTACAATTAGGATATGTAAGGATCTCTCCTTCAACATACTTAACAGAAAGTATTTGAATTCTTGCTTTCCTACTTAATTACTAAATGATTTAGGAAGATAAAAATGGAAATTGGGTGATTTGTATTAGATGATTTTTCTATGTAATTTCATTTTTAAAAGTTAAATCACCAACTCACAGCAATGGACTTTGGCAAATAGTACCAACTCCAACATTATATTATAGTTGCCACATAATTATGTGTTTCTCTCTGTAAAGTAGCCCACATAATTTATTTTAATTTATAACTTATTTTCCATGCTCTCCATTGGAATCCTCCATCCTGTTATGTTTTTTTTTTCCCAAACTTCAAGGAGATTTAAGACAACTTTTTGTTGTTATTGTCAGGATGGAAACTGAGACAGCATAGAGATTATAAAGATTTACAAAGATCAGTCAAGTGTGTTCCACTTCCTGTAACATATTGCCACAAAGACTTTCTGCATCAAAGCAATGATAAGCTCATTCTGATGAGAAAATTCAAAAGTTGGATGTATTTATACCAGTCCTGGGGAAGGCACAGTAGTTAAATAGGTCATTTCCAATTTTAACAATTCCTCCCCCAATTTCATTCAGCATCTTTGACACAGAAACCCAGTTTAACTCCTCCTGGGAGGGACAGGCTCTGGAGCTGTGGTCCCTGAGTGGAGCTGTGAGTCTTTGGGATACCTCCTTTACTTAAAGAGAGGCTCTTCTACATGCCTCTGCTCCCGGCAGATGGGCTGCTGGGGCACCAGGGAAGGGAAATTTATTTAAAATATAAAGCGAACTTCACAAAATGTATTAACTGCTGTGGATGAAGGCGATGAAAATGACACTCCTTGCCTGAAAAAGAATCTATTGGAGTGACAGCCTTGGAGCTGAGTGCATACACATTTATTCATCTCTGAGGACACTCCAGCATGCGCTCTACATCTTTCCTTCCTGGATAAATTTCGTATGGACTATTTAAAGTTCAAGATTTCTTTGTAAAAATCAGTTTACAACTGGCCAGCACACCACTGACTAATTTTCTTCTGCTAGAAGAAAATCAAACATTTCCTTCTGATGGCTTCTGCTAACAGATGCAAAGATTGCTTCAGTACCTTTTCCATTTCATCTCCAAAAGCCAGAAATCCCCAAACCCTTACAACTCTCACCTTCGACTCCCTACAGGCTTTGGTGAAACTGTACCAAAGAGAAATCATGTATGTAGTAAAAGCTTTTCGATGAAAAACAATGCTTACTGTTTCAGAGGCGGATAGCAGAGTAAATTGGGTCATTGACCTTGAACCTCTAAAGGCCTGAGGTTAGATCTGGATTAAATCACGAGTGAAATGATCACAGAGGTTTTTGCCTCAGAAATTAGCACTCAGGTTGATTCACTCTGACAGGAGAAGGCGAGGATGCCAGGCCCAAATTAAATAGAATTAGATTGTTACGCTTAAGTGGAGCATCTGTAGAAGATAACGCTTTATTCCCATCCATCTTAACCTAATGAATACCCAAGTTGTTTTTTTTTAATAATAAATGGTTTAAAAATAGTTTTGAGATTACATAAGAGATATCAAGATATCATATTGCATGACTCTACAAATGTACAGTGGCTGTATTCACTTGGCAAAAATAGTTGTGAAATTAATTACAGCTGAGTGCCAGTCCTTGAAACTTACTGTATATATCCATGGTTCAAAAGATATTCTTTTGAATTTATATTCAGTTTCTTCCTCTATCAAACCTCTTCTCAATACTGAGGAACATATCTCCATTGTCTGATGAAGAATGAATGTGAGTGTGTAGGTATTGAGTCTGTAGCTGAAAACTGGTTTTTATAAAGAAGAAAACCTATATGTAAGAATAAGTACCATTTATAAGAGTATCCCAAAAGTCTCAGAAACTATATGAAATTTAAAAATATATTTCTACTTTTGAAGGTTTAGCATTAGAAAATTTTAAGAGGCACATAAATCAGATGGGTATAAAGTTATTTTTTATTTCAGTCATTTCACTTCAAAATTTTTATTTTTCTATTTTCACATTGATTCACAACTCAAAGTTTCTACTGTAAAAACTTCCATTTACCCTACATACCTTTGATTCCTTTCCTATTCTGTATGTTTTGGTGAAACTTCCTAGAGACATAGTTTTCAGATAAAAATTCATGTATTTACATACAGGACAGATACTTATGTAACTGATAAATAATAAAAATTGTAAATATATTTGAAATTATTTCATATCAATAATAAAGTACTTTCTTGTGTTTTATTTAGCTGTATAATATTCCATCTAGTATTTTTTCAATAATTATGTAAAGGAAAAATTGCTATTGATTCTGAAATTGAAGTTCTCTCTCTCTCTCTCTCTCTCTCTCTCTCTCTCTCTCTCTTTCTCTCCTTCTCTTTCCCTCTGTCTCAAAGAAAGTCCAATATTCAGAAAATTAACATGAAGTCTGGCCACAGTATGACAATTTGGGAGTCAAGAAATTCAACAATATGTAGTGTGGGATTATTGAAATATGAGTTTATATTTCAGATGGATATTGAGAAAACCCCAGCCAGTTAGTAGAGTAATCCAGCCAGGAATCCTCAGACCTTCCTCCAGACACACCCATCCACATTGTAGATACAATTTGGTGCCACTTGACACCAGGTGACTCTTCTGTTGGAAATAACAGTGAGGGTATCAGTCTACCCTGTTGCTGGCTACTGTTACTTGGACAATAGTCAAATATCCAGGACTCTTTCACTACATTAGTTTCATTTTGTCCATCTGATCAAGAAAGAGTAGATTGGAAGATATCTGTATGTGTTAACTTTCTCTCCCTATAACAAAATGCCTGAGACAATGGTCATAAAGAAAGGAAGGTTATTTAGTGGTCTCAGTACCTGCTTGGTTGGGAATGCTGCTTTAGGGCCTGGGGGGATTTCTTCAACTCACAGTGGACAAGAAGTGAAAGCTATTTGGAGGGCCCAGGGTCTCAACATCTTCTACAAGAGAACATCTTAATGGTGTAATTTCTTCCCAAATGGTAATACTTCCTCAGAATTCTGTGACCCTCCCCCCCCATAATCTCCACAGGTTCAGACAGACCTTTGAAATGTGATACAAGCTACAAACTATAGCCCCAGGGGACTTGTTCACCAGATTTATTTCTGAATAGCATCTTGTTTTCCTACCTTGGATGCCATATTTCAATTCTGCCATCTTCAAAATAAGAACTCTCTAAGCTGCATTGGCCTACGGTGAACAGCACACCTGCCTGCTCTCTTGATCAGCTCTCCCAGAATCACTCTCTGCCCATCGTCTTCTTCAGGTCTGTGGTGGAATCAATCAAATAAGAACTTTCCAATTGGAAGGCGTTTAGATATGTGACAGTATTAAATCCAGGGTGCCTAGGACCTAGTTCAGTGCTACTTCCCCTGGATCCCATCTTTCTAACAATGTTTCATAGCTATGTACCTTTCCCCAACTGTACAATGAACTTCATGTGACTGTTTCTTCTATTTCTTCTGTTATTGTATCCTAGGAACTTAACCTAAACATAAATAAAAAGTTTACTGAATGCTTGACATATGTCAAATAAGTAGTTGGTGTCTATCTTCCTCCCCTATATCTAAAGCATTCATTCTGAAAATAAAGTCTCCCTTACCAGATAAATAAGCTCTTATTGGCAAGCATCAATGCCTAGCAAATAGCCAGCATTCAAGACAAGTCTGTAGCCCTAAGCAATAGGAGTTTGAAGCCACAACTTATTAGTCCTTACTAAAACTCTGAATTTTTACCATTCTCCCTCTAAAGCAGGACATTATGACTAACTCCAAGAAAGGAAAAGGAATAGAGGGAAGGGAAAATGGAGGAAGACAACGAGGGTAAAATGTAAGGATTGAGGAATCAGGGTAAGGCGGGAAGATGGTAGGGAGGGAAAGAGGAAGGACAAAGTTTCCCATGGTAGCTGATTATATAAAAGATGCTCAACTAATTGTAATTCAAGTTTTCACTTTGACCAGTTTATCTCCATTTTAAGCCATTTACTTTATTCCTTTTTATTTATTTATTTAGTTAGTTAGTTAGTTAGTTTTTTTGAGACAGAGTCTCCCTGTAGCCCCAGCTGTCCTGGAACTCACTCTGTAGACCAGGCTGGCCTTGAACTCACAAAGATCTGCCTGCCTCTACCTCCCAAGTGCTAGGATTAAAGGTGGTCCACCACGCCCAGCTCTCCTTTTTTATTTTTAATTGAAAAGCATGAGCATTTATCCTGAGAAAGCCCCAGGGGCACATGACATCACTCAATTAACTAAATTTAGCATTTAATAAACTCAGAATATTCCTGGGTAAGAGAATAACAAGCAACCAAGAACTCTAAGCTCAGGTGATCTTTCCTCCTCCTCCTCCTCCTCCTCCTCCTTCTTTTTGGTCTTTTTGAGTCAGGGTCTCACTGTAGCCCCAGCTGTCCTGGAATTTGCTCTGTAGACCAGGCTGGCCTTGTACTCACAAAGATCCGCCTGCCTCTGCCTCCCAAGTGCTAGGATTAAAGGCATGAGCCACCATGCCCGGCTCCCATCTTCTTTATAGTACCAGTGCAGTCCACTGATTATCTTTCCATGACCCCAAGGATTCCAAAACCTGGCACAACATTTTGATTTATTATACATAACAACACCGGAAACTCATAATCATCAACAGTACAATGTCAGAACTCATAATCATCAACAGTACAATGTCAGCTTGTCTGGTCTGTCTTCTATAGAATTTTAAAAGTGTTATTGTCATTGTTATTGACATTGATTAGAAGAAGATATGGAGGAAAGTTTGGACAGAGGAAATTTGCTTCTCTGGGTCATAGTTGGTACAGATTTTCTGATGTTTAAATTGTACAAGAGGCATATTCTCCCCCAACTTTTTATTTTGAAGCAGGTTTTAATTAAGTCTATGAAGATGTAAAAGAAGACTTCAGTGAATATACATATTGTTAGGTGAATTCATCAGTCCTTAACATTGTCCTGACTCCTCTGGAAATAAGCTGCAGATCTGTAACTCTAAAGTCTTCAAGTCTCTCCGAGGACAAGTGAATTCTCCTACATCACCACATAGTATCCGACCCAGGAAAGTTAAGATTTATTTCAAACCACAATTTTAAACCGAGTTCCTATGCAGATTTCCCTGAAGAACTTTTCTTCTGCAGAACTCTGCCCTATTGACTGATGAGCTATACCCAGAAACCTGTTCCAGCCAATGAAAAAAAACTGAGGAGTGAGCAACTCAGAACAAAGGATGGACATTTTCTGCTTACACAGACTTGGGTTTGAAGCCTCGCTCTGCCACTTACTTTCCAAAGATGTAGCTGAATTTAACCACAGCTAACTTCCCTTCTCTCTTTGTAAAAGTGAGTAAGAACAGACGTGCCACTTGCCCGCTTTAAGAGTAAATGGACAAGGAAATACAAAGAGGCTAGGACATAATCGATCTTCAATAAATATTTTATTTCTTTCTATGTGATCCATACCTCCCCCAAACATACAAAATCACCCCCTGCAAATAAACACCTCTAATTTTCATAGGACTAAATAAAATCAAAGCCAGGAAAAACTCTGACAGCAACAATAATCAACATAAACTCTTCCCAAGGATCCAGCAGGCACAGGAGAGCATTTTTGAAAGGCAAGGAACTTCTCTACTGCTTTACCAGCGCCTGTGAAACATCAGGACACCAGTTGCCCTCAACCTGGGTACAGAATGGGTCTCTAGGTTTTAAGAATATATGTGCGTATATTTGCTTATTTTATTTTTGAAATTTCTGGAATTTAATAAACCATTGGTAAACGTACGTAGTCATGGGAGACTTAAACGACAGATTCTGCCTTCCTCCTATTTCCATGTCACAGCAATGAACAGATTCAGTTCTGCTACTGGTCAAGGTTGTTATCAGTGTCAGTGTTCTTAAGAGACGAGCATCAAAAGCAGAGTTCACCTATTTTTAGCTCATTTGGGGGACCAGACTCCATGGTGTACAAAGCTATCCTCATACCATTTGTAAGCTAGAAAAGAGCAACAGGAAGAGCCCAATAATGCTGTTTAGAATAGCTTAACAAAACATTGTTTATGGTTCATCTTCAGGCTTTTTGAAGCCATAGGTACATATTTATGATCTTTCTCCATTGAAATGTACTGTATTAGTCAGCCCATTATAAGATGGTGGGGTTTTGGCACAGACAATAGCAGGCTGGTAGTAATATGGTATCAACTTTAATTAAGCTCTTAGTTAAGAATTTTAACACATCCAACTCTGTGATCCCTGTGACCTTACAAAAATCTTCCCACAGAACTGTGATCCTATGCTTTTAAATAAAAATGTATCTTGAAAAAGAAACTGAAGCATGTGCCTAGTTTTAAGTAGATAATAGATGATAGAGGGACTTTTCCCCCCTCTTGAAACCCATCAGAACATTAAATATTTTTGAAAGTCAAAACAATGTCACTGTGACTTTCAATTAGTTTCCATTTCCATGCTGCCTCCAAACTTCCTGATTCCAGCTGGGATTGTGATCAAAAATGCAAAAACATATGTAGAAAAGTTATTCTTGTGAACATCTGACCGGAAGCAGGAAATGCTAGCTATCTCAAGGGACTGCCCGTTATCAAAATATACCCTGGCCAGCCCTGCCAAGACTAGAGGAGTTGTTTGTGAGAGTCCCAGATAAAGAGGCTCCTGGAGAATATGGTTACAGGCACACATCATGGAGATGATGGGAGACAAAAAAGTCCAAAAGACCTTAGTAGCTTGTAGGTTTGACTGCTCTAGCACCGAGTGACCTTGCAAAGACTCTCTGGATCTCTGCATCTCCCATTAAACAACGGAAACAGATTTTAATAACAAACTTACAACAAAAGGACTAATGTTAATAAAAATGTGTTTTATTTCAAATATGTGTTAAATAAGTAGATTTCAACTGCTCTTGTCACAAAATAAACAATGTGAAATGATAAATTGGTTAATCTGCTTCACTAAAGTTGTAAATAATAATAACTTTAAAATGCATATCTGTTCAAAATACTTTAGAAATAGGAAAAATATTATTATTATTATCTCATAAACAGCCTCATACTCATAGTAGTAACTGGTAGAGATTGACTGTTAATTTATTTCATCCCTGTGCACAAAAGAAATATGACTTTGTTCTTTAAATTTAAAATCACAAATCTAGTTTTCCTGTAAGTCATGAAAATATTCATTTAAGATTTCCCCAAAAAAATCAAATTTTATGTAAATGTGTATTTTAATTTTAAAACAGGCATACAATTTTATTCTATTTTCCTTTAATTGGGAGAAATAGAAGGGAAATCTTTGTCAAGTATTCTAGCCATGAATTCTAAGCTCATCCGTCATAAAATCATTGGCACACAGCAAGCAACTGGAAAAAGTATACCTTTTAACCTCAACTGGCATAAATCTGTATATTTAATTTTTGAGAAGTAAAATATAAACATACATGCTGAGAGCCAAGCGTTTTATGAATAAAAAATATTTCATACATACGGGGGGAGAGAGAGAGAAAGAGAGAGAGAGAGAGAGAGAGAGAGAGAGAGAGAGAGAGAGAGGAGAAATACGTATAAAACTCTCCCCAGTGGGGCAACAAGGATTTATGTGGATGTGAACTCTATTTACTGTTAGTATTAAGGAAATAGTGGCTTTTTAACAAGTTACTCATGCCTGGAAAAGGTCCCAGTTTTGCAAGTTAGCCACGATTCTTTGCCAACTGTCCGTGGGAATCATTGGGATGGGAAAAGTTCAAATTTGTTTTAAAAGAACTTGTTTAATGGAAAATTGAAGGGGGTGGGGGAGAAAACTAGCAACCTTCTCTGCTAAACTTTTGGTTAAATATGAATAAAGTTTAGGCTTAGTTGCTTTATTTTCTTTGGTTTTATTTTAAGGAACAGAGAAACATAATCCATTTTTAATGTTAGCCTGTAAAGACTTATTGAATGGCTTTAACTTCAGAAATCCAAGAACATGAAGTCTTGTGGGCTTTGCTTAGACCTCAGTTGTCCCCAAAGGGTAGAGAGCCCTCAGTCCGTCCCATTAAGCCAGATGATTTTATCTAGCTGCCTGTCCTTCACCTCGTTCTTAAATCTCTTTTCTTATTACTTTGCTGTTGTTGATGTATAAAGGACAAAAGACCAAAGAACCCAGCATCAAAAGCTACACAACTCACAGTAGTAACAATATTACCCTTTTGGTAAGCCAAGATTCCAAGTGTTTTTCTATTAATTTGTTTTGTTTATTTATTTGTGTGTGTGTGTGTGTGTGTCTGTGTGCGTGTGTGTGTGTGTGTGTGTGTGTGTGTGTGTGTGTGTGTATGCACATGTGTACTAAAGACTGACATCTGGTGTCTTCATCTATCACTCTCCATCTTTTTATCTTTTTGAGAAAGGGTCTCTCACTGAACCTGGCCTTCATCATTTTGTCCAAGCTGGCCTGCCAACAAGCCCCAGGATAAACCTGTGCTAGATAACTTCAGCTGTCAGCTTGACACAGATGAGGGAACCAGCCAGAATCCTCAATTTCCTCTATCAGATTGCTCTGGGCATGTGTGTGAAGCAGTTTCTTGTTTGCAGAATGATGTGGGAAAGCCTAGGCCACTGTGGATGGTGGCACCCCTAGGCAGGTAGTCTTGGGTGTATAAGAAGGCAGGATGAGCCCATGCCAGAGGAGAGGGCAGTGACTAGTGTTCCTCCATGGTCTCCATTTCCATTTCCACTTCCTGGTTCCTGACATGAGTGCCTGCCCTGATTTTGCTCAGTTATGGATTGTGACCTGGGAGTTGTAAACTGAAATGAACTTTCTTCTATATGTTGGTCTTGGTCAGTGTTTTATCACAGCAACAGAAGACTAAGACAACCTGTCTCCACTGTCTCCAATGCTAGGGTGCCAGAAGCACCGACAGCCATGCTCCACTATTATGTAAGTTCTGGGATCCAAACTCAGGTTCTCATGATTTCACATCATGTGCTTTATCCACTGAGCTGTCTCCTCGGCCACCAGTGCTCTTCTAGATGGATTCTTTTGAAGACTCATGGCAAGCCAGTTGTTCTATTCATTCACAGATATGGCAGCAGGCACAGACAGAACTTGGAGGTGGTGAAGAGCCGGCAGGTAACTAGTCTACTTGTAAGAAAGCACATTCCACAGAGTTGTTTTTGCTGTGTTTTGCTTTGGATTTTTACCAAAAGACTTTGTTAGAATACGTCATAAGTTAATATGAGTCTAATTTGATATGACAGAACCTATGTTTATAAAACAAGGGATACAAAAACAGAAGCTTTTCTTTTTCAGTTATAAAATAGATGTGAAGTTCTCTATCCTTGCAGCCACCAACCCAGTGGGCAGGCTTATTCAACATGTATTCTTCCAGCCACACCTGAACAGAATGAGCAAAAGCAACCAGACTCATATTGAGAAAAGGGCTTAACTAAGTAAACAAACAAACAAAAACTCACCCATCTTCCCTCCCCCAAATCTAGGTAAAGATACATTTCCTATACAGAAAAGACAGGAAAATAAAAATCTAAGTATGTTTTATTTTCATCAGACTATTAAGAGTGTGGTTCTTCTGGGCAGACTTTTGATTAAAAAGAGTTTTTCACTGTCTTAATATTTATATAGTTTTAAAATGAGTAGTTGAGCATGTTCTAGAGATTGGGCCCACCAGTTATTTTTAGTATTCATTCTCTTAAGGAGAAGTAGTGCATGAGGTCTATTTTTAATCACTATGCATTTATAATCCTGGAATTTTTCAGTATTTAATATCATGGATTGCTTTTGCCTGGCATGATTGGAAAACACTGCAAGCCCAGGTCTAAACATTTTCATATACAATAATAGTACAAAAAGTGTACTCTGCTAAGATCTGTTGATTTATGGAGCTTTGAATAATGGATTTCAGATCTTATTTTTGCCAACTTGTAAACCATGAAGTCTTAATTTAAATTTTTCCTGACAGGAAACTAATTCTTCATCTGAGATAGGGTACTGTAGTATTTCCACTCACATAAACTAAGCTTTATAAATTGCTTGAAGGAGGTATTATTTGTACTGTGCCTTCTTAAGTGCCAATACAAAATAGAAACATACAATGCTTACACCAAGCCAAATCTCACTGAAATGAATAGGTCTAGGTCTATGACATTGATTCTATTTATAACCTTTGTAGTAAAAATACTAGTCAGCATCATTTTTATTTTCTTCTATTGAAATGTACACATGCTGGAGTGACGAGATCAAGTTTAAAATGTAGTTCAACATTCTAATTAATATCAGTGAGCTTTCCCAGGAACTATCCCATTGATAGAAAAAATATTCCAGTATTTCAAAACCTAAAATTAGAAATGGCTCAGCAGTTAAGAGCACTGGCTGCTCTTACAGAGGCTCTGAGTTCGATTCCTAGCACCCACATGGCAGGTAACAACTGTAGAGAAATTTGATGGCCTCTTCTGACATGCACAGGAATGGCATGATACCAGTGCATTTACACAAAGCAAATAATACACTCATACACATACAATGAAAATAATAAGTAAATATATTTTAAAAACTAAAATTAGCAAAATATTTTCATAAGTCACAGAATGTCTTGCACAACACTAGATTATTACTCATGTCACCATTAAAAGATGCAAGCTGGGAAGCTGGAGAGATGGCCTAGCGGTTAAGAGTGCCGACCGCTCTTACAGAGGACCCGGCTTTAATCCCCAGCACCCACATGGCGGCCGAGAACCATCTGAAACTCCAATTCCAGGAGAACTCCAGTTCCAGGAGAATCCGACACCCTCTTCTGACCTCCACGGCATTGCACGACACGGGTGCACAAACTTGCATGCAGACAGGACATTGATACACATACAGAAATAAATAAATGCTGGGCGTGGTGGCCCACGCCTTTAATCCTAGCACTTGGGAGGCAGAGGCACTCGGAACTCTGTGAGTTCGGGGCTAGCCTGGTCTACAGAGTGAGTTCCAGGACAACCAGAGCTACAGGGAGACCCTATCTCCAAAAAAAAAAAAAAAAAGAAAAAAGATGCAAGCTAAAGATAGAATTTCAAATCAAAGTTTGAAAAATTCTATTATTCATTACAACATATTGGGTTAGATTGCTATCATTTGTTATGGTGAAAAAATAAAATTAGCCTCTTTCTTTATATCATTTACTTAAACAAAGTCCAGAAATATTAACATTTAATTAAAATATGTAAAAGAAATCATCAAAAGGTTATTTTCACTCAACACATCTCAACACAAAACACATAATCAATAAATATTATTCACATTTATTGCTCAGGCAAAAGGTTTTTAAGATTCCATTTTAATTTTTTATTTGTGTGTATGTGTGTCTATGTGAATGTATGCCACAAGTATGTGGGTGTTTGTGGAGAAGAGAAGCACAGGGGAATGTACTTCATCCCCTGAAGTTGGAGTTAGAGCTGCCAGCTATGGGTGGAGGAAACCAAACCTTACTGACTGATATTTCTATGTGTTCATGGTAAAGGTCTTACAAAACTCTTCATATCAAGTGAATAACAATTTTAGACACACGAAAGTGGAAGGCCAAGGGTGAGCCCTTACATTTTCCTTTATCTTCTATGAGAAGTTAATAGCTAATTGGGTTCTGTGTGTGCACATGCAGGGGTAAGTGTTCAGCCCCAGGTGCCATTCTTCAGGAGCCTTTCAACTTGTTTTTACAAATAGGTTCTCTCAGTAGGTAAAGGTATTCTTAATGTGGGAAATGAGATGTTTATGGAAACCCAGGGCAACCATTAAATGATCAACTACTAGTTCTGTGTTTTTCTTTAGGGAATCATAGTATTAGTTTAACCAAGGTTAGGTAGTTCTTTGTTTTCTTCTGTGTCCTGGACTTTGTTTGTGTGAAAAATAAATAACGTTACAGACCATTTAAAGCAAGATTACTTACATCTATGTGGCAATGTCTGTGTGTGCATGTAATTTATACCCCTGTGCCATTACTCTTCAGATTCTTCCTACTTGGTTGAATTTATTTTTATTGTAAGTTTGCTATTATTCAGCATTTTAAGTTTCTCTAAGTACTTATAATTATTTTGGTATGAATGTATGCTATTTTTAGGCTGGTTCTATTTTCTTTCTTCTTTTTTTCTCTCTTTCTTTCTTTCTTTCTTTCTTTCTTTCTTTCTTTCTTACTTAAGTGCTTGAAACTTATAAGCAGTGATGTGAAATCCAGAGTGAGTATTATGATCTTAGATAAAGTTTTAATAAATCTACTTAATGACATATTCAAAAAATTTTACCTCAAATGCTACTGTATCAGATATACAAGAATATTGCGTTATAAAACAATAGTTTAGGGGGCTGGAGAGATGGCCTAGCGGTTAAGAGCGCCGACCGCTCTTACAGAGGACCCGGGTTCGATCCCCAGCACCCACATGGCGGCTGAGAACCGTCTGAAGCTCCAATTCCAGGAGAACTCCAGTTCCAGGGGAATCTGAGACCCTCTTCTGAACTCCGCGGCATTGCACGACACGGGTGCACAGACTTGCATGCAGACAGTACATTCATACACATACAAAAATAATAAATAAAATTAATAAAAAAAAAATAAAAATAAAACAATAGTTTAATCAATAAAGTGTGGTAACAAATTAAGTTTTCATATATTTGATTGAAATGAAGAAGTTCTCATCTAATTAAATGAAATATATATATATATATATATATATAAATAAAAATAAAACAATAGTTTAATCAATAAAGTGTGTAACAAATTAAGTTTTCATATATTGTGAATGAAAATTGAGAAGTTCTGCATCAAATTAAATGAATATATATATATATATATATATATATATGCTTTTCAGTGCTGGAGATTGTACCAAGGCATTTCCACGTTAGGCAACCACTCGGCCACTTAGCTACACAAGCAACTTTTCACATAAATTTAACTCTAGAACCTTGTACTTAAATTTTCTTGCTAATTCTAATACAATATGATGACTTGTTTCCTCAGGAAGTAAACTTCACTGGTAAAAAGGTACATTTATGATGGAATGCTCACTGTGGGCACTATATTCTGTGTGCATACATGCTAACAAAATTGTGTCTTATTTCCTGTGAAGTGGTCTACATAACTGTGAAAGATTTTTTAAATGCTTTCCATCTTAATTTTGTCTTATTTCCTGTGAACTGGTCTACATAGCTGTGAAAGATTTTTAAAATGCTTTCCATCTTAATTCCTCTGCTTGTTGGAGGAAGGATTTTAAATAACCCGATAGACTGTTAGCAATGCATAATGTAACTCCAAAACTCTCTAACCTTCTGTTCTCCCAAAACTTCTCAAGTCTCTATATCTCCAAATGTCCTTCTCCATGGAGATAATGTGAACATAGACTATAGTAGGAATTTCCCTTATTAAATAATTTTCATTCTTGCCTTTCTTATGTTTCCATAATTTAAAATTTCACAATATTTTGTTTCTTCATATCGTTCTCTAAGAATTCCTGAGATTTCAATTCCATTCAATAATGAAGTTTCTATTACACATGCTCCTATCATTCCTTGTTCATTAAATACAAAAGAACAAAAAGAGTCAACCAATGAAAAAGGAAGTTGACCATAAATTCTAATTTGTAAACAAAAATATGAGGAATAATCAAAAAGAGTTAACATCTTACTCCACTTGCCTAATCTGAAAGAAAATAGGACTATTCAATCCTCTTATGAATTTTGCACCTAAGGTTATTTTCTTTCCATTTGCAAAGATAGCACAAGATCAAGTGGCTTCATACAATAATGATCAGGAATGGAGTACATGTGGGATATTGGTAAAAGGATTTCTTTTGAAGTTACTATGAGCCCTTGCTGTGTAGTTTTAAATATGCATCATTATGAAAGAGACTTCCCTTTTTTTTCTTTCAAGTGGCAACTTTTTCCTATAAAAAATAATTTCACTAGACATGTTTATTGAGAATACCACTAATTATTAGCCTTCAATTCTCTAATGAACTGATAAACCTTGCAGCTATAGGTGTTCTGTTCCTACTGACAATTAATTAGATTGAGATTCTAGAGAAAAGCCAGGCGTGGTGGTGCACACCTTTAATCCTAGTACTTAGGAGGCAGAGGCAGGTGGATCTTTGTGAGTTCAAGGCCAGCCTGGTACAGAGTGAGTTCCAGGACAGCTGGGACTACAAGGAGACCCTGTCTCGAAAAGACAAAAAAAAAAAAAAAGATTCTAGGGAAAAGCTTGCAGTGGTGTGGTGTGATGCTACATTCTAGTGACGACTGAAGAAAGATTCTTAACATCCACTTAAACTAAGATTGGGTCCTGAACTGTTCTAAGAATTTGTTCCTTTGGCGTTCTCCAAAACATGTGCTCTTGGACAAAGGTCTCGCTTTCTCCATATTGGAACTGTACATCCCATCATGAAATGGGAAAAGAAGAGCAGAGTTTGTCTTATCAGGAGAGTGTCTCTTCCTGAACCCTATTCAGCTAGAACAGCACAGATAACCACAAAGAGATGTTATCAATCAAATTCCAGCTGCTTTGCAACACAAAGGGGATCATTACTTGCTTTCAATGACTATGGTACACACACACACACACACACACACACACACACATTGTTCTAGGTCAAAGGCAAGGAAGGATCATAAGGGAGAAGGCAGTATGTTTAGATTACAGGAGGAGCCCAAGTTTCAGTAAGCTTGTTTACATTATAAAGGACCTGATAAAGTGTTAAATGATCTCCAAGCATAAGGTTAGCTTTGTGTTTGCAAGGTTAGGTAAAAGTCATTCCTGCAAAAACGGGAGAACAGTAATAGGTCATCTTATGCAGGAGGGTCTACAGTCACCTTTTTGCTAGAGAAGGCTTTGCTTCTGAGTTGTCCAAGTATGTGTGTTCACATTGTGCTGGATAGCTTTAGGGTCAACTTGACACACCTGGGTTGAGGGAGCCTCAGTTGGGGAACTGGCTCCATTGGATTGGCCTGGGGCCACATCTGTGGAGTATTGTCTTGATTGTCGGGCAATGTGGGAGGGCCCAGCCCACAAGGAGTAGTGCCACTCTGGGCAGGTTGTGTGTACCGTATAAGAAGGCGGGCTGGGCATGAGCCAGGAAAGCAAGCCAGTGAACAGCATTCCTCCATGGCCTGTGCTTCAGCTCCTGCCTCCAGGTTCCTGCCCTGAGTTCCTGCCTTGGGCTCTTTAAGTGATGAACTGTGACCCAGGAGATGTAAGCTGAATAAACCCTTTCCTCCCCAAGTTGGTGTCGGTCAGAGTGCTTTGTCACAGCAATGGAACACAAACTAGAACAGTCATCTTATGCACAATGGTCTACAGTCACCTTTTTGCTAGAGAAGGCTTTGCTTCTGAGTTGTCCAAGTATGTGTGTTCACATTTTATAGAAAAGTTCACAGTTTATGGAGTTTTAATCTTGCCTTCCAAATCAAGAAATTTCTCCTCAAGTCTGTTTTAACTCCTCTAGTGGCTTTATCATTAGTTTTTAAAGGTACTCAATTATGCTTACATTCTCTCTACTACTCAGAAGTGTGCAAGAACATTTACATAGGAGTAAGTCACAAATAAATCCACATAGCATTCTGTTTCCCACAATAAGGTATAATAGCCATTTTATTATTTGGAGTGAGCCAGACTCAAACTCTTTGGGGCAGGAGAAACATGTTATCACTCTACAAATGCATCTGTAAGGCATTGTGATCAGTACTGCTCCAAGGCTGCTATAGATCTACTTGGCACCTGTTGAATTGTTGTATTTAACCATTAGCACTTTATTTAATACTAGAGGCAGTTAATAAATTCTTCCTTCCTGTGCAGGAAATTGACTAAAAGGCACAAAATTAGCTTTTAAATTTTAAAGAATTAAAATCTGTACAGCTGACATTTCCCTCTAGTCAGTTACCTAGTGCACAGGCAAGCAAACTTGCTCCTCATCCAGCTAGAACCAGACTCTCTGCCTTCAGCCTTTGTTTCTGCAGCAAGGTCTATCCTTTCTCAGATCTTCTTGGCAGCACTTTTCAGGGAGTATCCAGGTAGGCATGATTGCATAGGTCTCAGGCTTCAGAGGACAGAAATACCCGGCTTTGTTTTGGGGACAGGGGTATGTGTGCGAATTCCTGTGGCTATAGGGAGAACCTGTCTCGAAAAGACAAGAAAAAAAAAAAAAAAAGACAGAGCCATCTCTTGCCCCATCCACACTTCACCCCCAACATATGTACAAAAGCTTGCCAGATGAAGAAGGGATCGACTGAGAATGGTGTTTTCATTATGACCTCTGTGGAGAATTTATACATATAAAAACACAAAGCCAGGCTGAAGAGATGGCTTAGCAGTTAAGAGCACTGGCTACTCTTGCAGAGGACCTAGTACATGCATGGTAGCCAACAAGCATCCCCTAACTCCAATTTCAGGGAATCCAACACCCTCTTCTGTCCCCTATGGCTACTGCATGTATGTGGTACATTTCTGTACATGTATTCCACTTATGTACATGTAAGCAAAACAATCATACACATAAAATAAACAAAATAAAAATGCAAAGTAATGATTTCATTGTTTAAAACAAAGTTCCATTGCAAGAATATACATCTATATAGTATTGAGATATAAATATACAACCTCTTGTCTGAAAATTGTTCTTCTATAGAACAAGTTAAAACAGAAAACTATTAGCATCTGGGGGTGCAGTTGTAGGACAGTTTTGGATTTACTTGTGTGTGGTTTGGCAGTCTAAGCCACCTGTGATATCTGTTTCATCAACAAGAAGAAACACTATTACTATTTTGTATATTCAAAGGAATATATAAATTCTTTGTCTCCATCCATCATTCCATTTTTATCAAACTTTGTTAAAGAATCTGATCAATCAACAGAATTTATGTTCCCCTCTAACAGGAAGAGTTACATCATCTTCCCTTCTTGTGTTCCTCAGTGGTAGCAGCAATCTACAAAACAGGTGAAAGAAATACCTAGGATCTACTTTAGAAAAAAAATTAACTCATCTCTTCCAAATAATAATGGACATTATCAGGGCTGGTGAGATGGCTTAGCTGGAAAAGGTGCTTGCTGCCGAGCCTGATGACCTGAGCTTGATCCCCAGACCCAAACGGTGGAAGGAGAGCTGATTCCCACAATTCACAGTTCATCCCCTAAAGTCCACAGGACTGCTGTGGCACATGCACAGCTATATACATATGAATACAAACAAATAATAATAATAATAAGGTAATTTTAAAAAAAGAATGCTTCATTTTCATGAGACATGGCTGTAACTTGTGAGGGCGGCCCAGGAGAGAGGGGAGCCTTGGCATCCAGCACTCCTCTGGGCACCTTTGCCCATCTGCTGAGTTTTGTGCTCTTTGGCTTAAAAATATTTTCTATACAGAAAATAAATGTAGAACAGAGGTAAATGATATATACATAACATATATAACATGCAACATCCATAAACATAATATCTATATACAAATATATATATGTAACATTTTGCTTTCACATCTCAGTCACATTATCTGAAAAGGTCTGTACTATATCAAGATTCAAGATGGCTTTGGGCACTTCTTCCCCAAAATTACTGACTGTCAACACTACCACTTTTAGAATGGCTCCTTTCTTTTTTTTTATTTTTTTTTTATTGGTGCTTTGTGCATTTCATACGTCATTTTCCAATTCAGATCAGGCATATTTCCCTTTCCCTTCCCCCCTACCCCCACCCCATCACAGATCATGCATTTTGGGCTGTGGGGATAGAACAGTGGTGAAAGGCTGAGGATGAGAACCGCAAGAATGGCTCCTTTCATATTGCAGTGGTCCATTCATAAAAATGCAAACTTATCTTTAGTAAAGACAATACACTTTTCAAATATTTAAGAGTATTGGCATTAATGGACCTAAAATCTTGAAATCATGGCAATGGGCAGTTTTCAAGCAGTCATCCCCTGCACTTTATGCCTTTAGTTTGGCTTATAAGTCCATTCACCAGAGTTGACTTCATTATAGTGTAGTGGTAGATTATGCTTTCCAAAATTAGAGTCACTCATCAATACTCTAATTATAACAAATTTCCAGAAGATTTTAGCAAAGATAATCTGGGTGTTCATGCCATTGGGAAGAATTCCCCAGGTAATTATTTCCTATGCAGGAAAGAGTACAGAGGCCAGGGTTTTATGGTAGACTTTCAGAGGATGGTGCTGAGCTTCCAAAGCTGCTGGTATACTTGGTGTTTGCCATTAGCTCTGAACCTTCTGTAGAATCTCTGATTCCATAAAGTAAACAGAGTGTCCAGTACTCTAACCTAGCCTTATACTGGGGCTCACTACACCCAGCGACCTGTCAAAGGATGCATACCATGCCATTTAAAGGAAATTCTGATCACTCTTGGGAAAGAGCCTAGATGTTTCTAGGCTATGCGGAAATCTGCTCAAGTGCATCCATCATCAGGGTTTCCAGTATGCCAAGGCTCTTTAGCACTGGCCTGAGGAATCTCAAGCTTCCGTCTATTTGACAAATATAATCAGTTTCTACTTTATTTCAAGTACTGTGTTAAATAGAGCACAAATGGTGCTTAAGAAAATAGATCCTGCATATGCCACAAATACATAATTAGGATATATAAACCCTACACTTAGCACTATGATTAAGAGTTATACAATAATACAAAGCATTCCATCACCTCTGTGGAATTCATAGTCTGGTGGAGAAAAAATATTCATACTGGAAACTATTTTAAAATAATAATGAATGGTACACTTTTTCCCATTCCACAAAAAATTATCCCCTACTCCATAAATTAAAAATAAAACACCTCACTTCACTTCTGTGAAATAACACATTTCTAGGTTAATGCAAAGAATGAAGGTGCTTCAGACCTAACATGCCTGTGCTCTGAATGCTGATTCCCTGCACACCCAAGAGAACATAAAGCCTGCTCATATTCTCACTGCTTTGGATTTTCTAGGTGTTAAACCTAAAGTATATCTTCATAAGTAATGAATGTGATTTCATATGATTGAAAAAAAAACAGTTTTTGTTGGTTGAACACATTTTGGGAAAGCTATGAAATCTCAGAAAAGAAGAAATTCTGAACTGTGTTCTAATCTCTCTCTCTCTCTGTCTCTGTGTGTGTGTGTGTGTGTGTGTGTGTGCGTGTGTTGTCTGTGTCCACATATGCCTGGGCTCATGAGTGTGCATGTGAAGCCCAGTGTCCTCTCCTACTTCTCTGTTTTGTTTACTTGAGAAAGCATCTCAATGAATCCAATGCTCTCTTTAGGCTGAGCTTGCTGACTACCAAATCCTAAGATCTGCTGGAGTTACAGGCAATCCTGGCTTGGCTATGTCTAGCCTTTATGTGTGTATCTGAACTCAGCTCCTACTGCTTGCATAGCAAGTGCTCCTAATCCATTGCTACATCTCCCTAGTCCTAGGAATTTTGCTCTAGTGCACAAGTGTTGGCTCACCATTGACCTAGAGGCAGGACTGTGTCTGAAATGTTTTACTTTATCCACAGATTTAACTGGCATTCTCTTCCTAGCCTTGACTTTGACTTGCTCTCTCTATCTTCTCAGAACAGCCCTTGTTTGCATCTGTACATTCCCAATAGGGCCTCAGATTTTGCGTAATTCCAATGCATTTTGGAAGTCTTTGCTGCTGTTTGTGTACAATGAAAAGCAGGAAATTCCAACTGCCAAGCCTCAAAGCTTACTGGGCAAGGTTTTCCCACCTGCTCACCATTTTCCTGGACACAGAGGAGGAGAGCTCTGGCTGCTATGTATACAGACAGGGATTTGTTGGTCTCTTGGTTTTAACCATTGAACTGCTGCCCACAGTCCATTCTGAGAATTTGAATCCCTAAAACATTGGTTTCATCACAGCCATTTGTTAAATTCATAAAATTGCATAACCAGAGTGCAGAACGCTATATTTTATAAACATCCTAATGTATGGCACATGACTAAGTGATAAATCATGACACATTTACCAAACAAAGTGAAAACCTTCATTTGTCTCATGGAAAGAGAAATGCTCCCATGTGTTTGGACATCTGCACAGTCAACATGTGGCAATTCTTGTGGGGAAAATAAGATAACTGTAATTGCAGTGGCAAATTATGGCCCCATTGATTAGTATCTTTTCTCTTTTGCACACCCCACTTCATCACAAATAAGGAGACACATAAATATCAAACCTTTGAAGAGACTTCCACCAGACTCAGAGAGGATTTACTCGGCAGGCTCTCCTATACTGTTCCACAGTCTTTGCTTTCTACCTAAGGATATATTGAGTATTTCTTACACAGCCTGCATATATGTTAGCTTAAGCACTAAAATTAAGCACACATAATGAAGCCATCTGCAGCAAATGGAATTAATAAATGGAGTAGCATATTGCTGTGAAGATGTGTATTCAACAAACATGTATCACACACCGTTCTCTGTGAATTTTGGCAGTGCCTGTGCTTTGTTGAGAACCTTTGAATGGATCCCAGGATATTTTTATGTCTGGGGATTGCATACTGAGGCTGGAAACCACAGCAATAAGTTTATCCCATAACATGTTTCCAACCCCTTAAGACTTTCTACCCTGAATCTGTAATACAATCCATGCATATTGGAAAGTTTAGAAACTGATCAAATGAAGACTGTGAGATGCCAACTATACTGAAATCTGAGGACGTTTCTTTTCAGAGTTGGGTTCTGTTTTCCTTCCACATTCTCCAGTCTTGATTATTTTTCAAGATATATCTGAGAGATATTCCCAAATGATGTCAATCTGCCCTACTCTATCTATCAGAACTTCTTGGAAAAGCAAAGAAATAAAGTACGAAGCAATCAGCCATGTGCTGCACCTGGCTTCTATATAAATATACGAAGGATTGATTATTTATGCCATGGCTGTCAAGCGTGTGTTTGTCTTTACTTCGCAAGCAAATTTCATGTACTGGGGATGCTATAAGACCTGCCTGAGATAGGGAAATGGAACTTAGCCTTTGAGCCCCTCATATACGGAGTTAAACTGAAGTTCAGTTTCATTTCTGTCATGTTGCCCTTAGATAAAAGGGGGCAGAAGCCATAGGTGTTCTACAGTTCTTCAGATCTTAGAAAGCAAGCCTTACTCTGAAAAGGAGATGTATAATTCAGGTTGGCTCAGGAGGAAAAAATTCAAACAACCAGTGCTGTCTTTCCACCTGCCTGCACAGAACACTGGTCCTAGCTTTGTGCCTCACCCAGGGGTTGGGGAAAGAAATCTCCATGATTATGTGCCAATGCCATACAATTTTCTTCATACCTATAATTTAGACTTGGAATATTCTCAATGTGTTAAAACCTTAACCTTCAACCCATGGCACTACTGAGGGATGGTAGAACCTTGAGCTGAGAGCAAGGGCCTGGTAGAAGGAGATGAAGTCACTGGAGGCTTGCTTGGAAGGGAATTCTGGAGCACTAATCCTTTCTTGTTTCCTGTCAAGAAGGGGAAAAGGCTTCCTTGGCACAAGGTCCCACTATGATTGCACTAAGCTACCACAGGCCCAAAGCAGCAGAGCAAAGCAACCAGGGACTGAAGCTTCCAAAACTGTGAGACAGAATCAGCCCTCCTTCATTTTAAAGCATTTCTCTCTGGTATTTTGTTAAAGAATTAGAGAAACAACACAATCAGTGGGTCATCGTTTGGTTGACAAATCAGTAGCTCCTGTAAATGACACATGCAAGGGTAGGTAATCCCCAGCTGACAACTTGCCAATTTATCCAAAACATAGTGTACTTGTTCTCATAAGGATATAACCAGAAATGCAAAGTTTACTTTGGAAAAAGCTTCGGGCTACATCTTTTCATGCCTACCCCTTTCAGATACCTGGGTCAGATATATTATACTCCCACTTTATTCCTCTGAGCAGCTCCTTTGAACCAAGTTAGCTCTGCCAGTTGAAAGAGAATCTGCTCTGGAACTTATTCTCTCTATACTTCCATCTCCCTTCCACTGTTGAAGTTTCCATTCTTCTGGGAAAGTTCCTGAGAAAGTTTCCAATGTCTGACCATCCATGCGGATCTCACAATAGCAAATGCTGGAAAAAGGCTTTTCTCTGGAGATAACCAATGTGAGGAGTTTACCGTCCTCATGCTAGCACCACTAGTAGAAGAAACAGTAGGCAACGGTTGCTTGGGAAATGCTCAACATGCACCACCCTGAGTTACTACAGATGTCCTCATTCTGTCCAGCACTACCTCAAAGAGAGATGGATATACTTATAGATGAGGAAACCAAGCCTCACAAAGGCAGGCAGTGGATGAACGAACATATACTTGAATATACAATGACCAAAGAGGTCAAAAGAGGGTGGATCCCTTGGAACTGGAGTTACAGATGGTTGTTAACCACCATGTGGATAATGGGAACTGAACATGGGTCCTCCGTACTCTTTTTTTTTTTAATGTCTGTACTCTTAACTGCAGAGCCATCTCCAGTGCTATAAATTATATTCTTTAAATCACATAGTCCCCTAATATGCAACTATCACCTGAGTTTTACAAACTGGTCGTGAGGCTGACTAGAGCTCTAAAGAAACATGTCCAGCCTGTCACTTGCTGTAAGAGCTATAAAATCTGGCTCTGACATCTACATTCTTACCTCCATAGTACGTCAGAGCTTCCAACAATATTCTCCACAGGGGTTTAGAAAGGTAGGCAAACATATTGTGACTTGGGACGTGCATACATACAACAAATACTATAGCTCTATTTGTCATGCCCTCTTCATTGGCTAGCTGCACATCTATTTTCCATGACTGCAAGGTAAGTTTGTTTGTATGCCTGAGAAAGCTGCCCTTGAACATACAAAGCTGTGTGAGGTGGTGGGGCTTATACAACACAGTGCTTTGTGATGGCTCCTGGTGAAACATATGCATACATGTTGACTCTCCCTGATGCTGGGAATGCAGGGAGGATTAGAATGCTGTCAGTGGGCACTGGCTCAGTAAGACACGGTGTTTCTCCACGATGCCCCTGTGAGAAGTGGCCTCCATCCACAGTACAGATGATCATCGCTGATAAGCTGAGCAGTGGGTTCCTCTTTGAACCCAAGGAATTCAATTAGGCTCTTTCCTTAAAACTGCTAGGAAATAATGCCCATCTAAAAGCACCATTAAACTACAAAAACTGCAGGAAAATCAAGTCAGATCCACCTACCATATGCAGAAGTACTTGGTGTAGTTCTAAGGTAATGGACTAGGAATTACACAGCATGCTCTCTACTCACTATCAGGGTGAGGTTTCTGTTATGCTTCTAGGTAGGGGAGACATGTGCAGTGCTTTCCTGTTGTAGGACTTAAGGCAAACTAGGAAGAAAAGGCCACTGAGCCACAGAGGGACCTCAGCATGATGTTTCAAAGATTGATTTTTTTTTGTCTTTTTGAGACAGGATCTTCCTGTAGCCCTAGCTGACCTGGAACTTCCTCTGTAGATCAGACTGGCCTTGAACTCACAGAGATCTGCCTGCCTCTGCCTCCTGAGTCCTAGGATTAAAGCTGTGTGCCACCACACCCAGTGGTTTATATTTATTTTTTTAAGATTTATTTTCTTTTAAATTATCTGAATATGTGTGTGTCTGTGTGTAGGTATGTGCATGTGAGTATGGGTACCTGTGGAGGCCAGCCATTACACAGGACTGACAAGAGCTTCAGCCCCATACAAGTCATAATTAACCCAAATCAGTGTTTCCACCTGCCAGTGTAACAGATTCTGGGATGGGAAATTTATCCCATCGGGACATAGAAGGAAGATGAGGACAAAATTGGCCTTTTTTCTCAGATAATGCCATGCTTGGAACAATTTTTCCACCACTAGATAGCTGAAATATGGGCACTGCCAAGTGGAGGAGGCTTAGGGCAAAGCCTAACCAAGAAATGGAGGGTTCTTGGCATTAAACATTTCCTCTCTCAAGTTTTGGACTTTTCAATCAGGAAAGACAATAATTTCAATTTACTCTTTAATGAAACTTGACTTGGATTTTATCACCTGTAGCCCACACATGAAAAATTATATTTATTCATATCCTTAGCATCCATAGATGGAGGAAGTTGTATAATGGATTTTGAAAGTTTTTTCAGGATGGTGAAATAGAAGCCCTAAGTGTTCTTCTGCTCTGCCATAGGTAGAGTCAATCCAAGGAGTTGACAGGTCCATGTCAGAGTGGTCTTAGAGCAAGCAGAAGCCTTATAAAATGCAGAAACTTGGCAAAAGGGTCCTAACAAAAGAAACAAAATAGGGCAGCAGATGCCATGGGTGGCAAAGAGAAAGCCTCTGCTGCAGGACGAGAGTCCCAGCAGCCTCCCCAGCAGGGACACTGGCAAGCCTAACTCCTAGGCAGGATGAGAGTCCCAGCAGCCTCCCCAGCAGGGACACTGGCAAGCCTAGCTTCTAGGCAGGATGAGAGTCCCAGCACCTCCCCAGCAGGGACACTGGGAAGCCTAGCTTCTAGGCAGGATGAGAGTCCCAGCAGCCTCCCCAGCAGGGACACTGGCAAGCCTAGCTTCTAGGCAGGATGAGAGTCCCAGCAGCCTCCCCAGCAGGGACACTGGCAAGCCTAGCTTCTAGGCAGGACAAGAGTCCCAGAAGCCTCCCCAACACAGACACTGGCAAGCCTTGCTCCTAGGGCTTTAAGCCCATTTCACTGCGTAACCTGAAATCTATACAATAACCTGGCTTTGGAAAAGACTTTTTCATCATCTTCCAGTGCTGCTGTTGCCATGAGCTGTATTGAGAAGTGACACATTGAGAAGCCATCTACTATGGCCTGAGTGGGACTATGGTAGTCATTAGCAACAGGTACACATATCTATCTCTGGGTCATTGCTCTGCCTCAGTAGATAAACTATGATTTAAACTCACTGAGCACCTTTCACTGTAGGGGGCAGGCATTGAGAAACAGAGGAAAGAAAGGCACCAAGAAGTGGTAGCATAGGAGCCCGAGACGGGCTTGGAGACAGAGGCATGGGATTGCTTGAAGAATCTCACTTGTGAGTGTGATTCCTCCTCACCTTCCCTCACTGAAGGAATGCTCACAGATGCATCACTAATAGCATAGGGAAAGAACTCTAGTTCCACTGCTACCTTGCTCAGAGGCTTTGCTGGGTTGGCCTGGAGCAACACCTAACTCCAGCTATCTTCAAATCCCTAGGACCCATGGCCTATGAATTTCTAAAGAGAAACTACCCAGATTTGGCTCCTCCCATTTACTGTCTGTGAAGTATTAAAAGCCAGGGAGGCACAATGAGGAATTTTCCCCTTGGCTAGCCATGAACCAATCTTGTTGGCTTCCAGGTGGATGTAAGGGCTGAAAGAGTAAGGAAGAGAAAAGTGACAGCCATTGCTCTATCTCAGGTCTACATGAATAGAGACCGTTGTCCCATGTCCACAGTAGCAGCAGAGAGGAACAGTACAGCTCCTGCTTCACCTCTCCTACATACTTAACACAGATGGCCACCCTACCCCTTGTCCAATCATGCACCTCCAACCTGATTAGATGTAGGTGCCACAGAGAGAGAGAGAGAGAGAGAGAGAGAGTATTGTTGCTCCTGCCCTTCATACTTCCTAAACCAGAAGAAGTAACTGGATGGAGGCCAAGTTCCTCATATCCTTCTCCATTACAGGTGCTGGCCACACAGGTAATAAAGCAACATCAAAGAGCCCTCCCATCAGATGATAGCAGCCATTTTTCCCACTGTGCTGATGTGCACACCACCGTTGTATGATGTGGACATTCACTCTTGCAAGATCCACAGGGACAGTGAGTCTCTCTGGCTTTGACAGTGTTCACTATGCCCAAACCCAATCACAACCAAACATAGCTACAGAGAGACCTCACAACAGTGCTCAACTGGAAATAAAACCAACCTTGCTTAACAAGCTAATACTTAAGATCTTCAGGAAAAAGCTACTTGCTATGAAGCCCATTTTATAAAAGTGGAAGAAATGTCAAATCTACCAGATGTGTGCATCTGCATGGGAGAAGCAAAAAAGAGAAAACAAGGCAGTGACACATCCAAAGAACCACAACACTGGAATTATAGATCCTCCCCAGATCAAAATGGATGAAATGCCTAATAGAGAATTCAGAAGACTGATATTTTAAAACCTCAATGAGATATGAAAAACAAGATGCAATGAACAGAACAGCTCCACCAAGGAGACAGAAAATGTAAAACAAAGAAGGTAGAAATCAGGGAAATGAACGAGGAAGTCATCTGCATCATTGCATTGCCCAAACGTGAGGGGGGAAATGTTAAAGGCACAGAACAACTTCTCAATGAAATCATAACGAAAAGCACCCCTAACCTCAGAAAAGGAGACAGACATCCATTTACAAGAGGCAAGAAGCACAGATGGATAGAACAGCAAAGATCTTTACTGTAAATGATAATAGTCAAAAATGTTAAATGTGTAAAAGACAAGTGCCACGTCATATTTATGGAGAAACTTCATTAAACTAATAGCAGATTTCTCGGTAAAACCCCAAGAGGGCACAGAAGCACATGTTTCAAATAAAAAAAATAGCTGCCAGCTAAGATTATGTCCAGCAAGGCTATCCTTCAGTAACAAAGGAGAAAGATTTCTACTAGGCAAAACTGGGAAAGTTTATGACCACTCAGCCAGACTTAGAAAAGATGTGTTAAGAAATTCAGAAAGTTAACTAACATAATGATATTGTTTAAAGTATGAATGCCACTAGAAGAGTAGATACACAGCATGACATAAAATATCAGTGTGGTCAACTATCAGACCACAGAGCTGGAAAAAAGAGGAAAAAGAAAAAAATCTAGTAATGGGTAGAAAAATAAAAATAAGATCCAACAATAAACACCTTAGAATAAACTTAACCAATAAAGATGTACAAGGACTGGAAATGAAAGGATAAAAGATGTCCTAAACAAATGAAATAAACATACAGGTAGCAGCAGCTACTCTTGTATCTAGCAGATTTTTAAGGGAAACAATATGAGAAGATGATGAGAAGCTTACTATGTAGTGATCAAGGGTCAAACTCTTCAGGAAGTTATAATGATTGTAAACCTACATGCACCAAATATCAGATCTCCCAATTCTAAAGTATTTGACCTACAGAAAGAGACAAGCTGCAGTCCAGCCATGCTCAGCAATTTTGATACCTACTCTTAGCACTGGACATATCATCCAGATAAAAACTCAACAAGAAACATTCAAATTAAACTACACTACAGATCAAATGTACACAGTAGGCTTTTAGAAAACATTCCACTCAACAACTGCAGAATGAATAATCTTTATGTTAGTGTGTGGAACTTCCTCTTGTTTTGTGGCCAAAAGTGTCCTTAAAAAAAGGGGGGGAATAAAAAAAAATTTCAAAACCTTGAAATCATAGCCTATATATATGTTCTGACCACAATGGAATAAAATTGGAGCTGGATACCAAGATAAATTTTAGATCATACACATACCAAGAGCTTGAACAACAGCAGCCGTTGAATGAACAGTGAGTCATTGAGGCACTGAAAGGAAATATTTAAGATTTCTCGAAACAAAAGAAAATGAAAACACAAAACACCCAAAATGGTGGGATTCTGTGAAGTCGTAGCCAAGGTTAATACCATCGCAGTGAGTGCCTACATTAATCAGAGCAAATGAAAGGCTCTGGAGATGGCTCAGTGGTTAAGTGTTTCCAGAGGACCTGAATTCAGTTCTCAGGAATGCAAATAGGGCAGTTCAAAACCACCCATAACTTAAGCTCCAGGGGACCCAAAACCTTCTTCTGGCCTCTGCGGGCTCCTATACACCCTTGGCATGTGCATATTCGTGTGCATGCACACACATACACACATGTGTACACAAATGAAGCAAAGTTTTTAAAGAGTAAAGGAAACACATCTAGGAAACAGATGTCACATGATCAACCTAATGAGCGATCTCAAGAAATAATAAAGTTAAAACAAACTGAACCTAAAATTAGTAGACTGGAGGAAATAATAGAAAGTACAGCAGAAATAAGAGCATTAGAGTCTATATAAACAAACAAAAAACCCCAATGAAACAAACAGTTCTTTGAAAGGACAAAATTGACAACCATTTAATTAGTCTAACCAAGGTAGCAAGAGAGATGACCCAAGTAAGTAGAACTAGAATTGAGAAAAAGAGACATCATAGTCCACACTATAGAAATAAAAAGAATCATTAGATTTTTTTTAATTTCATGAGTAAAAAAAGGAAAAATGTGGAAGAAATGGGAAAACTTCTGAACATATACAACCTACCAAATCAGAACCAAGAATTACAAGAAAACACGAACAGATCTATAATATGGAGACAGAGGAAAAAGTCTCAGTCCATGAATTTTGCTCTTAGATGGTACTGTTTTCTTTTTTTCTTTTTTTAAATTTTATTTCTTTCTGTATGTGTATGAATGTACTGTCTGCATGCAGGTTTGTGCACCCGTGTCGTGCAATGCCGCGGAGGTCAGAAGAGGGTCTCGGATTCCCCTGGAACTGGAGTTCTCCTGGAATTGGAGTTTCAGACGGTTCTCGGCCGCCATGTGGGTGCTGCGTATCGAACCCAGGTCCTCTGTAAGAGAGGTCGGCGCTTTTAACCGCTAGGCCATCTCTCCAGCCTGATGGTACTGTTTTCATGGTGTGTCTCTGCAGATCTTTCTTTTGCTTCCTTCCAATCAGAAACCCTACCTTATACCTCCTAAAAACTTGAATAACACATGTGCAGCACCATGTCTTTAGTCTGTTGTTTTCTCTAACAGATGAATATGGGTTAATTAAATCAGCCAACACTGGGAGCTAGAGAGATGGCTCAGTGGTTAAGTGCACTGGCTACTCCTGCAGAGGACTGAGGTTCAAATCCCAGCACCCACATGGTGGCTAACAACCATCTATAACTTCAGTTCCATGGGATCTGATAACCTCTTCTGTCTTCTGCAGGAACTGTACTTACATACATATACCCATAAAATATAAATATATATTTTCTAATTATTTTTTTTTAATTCTCCCAACATAAGGTACCAGGTTAATCTAAAATTATCCTCCTAAAGTAAAAGCTCAATTGACTCACACTGCTATTACAATCTGAAGTGGCTCTTCTGTGACTCTGAAGTAAGTCAGTGAGTCAGGTAAGACCCTGCTTAGGATGATTTGAGCACCCTTAGCTGGCTTGCTCACAAAGCCCTTCTGTATTCCAAACTACAAAGTGAATGCATTTATAGCCCATTCAGGAGTTCTATAAATCCGTGATTGATCTCACATTATTTATCTCTTCAAATAAAGAGATCTGCTCAGATTTTATTCCTCAGGCCACCCATCAAGTCGGAGAGGAAGCTGCAATCATAACACTTGGTGTCCCTTGATTCTAACCTCGTTCCTTAGACCACCGGGTGAGGTGACCTCACCCTGAAATAGCTATTTTATCCAGGGGAGGCCAAGCCTGAAACATTACTAATTCTGTTTTTTCCTTTCTCTTTTTTTCCAAGAAGTTCCCAAAATCGTGCATGCTTATCTGAAGGCTATCTGAACTATTCATGCCTCTAGGGAGACCATAATTGGACTGGAAGTTTCCTAAAAACAAACTTTCTTGTAAATGTTTCAGGCTGTCCTGCTTCGGGTCACACCAGAAACATCCTTTTATAGCTTGCGAGCTGTGTTTCTGCACCTCTGAAGTTGATAGTGACTAAGACAGTAGGGGTAAGAACCTGGCTTTAAGCAACAACAACAAAAAAGGTAAGGAAATCCCAAGTTCCCAACATGCCTGCAAAACTTTGATATGAAGAACTACCAAGATCTGTAATTTTTCTGATCATCTGAGACAAGAGTGCTAGGTCATTCGGGCTTCTCTCCAAGTGGTCTCATTAATGGTAAATTAAATAAAAGCATTGTCTTACTTTTCCCCATAGAAAGTAATGATTTTTTAATAATGCTATGCCATTACTTCCCTAGGATTAAAATCTAAAGAATAGGGAGGAACACCATACCTGGAAAAGTGCCCAGAAAATTACATCAGGTTGTTGGAAACAGGAGCCAAAGGAAGCAGGAGAAGGAGAAGCAAAGCGTGGAATAGAGGAAGGAGAAAGGAGACAGCAAACGGAAGAGCAATGCACTGCCTCAGGGTCCGCTCACTGTCCTGCATGTTGCAACCATGGTGGACGCCAGTGTTGAATCACTTAAAGTACAGAACCAAGATGTATTCACTTGAGGTTTTCTATTTTTCTTATGTGGGTTCCACCATAGAAGCAGAAATGGCTTCTCTGGCAGGCTATATGTCCTTTTAAAAGGCAGATGTCAATTTTCCTTCTATACAACATTTATTGATCACTTTCCAAAATAATATAATTGAGAGAAAATTGAATCAGCTTTGTTTCAGTAAGAGTCAGTGTTTTCTCTACGGTGGTGACATACAGCTCAAATAGTGCATGGACAGAGGAATTTCACATTATTGTATCTGACTGTTGAGTGAGGTCTGGTGGGATTGTGGGTGATTTGTGACAAGCCAATGAATTCCTTTCACAGGCTGCAGTAAGCACAAAACATTATTTAAAACCAATCTGGACCATTGATATATTGTGTCTTTAAGAAGTCTTTTCCCTTGGAATACACCATTTTCTGTATGGCCTCTGGTCTTTTTGTTGTTGTTGTTGTTACAGGTCTTACTCTTGGATGCTATATTGCTTTTATCACAAAAGTATGTTTAAAATAGTTATCCAGTAATTTTCTTAGAGGTAACTTCTTGCTTTTCATTATTTTCTAATTTATTTTAATTAAGAACTCAGTTAATTTTTTTATTTATATTTTTTATGCATATGAGTGTACTGTCTGTGTGTAGCTTGGTACACCCATGTCCTGATTGCTGTGGAGGTCAGAAGAGGGCATCAGATTCCCCTGGAACTGGAGTTAAAGATGGTTATTAGCTGCCATGTGGGTGCTAGGAATTGAACCTGGGTCCTCTGCAAGGGGAGTTGGTGCTCTTAACCACTGAACCATCTCTCCAGCCTCAGTTAATTTTGATAATCAAAACAGTAAATATTTAGATACTGAAAATGATTCTTCTGTCTTCCGTCTTATTTAATGTGTCCATGAGTATGTGTGAACATTTACATTCATGCATATAGAGGCCAGAGGTAGACAGTGGATGTTTCTTTGGTTGTTCTCCACTTTATATTTTGAGACAGGGTCTCTTGCTAAATCTTGTGCTCACAGAGTCAGGTAGACTGGCTCCCAGAGAGCTTCAGGGATGCACCTTCCCAGTCCTGGGACTACAGGGAGTCACCACCACTGTACCCATATTTTTCTGTGGGTTCCGGGCATCAAACTCAGACCCTCATGAAAGCACTGCACTTGCACTGACTGAGACATCTCCTCAGCCGCTTGCAAGTTAAGAATTCTCCTAAAACATGCAGCACACATGGATTTGTTGATTTAATTTTTTTCTAAATTGTTACAGTTCCTCAATCTTGTTTTCTTCATTTTGGTGCTCTTACAGAGTGATGGCCAGTCACCAGTAGTAACATCTCATAGGTCATCGTGTTTCCAGTACTGTGGTGCTGTTCAGGGGTTCCCTCAACAAACTGAGGGTAGGCCTCTGAGATTAATCAGTTTAATGTGTGGTGATGCCAGGGTCCCAATACATCCTGACAATACCCATGTTCCAATGACAAATCCAGGAAGACTCAGCCTTTGGGCCTTTAGAAGACTTATTGAAGGCCTCTGAGATATCCAGAGGCCACTACTGGTTATAAATTAACAAGCATCAGCCTCATCGCCTATTAGCATTGGCATCTCTACTGATGCCAGACTTCCATTTCCTTGTGCTTGGTGTAGATGGTACTGACTTTCCTGTCCCTGTATCTTTCTGTCTCAGTATCTATCAGAAGTCAGCTTTAGTAAAGAATATCTAAGGCATGAAAGAATGAATGAATCAATGAATGAGCATATGCATGATTATGCACTGCTAGAAAAACAATGATACAGGGACAGAAGATGCTTTATCTGACACAGCCTATATGTGAAATATTTAAGGCCAAATTTTAGTTTGTTACAGTGGACACAAACCAGTAAGAATGATATAAGGTTTGCTAATATATTATCTACACCCCAATTATTTAAAACTCTAGTAGAGAATGCAGAGCCTGGGTATAAGTGGAGCTTTAAAAAATGTCCACACCTTCTGAATTAGAATCTGCATTTTAATAAGACCCAAATGACTCCTGTGCACATTAAACTTTGAGAAGAGGGGCTAGAACCCACCTGCTTCTCCTGGTATGAACATGCTGAACAAAAGCTTTAAAACAAATGACAATAAACAGCATCTTTTGAAGGAGATATTATTTGTGATTGACTGTGTTTCACAAACAAGTACATTCTGATGTCAACAGCATCCCCATTCTCTAAAGACTCCCAACACAGCCTCAGTGTCACCCAGCTGTGACAGCCTGAGTGATTTCAAACAGCACTGATTGACATCCTAAACATTGCCTGGAAATGCCGCACTGTGCAAAATCCTTCATCGCAAGAACACATCTGCCGTAAAGTCGGCCGTCCAAAAGGGGACATTTCCTCCAAAAAGCAAAACGCCAGGCTTTCATCTCTTCAAAGCGAATCTTTCTTTTCTGGCACAAAAAGGAATTTCACCACCTCTTCCCAACAATCTGCCAATGTCCTTCCCAGGCCACTGTGGCCCTTTGGAGTTCCCTGTGCTCAGAAAGGTCCCTGGGTGGAAGGATTATGCAGGCGATAAACCTAGGTGCTCGCAAGCAGTGGCCACATACTGGGGATCATATTGTGTGAATGGCTGACAGGAAAACCCAGGGCTATCATTTTACAGGAAAGGGCTGTCGTTTATTTATTTATTTTCTTCCTTCTGTAACTAATTCCAAAAACAGATCCCTGCTTGGGAGTCCCAGTACAAGAGAACAAGACAAATTCTTCAAAATTCTAATTGGGGAACAGTTGACTTAATTGGTGTCCATTTGGCAGACAATGGAAAAGCCTCCCCAGCTGGGCTGGGAAAGGACTCTGGGGGAATATTGCTTTGCAAGAAGCCCACAAGCTCTGGGGACAGATTGTTTCCTGAGGTGAAACCTGGAGACCAGAGCTTGGATTAACTCTACAACTGTCAAGCTCCATTAAGGGCAATCAGAGGAGACAGAGCATGGGTTAAACACAGGAAACAGAGCTGACAATGGAGGCATATGTCTCTAGAAGCAGGGAAAGGAGACAGGCATATAGATGTCTAATAACAAACATAAACAGTTTTCTTTCAGGTTCAGATGAAGCGCTGATGGGTCAGAGATAGGGTGTTAAATGTCAAATACATGGAACCTAAGGAGTTCGATTGCACGGGCTCATTTTGTGCAATCTGATGGTACTGCAGACATTTTCTAAGCATCTCAAGTCTAAGGAGGATTACTGCTGATGCTGGAATAGAATCTGAGGATTGCCCGGACCAGGAGGGTAGTCACTGCTCCCCATTGTGTAGCAGTGGGTAGCTTTTTGGCACTCTAGACCTGGTTCATCATCTTAAAAACTAGGTAGTATTAATGATCATTTGTGAGAACCCTTCTTTTTTTTTTTTTTTTTTTTTTTGGTCTTTTTGAGACAGGGTCTCCCTGTAGCCCCAGCTGTCCTGGAACTCACTCTGTAGACCAGGCTGGCCTTGAACTCGCAAAGATCCGCCTGCCTCTGCCTCCCAAGTGCTAGGATTAAAGGCGTGCGCCACCATGCCCGGCTGTGAGAACCCTTCTATCATCCACTGTCTTATATCCTCCCCGAGTCTAGGAAACAGACCTTTTTCTCTTTGTGTTTCTGTGTAACAAGTATGCATAATGCATGGTAAAGATATTTGCAATGAAATGCAAAATCTTGTGAAGCATAATGTAATAATTTAATTGTAAATAACTGTAGTACATCACAAATATCTTCAAGGATTTTGGGGAAAATAGACGATGTTTTCCATAATTAGTTCAAATATAAATAAGAGTTAAATCAGATTAAATGCCAACACAATGTGAGTTTCTATAGAAAATTGAGTTTAAAGCTTTTTTGAGACATGGTCTCACTATTGCCCCAGCTAGTCTAGAACTGCTATGTGCATCAGGCTGGCCTTGATCTCAGAGATGCACTTGTCTCCCCCCTCTCAAATGCCGGGATTAACAGCTTGAGCCACCACACCCAGATAAATTTTTATTTTTAAATCTCTCATCTGTAGAGGACCTGAAAGTATTTGGATCCTGTTCATCTGAAAGTGATATTCTTTGAAACATTTTACCCAATGGTTGATCTTCCCCTAGGTCAGGATAAATTCTTTACAAGAAATTCTTCTTACAAGAGCTATGTGGCATTCTCCCGAAGAAGTGTTTGAAGCCAGCCAGACCAGATATGGTCACGATGTACATACTGTTGACTGATCTTGAACAGTCTCCAAGAACAAACTTCAGAGTGAGTGGCCTGACAGGTGGACACAGGAGGAAGCTGAGCCGCCCCAGCAGGTGGATATAGAAGACCCGGGCAGAAAGGGCCACCACAATCTGGAGCAACACCAGCAGGAGGGAGAGGATGTCTTCTGTGTCAGTTCCTCCAGAATTCACAGATCAGTACACTAACCATCCATCCTCCAGCTCCAGAAAAATAAAACACGTGACGGAAGTCCTTTTGCTTTTGTAGATGCAGGTGTCTGTAGGCAAGAATTTGAAGTCCCAAAGAGAGCAAGGGAAAAGTTTCTAGATTTCTGTTCACAGACATCTCCTGAGGTCTGAAAATGAAGTCAGGAGCTTTAGACTAAAAGCACAACACGAGGCTGCAACAACCTTGACCTTTAAAATGGAAGGTTGGCAAAATCCATTTTGATCTGTCTTCACCTGTCTGCCTTCCTTCCTCTTCTGAAATGTCAATCTTACCGGAATGTTTGGTTTTTGAGATATGAAAAACCTTTCTAGGCAAAATGGATATTTAAATGCAATACAGTTTTTCTTTTCCTCCCAGATTGACCAGGAAGGGAAAGCTAGAAATTTGGGTGGCTGTGTGTGGGGGTCCCCCACTTTTATCCTGCCAGTCTGAATGTGAATTAAAGGAAGTGCATTCATTGTCCTGTGAGAAGTAATTAATTCAAAAGAGGCTTTTCTTATTCGGGTCAAGATTTTTTTTTAATTTTTTTTATTAATTTTATTTATTTCTGTATGTGTATGAATGTACTGTGTGCATGCAAGTTTGTGCACCGGTGTCGTGCAATGCCGCGGAGGTCAGAAGATGGTCTCGGATTCCCCTGGAACTGGAGTTCTCCTGGAACTGGAGTTTCAGACGGTTCTCGGCCGCCATGTGGGTGCTGGGGATCAAACCCGGGTCCTCTGTAAGAGCGGTTGGCGCTCTTAACCGCTAGGCCATCTCTCCAGCCCCAGGTCAAGATATTTTTAAAGCAGATGATCTATTACTGCTGATGATAAAAGATTGGGAAAAAAGAAGAAAGCCTATGTGACTGTAGATGGATTAAACTAAAAAATAAAAGCAATAACAGTAAGAAATTAAAGCATTCTCTGGCCCAATTCAGGCTTGAGTGTACAACAGTCATCTGGTGATTTCTTCTTAAAATTGGAAGTCAAGGTTATTTTCTGCTTCTCTGAAGTTCAAGGGGTTTTGAATTCTCCTGATTTTTGCTCCAGTTCTTTGTTTTTTTCTAAGATCACCAAGCTACTTTGCCTTCTCTTCTGGAAACCACTTCATACATTTCTTTTAATTCTCCTGTCCTTGCATACCTGTAGTATATCTTCATCAGTGTTCCTTACATCTCTTAAACCAGGCTGGAACCAGCCCCAGGGCTTGTTAATTGTATGATTGGAGGGAATATTTGTCCTAGCCTTCTACAAAGGAGGTCCTAGAGTAATTGGTGAGCTCGGTTCAGGGAAAAAATTCTTTATTGACTGGTCTCATCTCACATAGTATAATCTAATAATAACACTTGTTCTCAGAGAACACTTCAATAGGCATATTATCTCTTTAAAGCAGAATTTAGACGGTATGTTCAAGCACATCGGATATACCAGAACTGTCCAGTTAATTTGTCCCTACCATGCCATTTTAAAACACAGTAACCTATTTTTCTTCAACTATGAGGAGTTTGGTCCATAAGGGAATGTTCTCTGAGTCTGTGAATGGAGGATTTTGATTCTGGGTAGACACTCACATTAGGTGATAATTAAATGACTCAGCTTTAGAGTTTTCTCCAGTTTTTTAGATACTTCAATTCTGGACAGTAGATGTAAACTGAGTGTACTCATAGCAAATGGACAAGAGCAGTTTCTTTCACATGACAATTATTTTTCTCCTCAATTTTCATTTTTTGATTGTTTGTAATTGAAAAGCCCTTAAAAATGAGTGCTTTCCCCACAGCCATATAGCTCTGTTTTGGCACTTGCTGGAGGCATTAGAAAAGGAGGCAGGTGATTCTCAGTTATATGATTAGTAAACAGCCCAGCTGGTATAAGGATTCCTGTAGTCAGACTCCCTGGTTTATAATCCTGTTGGTTTGTTTGTATGAGACAGGGTCTCATGTAGCCTAGACTGGCCTTAAGCTTGCTACAAACCTAAGAATGACTTAGAACTCTGGATCCTCTTGCTTTTACCTCTCAAGTGTTGAGATTACAGGCATGTGCCATTATACTGAGCCAGAGTTTATGCTCTTAGCTTGACTCTGTATTGATATGGAGATCAGATTTTAGTCTTTATATGAGTCACTTTTCTGTTGCTGTGATAAAACCACCATGACCAAGGGAACAGTTTATTTGAGCTTATGATTGATGGTTCCAAGGAATTAGAGTCCATTGTGGTGGGAGGCATGGTGGGCCCAGGCTGGAGCAGAAAGCTGAGGTTCACATCTTGCAATGAGTACAGAAAGTCAAGAGAGAGAGAGACTGGAGAATGCAAGGGTTGTTAAACTCACTAAGCCCGCCCCACAATGATGTACTTCCTCCAGTATGGCCACACCTTCTAAGACCTCCCAGAACAGTGCCACCAACTGGGGACAAAATGTCTGAATACTTAAAGCCTATGGGGGACACTCTCATTCAAACCACCACAGTCTTCTTCTAATATGCTTATTTTGTCCTTGAAATAGGAGTTGAAACTGCAAGAGAAAAAAAATGTGCTAAATATTCCTCACACACCAGATAACCAACTCAAAGCTTTTGTGTTGTCTTATTTGTACATAAAATAAATCTTACTATATAGAATTATAAGAGCGAAGAGGCAGGTTCAGAATGCTCAAGAACTTGTTCCAACTCAACCAGTATCATCATTTCAGTATTCAATATTTTTCATGTTTGTCTTTGAAGATCATTCTCTTTCTGTAAGATCATTTGGCATCTTCTTCCTGTAGAAGAAACAGCCACTTCTGCTTAACTTAATAGATGAAATCCTTGTTTGTGAGGCTCTCACCTTTAATCTAGCATTCTTTCATACCCTGGCTGGCATTCTTAGAGCATGCTCTGTATTTCATCCCTTCTTTTATTCAATCGCTATGTCTTTCTGTGGTCCCGTCACTGTAAGCCCAATACATGTGTGTGAATCATGGATGCCAGTCATCTTTAAAAGATGACAGAAACTACTTGTTAATGGTTTCAGTATAAAATGACACCAAGATTCGCATATGAAGGATTTGGCCCCAAGCTAGTAATGATTTGGGGGAAGACTGGATCCTGACAGTTCTAACCTTCTTAACCCCCTCATAGGTTCATAATCTCATGGCATTTTGGGGAAGTAGTGGAACTAAGAGGTGGGACCCTGCTAGATTAAGTCACAGCAGGTCATGCCTTTTGAGGGTCAGACTTGTTCCCAACCTGCATCCCTTTTGGCTGACATGAGGAAATGCAGCTTAACTCCATCATCCTGTTTGTTTTCTGTCTCACCACAGCTTACATGTGATAGAGTCAGCTGACCATGGACTGAAACCTCTAAAGCTCTGACCCAAAATAAATGTTTCCTATTTTTATGTTGTTCTTCTCAGATATATTTTTCCTCAGCAATGGAAAGTTAACACACTACTATGTCCTTTATGTAGGAAGTGATTGCTGGGAACTCATCACATCCAACCCCATCAAAGGTCAGTTTATTCAAATATATTTCAGAGCCCATAGCATGTGACCTGCAGGCACAAACATTCTATTAGTTGTAAACAAAGATCGTTCTTATTCTCACAGACACATACTTTTCCTGGAGTGGCTGCCATAACAACTTTCTAAGAAATCACAAGAGCTTACAGAGGAATGATGTTGCTCCTCTTTCCTTCCTGATGAAGAGAGCAATCCCAGCACATTGGTGAATATTCAGTTAGGCACAACTAAGCCCAATTTGGTCAGGGCATGTTGGCTCATGCCTATAATTCCAGCAGTTGAAAGGCAGGAGAATTGCTTTAAGTTGAGGCCAGTGGTATGTGAAAAGTTCCAGACAAGGCAGGAACACATAGTAAGGTCCTATCTAAAACAAATAACCTAACAAATAAAATTGAATGGAAATTGTCATCCTAGCAGTTGAAAATTCAATGTCTGAATACTTTGAAACTTAAGATGTCCTTTCCCATATTTTTGTCACTAAGTCCTAAAATGCTTCCTTTCTTGGTAGTTGGTTAAATCAACTTCAGGTCCTTCCTGTTCTTTCCTTATCTCCTCTTCCCAGGCCTATCCAGGCCTCAGTGCCTACAACTTTTTTGTTTATCTTCTAAGTAGAAATATACCTGCCATTTCTCTATAAATAGCAAGATAGATCTTCTGCTATTATCTACACAAGGCCATAATGAACCTAGGAAAGCACTTTCATTTAACCTTAACATGAAATGCTAGGTATGGTGGTATTTGGAAAGATTTGGAAAGTAATTTATCAATAGGATACTTTCAAAGTTTTCTATATTCATATAATGAAATATTGTGCAGTAGTTAAAAATATTGGTGCTATAAATGAATCTCTAAGATTTCCTCATGGAAAAGGAAGGAGCCCTACCAACTCTACCTCACAGTGATCTGCCTATTAAACTGTATTTGTCTCTTAGAAGGCTCTCCTGAACACTGCTGATAATGGTGTCTCCATTGAGGGAGAACCATCCAGAAAAGCCCATTATAGGACCCGGTTACTTTCATCTGCTCCATAGGTCAGCTATTCAAACATGTAGTGTTTTTAAAACTTTGCCTAGCTTTTAAAGTTATTCTGACTTTGCATATACTCTAATTTATCCTGACTAACAAACACATTTTAGTAAAAGCTTTACCAAAGCAAACATTTCTTAGATTGAGAAACAGCTACATTTTCCCCTTTTTGTTGATTTTTTTGTGAATTTCATATAAAATATTTTTATCTCCTCCCCTCTCTGAACCCCATTACTACTCCCCACCTGATTTCATATATATATATATATATATGGAATCTCTCTCTCTCTCTCTCTCTCTCTCTCTCTCTCTCTCTCTCTCAGAGAGAGTATATATAGAGTCAAATTTCTGTCTCCAATTGATCTTCAGTGTGAACTCATCCACTGGAGCCTGGTTAACCTACCATGAATATCATCTTTAATAGAGACTGGCTCTCTCCCTCCCAGTAGCAATTAGTTGCTAAGAGTTCCTCAGGAAGAATCGGGGTTTCTTATTCCCCACTTTTATGCTAGGGTGTCATCTGATTTCAACTTATGTGGGGCTTGTGCATGCAATCCCCATTGTTCTGAGTTCATATGAGTAACTGAACAGCTGTCTAGAAAACTCTACATCTTCACCTCTGGCTGTTTCAACCTTTCTACCTCCTCTTCTGCAATGATCCCTTAGCTTTCAGAGGCAGAAGTTTGATATAGGTGTCCTATTAAATGATAAGCACTCTATATCTTTTTTTCTATGTGCACTGGCCAGTTGTGAGTTTCTGTGGTAATCACCATCTGCTGCATAAAGAAACTTCTCTGATGAGAGCTGAAAGATTCATTAACCTATGGCTATAACAAAAAGTCATTAAAAGTCACTTTAATATTAGATCTATTTTGCAAAGTAATGGGCCTGTGGCTTGTCTAACCACATGTCCCTAAGCCTGACATCAGTGTCATATATGGGCTCCATCTTATGAAGCAGATCTTAAATCCAATCACAGAGTGGTTGACTTCTCCCATATCCACACTACTATTGCAACAGAGTTAATTCCTTTCTAGGCCACTTGTTGTTGAAGCATGCATGATTCACAGCTGGATAAGGTTAAAGAGTAACTTTTTTTTTCTTCTGGGGGCATGCATAACAACTTCCAGGACTGTGAAAGCCACACAGTACAGATGAAGCTTTCAAGTCAGTGCCAGCTTGACTTCTCCTTGTTATTTTCTACAGCTTGGCTATGTAAACTCTTCACCAAAAAGGTCTTGCCATCAAGTTCTGGTGGGCAACGAAGAGCAAAGGTAATAGGCAGTATTGCTTGAGGATATAGAGGACCCTTGTGAACAACTTTATAAGAGGGAGTCCATTCCTGGCATTAGACTTTCACAATGCTAGCCTAAGGTGTCTAGTAAGGTCAATGTCCTCCTTTTATAAGAAAACTCCTTTTAATCTCCTTTTGTAATGTATATATATATATATATATATATGCTTCCCTAGTAGTATTCTTATTGCTGTGCCATCTTTCCAGTCCCAGCATAGGCTCCTGCATGGCACTTGCAAGTAAAAATACCTTAGCCTATGAAATAATTAAGTACATGTTTTAACAACTTAACAAGATTTTAATGTGTAAAAGCAGACTTTCCAAACTATCACTATTATACTACAGTTCAACATTGCCAAAATTTAGTTCCTGCATTTTATAAATTTACAGTGCATGTAAAATTTATACCATTAATTTAAATGAAGCACTTTTGGAATCTTACTTTCTTCATTTCCATAGCTAGGGCCATGATTATACATTTTTTTACCTGCAAAAATCCTGACATGTGTAACATACTGAAGTCATAACTCTTTAAAAAATGGGTCTTGGGGTCTAGAGTGATATCTCAGCAGCAGCTAAAAACACTGGCTGTTCTTGCAGAGGACACAGGTTTGATTTCCCAGTACCCACATATCAGATGACAACTGGTCCATAACTCCAGTTCCAGGGAACTCCAACACTCTCTTTTAACTCTCTGAGCATTCCACAACACAGGCGATGCACTTGCACACATGCGGGCAATATACTCTTACATATAAAATAAAAAATATTAAATAAAATAGTTTAAAACAAAGAAAAGAAATAACCTTTGTTGGTTAAGCCATTGAAATTTTGGGTTGTGTCGTTACTGCAGTATACCCTAGCCTAGCCTGATACAAGTATTGTCCAATATGGAACTGTGCCACATCTCCTTCTGTATGACAGGCACTCTGTGGTGTGGCAAGAGTATTTTTCCTACTAGTGAAATAATTGTTCTTCATCTTTCCTTAAGGTGGACTTAGGTGAAGGCAAGATTTGCTTCTGTTGTGAAGAATTTCAACCAGCCANATGCTCTTAGCTTGACTCTGTATTGATTGGAGATCAAGATTTTGGTCTTTTATGAGTCACTTTTCTGTTGCTGTGATAAAACCACATGACCATAAGGGAAGAGTTTATTTTGAGCTTATGATTGATGGTTCAAGGAATTCTAAGTCATTGTGGTGGGAGGCAATGGTGGGGCCCAGGCTGTAGCAGAGCTGTAGGTTCACCATCTTGCAAATGGTAAGAAGTAAGAGAGAGAGAACTGGCGACATCAAGGGTTGTTAAAACTCACTAAGACCCGCCCCAACATGAAGTTGTAGTCTTTCCTCCAGTATGGCACACTTCTAAGACCTCAGAACAGTTGCCCCGGCTAACTGGGGACAAAATGTCTGAATACTTAAAGCCTATGGGGACACTTCATAACCACCACAGTCCTTCTTCTAATATGTCTTAATGTTTGTCCTTGAAATAAGGAGTTGAAACTTGCAAAGAGAAAAAAAATCGTGCTAAATAATTCCTCAACACCAGATAACCAACTCAAGCTTTTGTGTTGTCTTATTTGTACATAAAATAAATTTTACTAATAGTAATTATAAAGGAGGCGAAGAGGGGCAGGTTCAGAATGCTCAAGAACTTGTTCCAACTCACACAGCTATCATCATTTCAGTATTCACATAGTTTTTCATGTCTTTGTTCTTGAAGATCATTCTCTTGTCGTAAGATATTTGGCACTAATCTTTCCTGTAAGAAGAAACAGCCATGGTACTTCTGCTTAACTTAATAGATGAAATCCTTGTTTGTGAGGCTCTCACCTTTAATCTAGCATTCTTTCATACCCTGGCTGGCATTCTTAGAGCATGCTCTGTATTTCATCCCTTCTTTTATTCAATCGCTATGTCTTTCTGTGGTCCCGTCACTGTAAGCCCAATACATGTGTGTGAATCATGGATGCCAGTCATCTTTAAAAGATGACAGAAACTACTTGTTAATGGTTTCAGTATAAAATGACACCAAGATTCGCATATGAAGGAGGGGAAGCTGGAGGAATGATGGGGGGAGACGAACTGGGCCCCACTATACGGGACTGGACCTGCAGTTCTAACCTTCTTACCCCCTCATAGTTCATAATCTCATGGCATTTTGGGGAAAGTCGTGGAACTAAGAAGGTGGGACCCCTGCTAGGATTAAGTACACAGCAGGTAATGCTTTTGAGGTCAGACTTGTTCCGCACCTGCATCCCTTTTGGCTGACATGAGGAATGCAGCTTAACTCCATCATCCTGTTTGTTTTCTGTCCTCACCACAGCTTACATGTGATAGAGTCAGCTGACCATGGACTGAGACCTACTTAAGGCTCTGACCAAAAAATGTTATCCGACTAATTTTATTGTTTGTTCTTTCTTCAGATATATTTTCCCTCAGCAAGGAAAGTTAACACTATACTATGTCCTTTATGTAGGGAAGTGATTTGCCTGGGAACTCATCACAGTCACCATCAAAGGTCAGTTTATTATTCAAATATATTTCAGAGCCCATAGCATGTGACCTGCAGGCACAAACATTCTATTAGTTGTAAACAAAGATCGTTCTTATTCTCACAGACACATACTTTTCCTGGAGTGGCTGCCATAACAACTTTCTAAGAAATCAAAAAAACAAGAGATTACAGAGGAATGATGTTGCTCCTCTTTCCTTCCTGATGAAGAGAGCAATCCCAGCACATTGGTGAATATTCAGTTAGTGGCAAATAAGCCCAATTTGTCAGGGATGTTGTGCTCATGCCTATAATTCAGTTGGAAAAAAGGGCAGGAGAATTGCTTTAGTTGAGGCCAGTGGTATGTGAAAAGTTCCAGCAAAGGGCAGGAACAATAGTAGATGTCCTATCTAAAACAATATAACCTAACAAATAAAATTGAAATGGAAATTGGTCATCCTAGCAGTTGAAAATTCAATGTCTGAATACTTTGAAACTTAAGATGTCCTTTCCCATATTTTTTGTCACTAAGTCCTAAAATGCTTCCTTTCTCTTGGTAGTTGGTTAAATCAACTTCCAAGGGTCCTTCCTGTTCTTTTTCTTAATCTCCTCTTCCCAGGCCTATCCAGGCCTCAGTGCCTACAACTTTTTTGTTTATCTTCTAAGTAGAAATATACCTGCCATTTCTCTATAAATAGCAAGATAGATCTTCTGCTATTATCTACACAAGGCCATAATGAACCTAGGAAAGCACTTTCATTTAACCTTAACATGAAATGCTAGGTATGGTGGTATTTGGAAAGATTTGGAAAGTAATTTATCAATAGGATACTTTCAAAGTTTTCTATATTCATATAATGAACATTACTTGTGCAGTAGTTAAAAATATTGGTGCTATAAATGAATCTCTAGATTTCTCTCATGGAAAAGGGAAGGAGCTCTGAAGGGAGCCTACCAACTCTACCTCACAGTGATCTGCTATTAAACTGTATTTTGTCCTCTTAGAAGGCTCTACTGAAACTGCTGATAATGGTGTTCAGTTGAAGGGAGAACCAGTCCAAAAGGCCATGGACGGTTACTTTCATCTGCTCCATAGGTCAGCTATTCAAACATGTAGTGTTTTTAAAACTTTGCCTAGCTTTTAAAGTTATCTGACCTTTGCATTACTCTAATTTATCCTGACTAACAAACACATTTTAGTAAAAGCTTTACCAAAGCAAACATTTCTTAGATTGAGAAACCAGCTACATTTTCCCTTTTTGTTTGATTTTTTTGTGAATTTCCATTAAAATAGTTTTATCTCCTCCCCTCCTCTGAACCATTACTATCGCCCCGATTTCATATAATATATATATATTATGGAAATTCTCTTCTCTCTCCTCTTCTCTCTGTACTCTCTCTCTGTCTCTCTCTTCAAGTAGAGATAGATAGAGTCATATTTCTGTCTCCAATTGATCTTTCAGTGTGAACTCATCCATGGATGCCTGGTTAACCTACCAGAAATATATCTTTAATAGACTGCTCTCTCCCTCCCAGTAGCAATTAGTTGCTTAAGAGTTCTCAGGAGATCGGGGTTCTTATTCCCACTTTTATGCTAGGGTGTATCTGATTTCACTTATGTGGGGCTTGTGATGTGCATAGTCCCTGTGCCGAGTTCATATGATACGTTGTGCGTGTCTAGACAACACTTCTGACATCTTCACCTTGGCCTGGCTTTTCAACCTTTCTGCCATCCTCTTCTGCAGATATCCCTTAGCTTTCAAGGCAGAAGTTTGATATAGGTGTCCTATAAATGATAAGCACTCTAGATCTTTTTTTCTATGTGCACTGGCCAGTTGTGAGTTTCTGTGGTAATCACCATCTGCGCAATAAAGAAACTTCTCTGATGAGAGCTGAAAGATTCATTAACCTATGGCTATAACAAAAAGTCATTAAAAGTCACTTTAATATTAGATCTATTTTGCAAAGTAATGGGCCTGTGGCTTGTCTAACCAACATGTCCTAAGCCTGAATCAGTGTCATATATGGGCTCCATATTATTAGCAGATCTTAAATCCAATCACAGAGTGGTTGACTTCTCCCATATCCACACTACTATTGTCAACAGAGTTAATGTCCTTTCTTAGGCCACATTGTTGGGGTTGAAGCAATGCAGTGATTCACAGCTGGATAAGGTTAAAGAGTAACTTTTTTTTTCTTCTGGGGGCATGCATAACAACTTCCAGGACTGTGAAAGCCACACAGTACAGATGAAGCTTTCAGTCAGTGCAAGCTTGACTTCTCCTTGTTATTTTCTACAGCTTGGCTATGTAAACTCTTCACCAAAAAGGTCTTGCCATCAAGTTCTGGTGGGCAACGAAGAGCAAAGGTAATAGGCAGTATTGCTTGAGGATATAGAGGACCCTTGTGAACAACTTTATAAGAGGGAGTCCATTCCTGGCTTGGCCTTTTCACAATGCTAGCCTAAGGTGTCTAGTAAGGTCAATGTCCTCCTTTTATAAGAAAACTCCTTTTAATCCCTTTTGTAATGTAATATAATATATATATATAGGCTTCCCTAGTAGTATTCTTATTGCTGTGCCATGCTTGTCCAGTCACCTGCAATAGGCTCCTGCATGCCAGCTTGAAGTAAAAATACATTAGCCTATGAAATAATAAGTACTGTTAACAACTTAACAAGATTTTAATGTGTAAAAGCAGACTTTCCAAACTATCACTATTATACTACAGTTCAACATTGCCAAAATTTAGTTCCTGCATTTTATAAATTTACAGTGCATGTAAAATTTATACCATTAATTTAAATGAAGCACTTTTGGAATCTTACTTTCTTCATTTCCATAGCTAGGGCCATGATTATACATTTTTTTACCTGCAAAAATCCTGACATGTGTAACATACTGAAGTCATAACTCTTTAAAAAATGGGTCTTGGGGTCTAGAGTGATATCTCAGCAGCAGCTAAAAACACTGGCTGTTCTTGCGAGGACACAGGTTTGATTTCCCAGTACCCACATATCAGATGACAACTGGTCCATAACTCCAGTTCCAGGGAACTCCAACACTCTCTTTTAACTCTCTGAGCATTCCACAACACAGGCGATGCACTTGCACACATGCGGGCAATATACTCCTTACATATAAAATAAAAAATATAAATAAAATAGTTTAAAAAATAAGACTATAATATATAATAATATATATATATATATATATATATAATGCAGCTGAGTAAATTAACTTACACAGCAGTTAGCTGTCAAACATTTCCAGTGTTGGCCCAGACATTGCTTTTTCAAGAGGATGTAAATGAGGGATTCCTAATCCATTCTATTCCCTCACCAAATCTTATTAATCAGTTACTTTGTACTTACTATTCTTTATTTCAATAATTTGCCATATTAAAGATATATATATATATATATATAGATACATATATATCAATATCAGCTTTTTTATAGGAACTCCAGTGAATAATTCTATACTTTTAAATCACTGCATGCATTAAATGAAATCAACTGTAATTGGAAACTTAGTATGGAGAAAGATGCATAAGCTATTGAGTCCAAGAAACTGGCATTGGAGATGGGGCTTCAGTGCTCATGGCTTTGTGAAAATTTACCAAATTTCAACAGTTTGTACACTGGGGAATAAAATACAAAAATTAGATGGGTCCATATAAATGTGTTGTGAAACGAGATAAAGCCTGCAATGTACCTAGAAGACAATGCGTCCAAGAATGTAGTAGTTATTTAAGAAATATTGACTCTCGTTCCCTCCTTAATGTTGTTAGCATGTAAGTTTATAACAGATATCCTTACTTTTGTTAAAACAGAAGACATGTAGAGCCCTCAAGTACCTCTTGCTTTTCCAAATTCAGTTCTTTGCAGTGGAAGTTTCTACAGTTTTCTACATTGATTTATAACCTTTGAGAGAGAAAAAAAAATCTTAATTCTCCATGGTTTCTGATCACTTAGGCTTTTCTGGACTGGGGTAACACAGCATGCCACATGTTTTCCTAACAAATTGCATTCGGACACTTTCCGACACTTTCATTATTTTAACTCAGGTAATAATTAGTCACTGTCAGACAAAGGACTTAGGTTGTGCAAATCAGAATAAATTTACCTTGCCGTAGCAGCAGTCACAAATGAAGCAATAAATTAGAAATAGCAAATTGTTACGGACTTAAGAGATCACAAATCAAAATTGGTCCCTGAAATCCAGGAAGAGGCAGAAGACGGCCAAGATCTCTTTGAGAGCTTAATTCTTCCACATAAACTGTTGAGTTGGATCAGTTTCTGACAAATCTCAGAGAGGTTTCAGACACTGATCACAAAGAGAACACTATGGGATTCCGCCACTGTAGTACTGTAGTATGAGCTGTTCACATTGTTTCTCAGCAAAAAAGTATGCACTTCCCTCTGTTTGTACTTGAAAGCTCCTAAAACTTTATATATACATAGAACTCTCTGTCTCTCTCTGATGAATATATATAATATATATGAATATATATATATATATATACACATATATATATATATATATATATATATACACAACCAGACAATAACCCAGCATGGAAAGGCAGAAATGGGCAGCAGGACCCAATCTTAGCTTAAGATATTGGAAGCTAATTACCATTGAGTGAGGAAGAACTGGCCATCATTAACAGAGGGACTCCAGATAGACTGACTAGAACTCAGAGGATGAACTGGAACTGAGGAATGGACGGGGAGAGTAATTTGGCACAATAGACCCCAACACAAATGACAAAATGTATGAACTCCAGAGCAGGGGTGGTCTGCAGAGGGCTCCAAAGGAGAAGGGGGTATAAAGGAGTGACATTTGGGAAATGTCATCCTACATGAACCCTGACAAAGTGACAACCAGAATGGTATTGGCATTTATGTGAATTACATCCCAAGGAACACCTAGAACCATAGAACACATAAAGACAATATGGTAAATGAAAGAAATCTTCAGGCTATATCAGGAACATAATCTCAGACTGTATCTCTCAGAGAAGAGATGTTCTAGGTCAAGTTGGACATCCATGCAAGCTACTTTTCGTTGCCAACAGAACTGCCATGCAGCAGAAAAAAAAACAGGTTATTTCTCCTTAGAACAAAGCTACAGAACAGATTTTTGCACCATAGGATGCAACTAAAATCAAATGGGTATGTTGCTAGTTGGAATGGCATTTCATTTTTCTTGTATCAGCTATCAACCAAAGATGTTAATACAGTTGTTAAATTTTTCCAGAGAAAAGCCTGAGACATGCATGGAGACAGAAGCAGACACAATGAGCATTTTGAGACATTCCTACAATGACTAACACAGAATGAAAAGGGAGTGAAGAAAGACTTTTAGCCAACTCATGATTCTCCTTCCTGAGCAGGAAGCACAAAGGCCTTACAGAGACCCACTTATGCTTCTACTTGCAAGAAAGACTCCAAGAGAACCTTCAGTTGATATATCTATTCAAGAATGCCACTCAAGATGGCCCTGTGGTGGGAGCATTTGATACCCTTCTGTACTGTCCTGAGAAGCTAAGTCTGCATCAGCAGTCTGATAGAGTCTAGGGCTCCTTCTTGCTCTGTTGGAGATAACCCCAGAAAGAAAACTCACAGTCATGTTGTTTAATTGTGGTAATAAGTTACTTGGAAACATCTAGGTGGCTTTTGTCTCATAAAATCTCTTTGTATTTTCATAACAAAATAACTATAAGCTTGGAGCTTGTGAGGAACAGAAATATATTTCTTAAAGTTCTAGAATCTGTCACTGTGCCAACAGATTTGGTGTCTGGTAAGGACTCTCATTCTGGTTCATAGATAACCAAGTTACCAATGGCATCTCTTTTATCTCTTTTATCTGTTTCACAACTCTATCACCTCCCTCATCTTCCAAATGCTATCACATGAGAAGGCTAAGATTTTTACATAGGAATACTCCTAAGTGGAGTAGTCAAGAAGTCATTCCCTATGGGCAGTGAAACAGACATCTCCCATGAATACCAAATCATAGAAATCCTTCCACTTACATAATTCCATGAATTATGTGACAGGTTTTGATGAAGTGAGATGTATGAACCAAAGTTGGAGAACATACTTAGCAAAACAGACTGAGCAAACAAAGGTGTTTAAGTAGGATTTAAAAGGAAATTAGTAGTGCAATTAATGATGATTTGTTTGTCTTGTTACAGAGTCTCTCACTGTAGCCTAGGCTAGACTAGAATACATCGTGTACCTCAGGCTGTCCTCAAACTGTGAAGCTACCATATCCAGCCTCATTTTTTTTTTTTTTTTGGTATTTCTGAGACAGGGTTTCCCTGTATCTGCATGCAAACCTTATCATTTACATCCAACTTCTAATAAGAACTTAAATTCTAAGATTTGTAAGATCCAACTTCCTGATTTATTCATGGCAACAAGGCTCTAGAATACAATTTGGGCTTAATATGGAGTTCTTCTTTGCTCTGGGGGCCCATGTGTAGACTAGAGGGTCATTTGGTTTCATAGGTAATATTGAAGTGTGAGAGTTACTGTCAGACTCCCAACTCTAAAGAACATTTTCCTTCTCAATCTACAGTTAGACTTCCCTCAAACTTTTCTTCAATAGTAGATAAGACAGTTTGGCTTCTGTCAATTTCACTTGTCTTCAGTCACTTCTTATAATAGTTTAAAAATCTTAGTTGTATAAGAGTAAAATTCAGAAGCATAGTAGTGCACACCTTTAAGTCCAGCACTCAGGAGGAAGAGGCAGGCAGATCTCTGTGAGTTCAAGGCCAGCCTGGTCTACAGAGAGTATTCCAGGCCAGCTGGGACTACAGGGAGACTTTGTCTCAAAAACACCAAAGAAAAGAGTAAAATTCGGGGGCTGGAGAGATAGCGTAGCGGTTAAGAGTGCCAACTGCTCTTGCAGAGGACCCGGGTTCGATCTCCAGCACCCACATGGTGGCTGAGAACCATCTGTAACTCCAATTCCAGGAGAACTCCAGTTCCAGGGGAATCTGACACTCTCTTCTGACCTCCGCGGCATTGCACAACACGGGTGCACAAACCTACATGCAGACAGTACATTCGTACACATAGAAAATAAATAAAATTTAAAAAATAAAAATATTTTAAAAAAAGAAAAGAGTAAAATTCACGTTGTGACACCATTTAGTATTCATCCTTTCGTGTTTAACCTTCCTGACCCATTATCTAAATGTGCTTGATTCTCATTCAGTTATAGACCTACCATATCACAAGCAATATCTGCCTTGCAAAAATACAGGCTGTTGGGGGAGAGTTACTGGAAATCCATGAAGTAATGAGAGAGAAAAAAATTCATACAAAAGGGAACAATGGTTGGTTGAACATAGATGACTTCTTCCATATATAGAAAAGCTTCTCTGAGAAATCCATGCTGTGTTTGGCAGTCAGGAGGGCTGATATTGCTCGCTGGCAGAGTTTTGATCGAAGGCTTTACCAATGAAGGAAAATTTGAGCTACAGCTCTAAAAGTAAGTTTCCTTCACAAAGAGATGTGAGAAAGATCTTTTAAGTGGATATTTTAAAACTTGAAGGATCTCAGGAGAGAAAAATTCACACTCCTAGAGATGGACTGTAATAATAGCTACAAATATTAGAAAAGGAAGGATGGGTTCAAGGGCCATGAAGCAGATAAGACACAGAGCCACACCCCGGAGGGTACAGAAACACTCGCGGCCTGCAGCAGACACACCACGGCAGACACACGGCTCTCTGCCCTTCTTATCTATTCACTTTGAAACAGAACTCTCTGTGCCATCTCCCTCGTATGTATGCCAGCTCAGTTTACTCAGAATCCTTCTGGACATGCTTCATACCAGAAGATTCTCTTTAGAAATGACACCTTTTGACCCTCAATGCTAATTGACAAATTATACTTACCTACATAATGTACACTTAAATAGCATTGTGTGGCTCCCCGTGTACACAATTACTGTGATGTTTTTCTTACTGTATGTACCTCATATTTATTGGTCCTTTCCATCTGATTTTATATTAAAAATTTCTCCCAAAGCCTTATCGAGACCATCCCTGGCCCTGAGAATCTGCACATACAATCTTCTCTGTATAGTATTACTGGATTATTTTAAGACATAATAATTGAATTTTAAAACTGGCAGAGGCCTTTGACATCTATGCCAATATTTTCTAAATTGTCTTCCTTAGAATACTAGTTGCTATAAACATTCACAGAAAAATGTGTCTCATAAAGTTTGGGGGCAGTGGTGCTATAACTGAGCTTCTCTTTGACATTAATGATGCATGTTATTCTCCTAAAAGCTTCTGCTACAAAAGCCAGCTGAGCTTCATAGAATCCAGGGATTCCCAAATATCCCTCTCCTTCTGTGGAGGACCTTTTGGAAATGCTGTAATAATCCATTCTTCTCATTTTGTGGCTGTTCTCAGATGAGAGGAGTGTAGAAAACTCTCTATATAAAGTGGGGAGCTAGCTTAGGGTGTACAGTGACTGCTGTGCAAACCTGAGGACTGAATTCAAATCTATAGCACACACATAAAGCTAGATATGGTAGTACACACCTGTAATCCCAACATGCCTACAGCGGGATGGGGGAGACAGGAGACCTCCTGGAAGTATATATGCCAACTAACATGCATGTAGAGTTATCAAACAACAAAGACAGCCTGCCTCAACAAGGTGGAGTGCGGGCACAAAGGCCAATGTTGTACTGTTACCTCCATGTGTGCATGTGGCATGTGTGCACCTGCACACACACACCAAACAAACAAATGAAAACCAGAAGTCTATGTAGCATCTCTGGTTCAACTCATTTACAGAATATTGGGTTCACTTTAGGTTCTCCCATTACGTTTATTCTTTGGAGAACATTTTCATTTTTAAAGTATTTACCCAATACGTTAAAATGATCTATTTCATAATTACTTTCCTTCTCTGGTGCTCTCAGATTTCCTATGAGGGCAGAAGCCTGGCTCATTTGTATGCAGCTAGTGCTCAGTCCACATCTGGAACATATAAGGCTCTCTATAATGTTGACTGACTGGCTAGTAGATGGTATTGTAGTAATGGTGTGTGGATGTGGTATACTATGGCCAGGCATCCCTTCAACTTTGCAATATAATCCATCAAGTTTGGATGAGGGCCACATAGCCAGGGAGAAGACTCAGCTTGCAAAACTTTGTAAGTTGGTCCTACCAGCTATGGTCAGATGTAGCCACTTTGGTCCTACCAGCTATGGTCAGATGTAGCCATGCTGGGGAACCGGAGGGCACTAGCATCGATTCCTGTGTACTTATTTTATTGTCATTAGATGAGTGAACAACAATAAAATCATAAGATCTCTTGGACAGCCAGTTCTGCCTCACTATGTAGTGACTCTTAGAAATGCTGAGAAGTGAGTTTCATCTGTATCTTTGTACTTTCATCCACTTGTTACACATCAATAGTCACCTCAGTCCCTGACCCAATCATATCCTAGACTTCACATGTGCATATGATTACTTTTACTCTTTTGGTCTCCACTTGCTTAGACATGTATTGGCCTCTGTGTCCCATAGCCCATTTCTATTGGTTGTGGCATTAGCGTTACTTGAATGTGGAGGAGCCATGACTGTGGACTTGTGGGAGTGAGGGAGTGAGCACAGGATTCTGGCTTCTCCAAGTTTTTGCTTATTTCTGTTAAACTGCCCACAGTGATATTTGTCTTACCCAAGCATGAACTCTTGAGGGGACCAAATGGAGCAATTCAAATGAAAGTACCTTGTTAATGATAAAGAGCTCTGCTTACCACTTGTCCTGAAAACACTAATAATGGGAGCAACTCTGTGAAAAGTTTCTCTGCACCACTATGCTCAAAAACCATACACACCCTTTGCTCTGTTTTTAGATACCCACAACACAAGTTAGGAATTAAAAGCTTCAAAGTCATGCAGCAAATGAGTAAATCGATACATAACTGCAACAAAACCATCTGGTTTTGACACACAGATTCTCCCAAGTCATTTCCTCACAAATCCTTCCTTTTTGTGTTTGGTTAATGGAATGAATAGCTCCAGCTGACAGACAGTAGCCTCCCACAGAACACACTTTGGGAAATGTCTCCCACAGCTGCAGTGAGATATCAGGGGTAAGATGCCTTCTTTCCAGAAATCTGTGTCAGTTCAGGCGCATTTGCTTCTTGGATCCATTTAAGTGAAATGTAATGGGATCATCAATATGTTGGCGATGAGATGCTGGGACAGAAGGCACCTTTCTGCGCATGCCAGAAGGTAGGCAGGTCATGCTTCGACTCGTATGAAGGGCAGTCCTGGTGTTCCCAATCCCAGTCGTCCAGACCTCTCTAGCCAGGACCTCAGTGTGTTTGTTTTACTCTCTCTCTCTCTCTCTCTCTCTCTCTCTCTCTCTCTCTCTCCAGCTATCTGGTTCTCTCACTCTCACACACATACTAGTTTGATAACCTCTTACTACATCTCTACCACATATGCTTCCCTTCCTGGTGACATGTCACCCTTTAAAACTTGACCTTGTCTCTCGTTTGCTAAAATCTTTAGTGACTTGAATTTTGTTTAGTTCTTTTCTTGTTTTGCTTTACTAGATGAAACATAAACTCCTTAGGGAAGACCTCATGAACTTTCATGATCTGATCTGACCCTTCTCAGCTTCACCTGTGGTCTGAACACATTCCTCATTCCTCTCACATCACACTGTTCATTCAGTATGATACTCCATTTGGATGCCAGGCCTTTCTATATGCTTCTGTGTAGAATGTACTAACCTGATTTCTCTTTTTGCCCCAAATCTATCATAACAACTGGCTCATCAGCAACAGGACACTTCTGCTCCTTACTTGTTCCCTTCTCTGGAGTCACTGTACTCATTACAGCAAATGCGGCTGGTACTGTGTATTGGCCCCTGGCAGTGAGAAGAAGTCATTGTAGTTTGCCAGGGTCTGTTTCTGCTAATTGTCGAATGCAGCACCACTTCCCACGGTGCTGTAGGCTAGGCATCAAAAGCAGGCCAGGGACCTCCTCCTGACTTGCTGCTGCCTTTGCCCTGTCATACACACCACACCAGCCTCATGACCTCATCTAACTCTAACTGATTCCTTATGTGATATGACTATCCCATCGAAATTCATGTAGAAATCCACCTGAAAAATCTAATGGTATTAGGAGGTGGGGTTAAGAAGTCACCAGGTCATGAGGCCACTGTCAAGGGAGTGGACTAGTTATCATGGGAGTGGGTGGCTGAGTGACTTTGGTTTTATTTCTCACATGTATACTTCCTCATTATCCTGCAACCTTGTGACGTTACAAAGTACAGGTAGGCTCTTCCTGAATTCTGCCTTATGTTCTCTTAGACTTTCTGGCCTCAGAATCTAAGAAAAGAGTTTGTGCTCTTTCAGTCTTGGGTATCCTGTTATAGCAGCAGAGAGTATCACTCACCAAAGAGTCCCAGCTCCAAACACCAACACCTCAGAAGTCAAGGTTTCAGTTCATGACCCAGGGGAGAAGCATGATTCAGTCCACTGCAGTCATTCAGACTTACATCCCAAGCACCTGGCACAGAGTACAGCGGCTGACCCGTGGAAAGCTGCTGGCCGTTAGTACATTTTTTTCTCTTTTTCCCCTTTTTTATGGTTATTAAACTTTTTCCATAAATCATACATCATTTTAATGGATAAATGCATTGACAAACAAATGAGCCAATAGAATGCACATGATTTAAGTTACAGACTCATGATGTAAAGAGATGGGTATGTCTCTATTAGCCCCACCTAGTAGGCAGTAAGAGAAATTATCATCAGGCTGACTCAAAAACCCATTTAAATGTCTGGCTGAGGTTTAGAAAGTCAAGTGGAGGGGATTTGGGGAATAAGCAGAGCACACCCCACACTCACCCCCAATGCCTAAAGCAAGTGACACAAAATAGCTTCCCTGACATGGTAGGTCCGTCAGTCAGGGAGCCTAGCTTTTACATATTATTAACATTAATATTATATATTAACATTAAGACTGGTAAGCTAATATGTATATGTATATATATATATGTATATATATATGTATATATATATATACATATATATATATATATATTTTTTTATTTTTTTTTGGTCTTTTCGAGACAGGGTCTCCCTGTAGCCCCAGCGATCCGGGAAAATTATATAATATTCGCATCTGTATATTCCTTTTATTTATTTTTGTTGGTTTATGTGTTTTTTTTTTTTTTTTTTTGGAAGTTTTTGTTAGGGACACCAGGCTGGCCCTTTTTGACTTTTTTGTGAAACTTCACAAGGATCCGCCTTGTTTTTTGCCCTTTCTTTTCCTGCTCTCTCCTTTTTCCTCCTGCTGCCTTCCTCGGCCTCCAAAGTTGCTAGTGTATATTAAAGGTGTGTGTTTTCTGGTTTTTTTTTTTTTTTTTTTTTTTTTTTTTTTTTTTTCCTTTTAAACATTTATTTTTTTTTTTTTTTTTTAATTAAAAAAATAAAAGGTGTAAGGAAACTGTTTATAAAATGAAAATAAATTCATATCTTGTGTCCTAGAGTATTCTGCCAGAGTTTTCTTTTCCATTTTGTTTGCAGGGTTATGTGTTGCGCATGTGTGCTGTGCATATGTGCATGTTTTCATGTATGTGGGTGCAGGTATGTGTGTATATGTGTGTGTGTGTGTGTGTGTGTGTGTGTGTGTGTGTGTGAGTTGCTATGCATATGCATGCCTGTGTGAGCAGAAGTCCAAAGTTGATATTAGGTGTCTTCCTCCCTGACTCACTTGCATTTTTTTGCTGAGTCAGGGTCTTTCCTTGAATCTGGATCTCAGCAATTTTGACCAGCCAAGCTACCCAGTTTGTTCTAGAGACCTCTGGTCTTGGTTCCCAAGTGCCTGTCTGGCTTTTGCATAGCAACCCAAAGACCAGCCCTCACACTTAGGCAGCAAGCATTTTATCCCCTGGGCCACTTCCACAGCCTAGAAAGAAATTTTCTAGCATTGCAAACTCAGAAGCAACGGATGCTAAATTGTACATTTAATTCTGTTAAAAGAATTCTTTCGAGCCGGGCATGGTGGCACACGCCTTTAGTCCTAGCCATGGGAGGCAGAGGCAGAGGGCAGGCAGATCTTTGTGAGTTCAAGGCCAGCCTGGTCTACGAGAGTGATTCCAGGACAGCTGGGGCTACAGGGAGACCCGTCTCAAAAAGACAAAAAAAAAAAAAAAAAAAAAAAAAAAACTTCTTTTGGTTTGATGGTGTCAAATGAAACAAAAAAAAATCTTTAAAATCAGTGGGAAAAAGAGTCTCCTTAGGACTGGAGAGGGTGTGAGTGAAATCTCATTCACTCCACACTTCTTAGCTGAGTGCTTACAGATCCATCCTCTCCAGACCAAGAAGCACTGGGTGGAAGCACTGTGCAAAGTCTGTAGTGCAAAGGAACTGTTTGTCTCTCAGCAACTCTGGAGACTGTCTGTACCAATTAAAGAGGCTGGCGTCCATTTGTTACCTCCCTAAATGGCTGAAGGAGCTGCTGACTGCTGGCTGTTTTCCTCAGGAAGCCGTCAGCCATATTTGCAAACACAAATGCATATTTACACTCTGATGAATAATGAAGGTTATTTATTGCATGTGCTTGAAATAATGGTTGATTTTGGAGTGCCGTTCATAAAACCTGCATCAAAAAGTGTGTTATGGCCTGACGTTTTCACAGCAGTTCAAGTAAAATAGTCCTTGGAAATTGTCTTGCTTACCAAATTGCAATCATAAAGGCAGGGGTTCAAGCTGGGAGGATCACTTGATATTGTGAACTTTTGGATAATATATAACATAACGAGTTTAATTGAATCATTCAGTTGGGTTTTTGCCCAGAAAAGTGGGAATTTAAATGCTGATACAGCTTCAGTTTCCAACGACACCAGTCAGCACTCCTTAGATTGGATGTAAATAATCCTATTTGCAGATCTGCAATATGATAGGAGAATGCTTGTTTGTCAACTTGCTAGCAAAGGTAATTAAATAATTTCATCATGTCTTAATACATATGAAAGAAATGTAGGCCTCAGACTAATATTTTATATGCATTTTCCTTCTAGCTTCTAGAGGAAACACTGCATTTTTTAGCAATCTTTATCTTACTTTGGAACTACAGAAGCAAGATAGAAAATACACACACACACACACACACACACACGCACACACACACACACACACACACACACACACACACACACACGCAGCTCAGAAGTTTCCATAGCAACAGTAGCATGTACTCCTGACCTATGCTTGGAGAGGTTTGCCCCAAACACGGTCCGGCCTGCTTGGGTTACATGATTCTGCTTTCCTTAGGATTAGAGATCCAAATTTAGTTTTGATTTTACATTTTAAAGTTCATCTTGATTTAAATTCTGAACTTCTCACGTCTTCTTTCCAGAGCTCCATGCTTATCACAGCATCCCCAGAAAATAAATCAGCCACAGGGTCACTTAGAACATTATCATCAAGTCAACACACAGCAGGAATGAAATGCATCTCAAATCAGAAAGGCTGTTTCAGGTTAGCATGGCCACAAAACAACAGTGTTCACACTGCTCAAAACCAGCTAAGCATAGACACACACACACACACACACACACACACACACACACACACACATGCACAATCTCGTGGAAAGAAAGGAAGAAGCAGCTGACCACTCCCACCCTTTCTCCAGAAATCCCCTGCTCCCATTAGGTCTTCTCTCCTGATTATATGGCCTGTCGTTCATTCCCAGTCTCCAGCTTGGTTTACTCCCTGAGGACTCAGTGCTAGAGCCCTGATGTACCCAGGACCTGGCCCTTCAACTTCTCACCAAGTATTCTCCTCTCAAATGAGGTGAACTTTGAACAACCATCAGTTTTCTACCGTCCACTCACATAAGTCCAGACCCAAGACCACCTCCAGAACAATGCATCATCCCTCATCTGAGAGCCTCCCCCTGATGTCTCACAACACAAAACTTAACATTGTTTTCCTCAGATCAGTTTCTTCCTCTCTGTTCATTTTTTCATCATTGATTTTTGTGCTTAGAGTTCACTATTTAAATTTATATGTAACTTTCTCTCAGCTTTCTGATTTCTGTTTCAGTGCAGTGATGTCGGTTTTATTTCACTACTATGTCCAGGATTCTGACCATCTCCATGTCCCCTAATACTGCCTTTAGTCCATCACTCAGTATCTCTTTCTTTCTGGAGTACTTCAAAAGGTTCCTGAGATGGCTCCTTCTCCTTCTTTGGGCAACATTGTCCAGTGGCACCATGCTTCAAACCCACCCATGACCTCAGTGCAGCAAGAGGCCTGGTGCCTTGGTCTGACTTGTCCACACATGTGCCCTTCCCTGTCCTTTCTTTCCCATGTCTTCTGTCAGGAGTCATGAACTAGTCTGTCACCTGGGAGCATAAAAACATAAAAGCTCATAGGGAATCAAGAAATTATGAAGAACTAGAGGCATGTAGGATGTAATGCTACTGAATATCTTCTTATATCTGCCATTCCTGGAGACCAGAATGCCACCGCAGGCTGCATGTGGCATTAGGAGGGCTCCTAATGACACTCAAATACATCTATCCTGTGAGGTAAAAGGCCCTCCAAGCTCTCAACCTTCTCCTCTGCTACTCCCTGAGAGTCCTTGCTGAGTCTCAAAAAAAGTTCAATCTTTCATCTTAGAAAGACCATCTCTTTATATGCTCCCAAAGAAATTTATTGGTAGAATTGGCCACCTGTGTTGGTCAACTTTTCGTCACTCTGACAAAACATTTGATGTAAGTCAACTTAAAAGAGAAAAAACAATTTTTTTCTCTCACAGTTTTAGAGGACTCAATCTACGGTTAATCATGCTTTTTTTTTTGAGTCTGTGGGAGCATGTGGCTGGAGAATCCTATCCAAATTCTATAAAGAGGGGAAGGAATGGGCTGAGGTCCCAACAGCCTTTCAAAAGTTATTCTCCCAATAACCTCACCTCCTTCCACCAGGCCCTACATCCCAAGCGTTCAATTTCTTCCCAGTAGCACCACATGATGGTGACTAGGCCTTCAACACACAGTCATTTTGAGGTACTTTAACAAGAACACCCTAACTTTCCTATCTAAAGTTTCTTCCCATCTAGGGCCCTGACTTTGGAGATCAAGGACTGTACAAAGTACCTGAGACAGAGTCTTGGTTATTTATAAATGGCAAATAACAATGAAATTTAATGGTTGTATTGGATCTAGCAGGTTCATAAGCACTTTGTATGCTTAATGTAATTAGAAAACACCCTTTCCAAAGCATGGAGAAACCAACAGGAAGAAGAAAGCTTGCCTCCAGTTACTGGATAGGTCACTGTGCAGGGTTGTATAATCCAAAGAAATGGAAATTAACCATCAGTCTCTGTTGTGGAAGCCCCTAGAATCACTTCCAACTTTCAAACATGAGAATGATTAGCCTCAATCCACTTTAAACATCACTAGAGGGTCAGTATATCCTACATTTGGTTTTTCTAAAGTATGTACCAAGTTTTCTTTAATTATAGAGGTATTGTGCCTCTACGAAAGTTTCTTATTTGAATTTATGGAATTGTTGTATTGAAATGGAATTGTGTTACACCTTTGAACCCAAAGTGCATGCTAATATTTTATTAAATACAGCTGCTGATAGGTAATAAAAAATCTCCAGGGGGCCATGGAAGGAGTTGGTGCTTCTCATTCTGTTTTCCTTGTTGCAGCCATATGCTAGCGATCTGTACACACTGTCGGCTGTTCAATGTACACCCCAGCTCTGCATAGTGTGAGCCTGGAGCATTGCACAGCACCTGCAGGATTTCAAAACACTGAACACTAGATGTCACAAAGCAAAAACCCCAAGCTGTGCTCTCAAGCACAAATACACTTACAGTTAGTTAATGAGATAGGCAAAAATCTGCTGCAAAAGCCAACGAAGTTAATTTCATTCTATGAGTTTAGGAAATAATGGTGGACTTTTGAGGACAGATATTCTGCAGCCATAATTAGCTTTAAGATAAATCCATTTGGTATGCATGTGCCTTTTCATTAGGACATGCATCTTTGCTCCCATGTGCAATGTTCGAAAGGTTTACATTACATAAAATTAGGGCTGTATAAACTGTGTGCTTCATCTCCTTCTCTAATGTGATTGTGCCTTCCCTTGAACACAGTAGCCTAAATGATAGCCCCCATTGTATGCCATGCACGTCAATAAATACCGAACATGAATGTGAATCGATATTGTGTTAGTATTGGGATTAAGCAAGCTATTTTCTCCTCCTTTTTTTCTTCTTCTGGGGAGAAGAATATGAGTAAATAAAATGAGTGTTTGTCTGAAACTGTGTTGGGGGATTAGGCTTTGTGTTTTCCTTTTGAGGAACAGCATGCCAAATGGCAGGCCTTGGCTGGCTACCTGAGCCATGCGCATAGAATAGGATGCTCACCCTTGCAGCAGCAAGGCCTGCTGCTTTGAAGGACACAGGGAGGCGGGCCGCCTCTCGCCCAGAAATACCAGGTGCACTATCTGCAGCAGGGAAAGGTTATGCTTCATATGACTTCGTTTTCTCTCTGCAAATTAAGGGACAATTTATGAGTGTCTAGACAGGAATTAATCGGAATAATATTGGCTGCTTTTGACCCGAGAGTGCTATTACAATAAAGTATATACAACACAAATATAGGACAAAATCATTTATATAGCCTATTATCATGCCAGAGAGCTGGAGAAACCTCACAATAATAAAATGATTTACAAAAGAAAACACTAACAAAAACATATCTCTGTTGATAAATGGTTTTGAAAAGCAAACTTAATCTGTTCCTGAAGTTATAGTTAGAGAGCCTCTATAAGTGCTTACAAGATAAGGAGATTTTAAATGATGGTAAAACTATAAAGCAGATTGACTCTGAAGGACCTGCAGACAAAAATAGTCTCTGCAATTTATAAAAAGTCAGGATGCAAGAATCTCCCCAATCCTTGAAAATGCTAAACTTAGAGATTATATGTTCAAATCTAAATGCACTAAACACTTGTCCACTGGAAACAGAAGTGGTATGTATTGAAAAACAAAGCAAGGAAATACTTTTTTCTATGAAGAAGTATGATGAAAACGCTTTTCTAAATGGATTTCGTATATTAAAAATTCTCTGGAATTCTTTTGAATTTTCTTTTGAACTTCCTGGACAAAAGTATTAGACAGTTAAAGAATTAAACAATTCATGAAAATAACTATTAAATAACCCTGCATTCGATAGCTCTACTTAGCTGTGTACTTTCCGAATTTAAGCAGCTTTCCAAAGTAGCAATGAACATTTTTGGTTAATTCTCATTTGGACAAATCCCATTGCTGTCTTCCTGAATAGGAAGAAAATAGAATGGAGTTTATATTTTATAACTTTAGAACAGTATTTCTTGATCAGTGATTATTTAAGGACAGAAGCTCATCGCACAAAGCTTAGAAAACGCACAGGCATGGACATGAGGACGAGCTCATCCATAGTATCCAAATGAAGTGATACCTGGTCAACACCTTCGTGAATTTTTGCAAAATGATAATCTTTTCAAGATGTTTGTTGATCCAGTGATGTTTTAGGCCAAAACAACAACTGACAATTGATACCCATTTAAAAACAAACTATAACCCCTGCCATACTAAGGCCTGGTAAAAGTTATGGCCACTATTGGGGCAGTTTAATTTTCTTCACTACTCTTATGAATCGTGATAATTATTGTAAAATTACTTTAATTGAATTATCTTGGTTCCAGTTTAAGAAAAAAAATAAACAAATCCATCTTTATTAAATACCAAACACTGATACGTACATGTGTGTGTTTCTGTATGTGTGTGTGTAATTAATCCCAGCAGATATTTAACCCTTTATTTTCTTTCCCCTAAAGAAACAAATCAGTAAGTTTGTCATCACACATGCATGCATTCACTCAAAAATATACACAGGCATAAGTTACAGGGATTTATGCATAAAAATTGAGTTATTACTTTTTTGATTAAGACTTGAACTACTTTTCTGTGTATGTCTGGTTTGTCAGAAAACATAAAACAGGTCACAGCAGAGCCCATTACCTCGGAACCGGATAGCCTCCTGTAACCACCCAGCCAGCTCTCTATGGCTTGGGCAGTGACATCCTGTGTTTCTTTCTGATGTGGAGAGTTTCAAATGCTTCAGTTGTGAATTGCTGATCCTGAGGGGGGAAAGATCAAGGTCGAAATCTTCAGGAAGAAAATACAGTGCAAATAGAACCTGAATACATTTAGATACTGGGCCTTTAGACTTCCATCAATCCTTTTCAGTTTCTTTGTCCCTCAAGCCTGCGAATCCATACTTGAGGACAGGGGATGAAACTCCCTCCTGTGCCAAAACAGTGTATCTCCCATCAAGAGCACTCACTACATTCCTGCCAGGATTGATTCTAGGTGTCAGGGAGAGTCTCTTGCCTTTTCTTTTCCTATATCATAATGACAGTTTCAAGGGCAATTTTCCTATCTTACACTTGCTGGCCTAATTATTTACTTATCTTGCTATTCCATTTCTTTAATGGCTTATCTGATTCATTCTTTCGCATATGCAAGACTGACTGTTGTTTTCCTGCATGCTTCATTCAGGCTGGTTCTTATGTTCCCTTGGAAATCAACCAAATATTGTCTTCTCAAATTACCTGTAAGCCATTGTGATGAACATTGCTAGGTGCACACCCAACATCTGATACAACGTTCCTCCCTGGTCTTTTTCTCTAATGTAGTTTAACACCTAACCCCAGGCCCTGGGTAACCATCTAACTCCATCACAACCATCTTGATTTCTCCAATGCGACATGTACCCAGAGGTAGACAGCTACACAAGGAATGGGGGGGGTGGAATCTGTTAGGTAACTCTTGGGTAAGATTCTGCCCATTCCTAAAAGAATAGATACTTTGGTATACAGCCTTTATTTTCTACTACAAATTAGTGTGGATACATGCAAAGTAGCTAGATCTGTTGCAGACACATTATATCCAAGAGATAACACTGAAGAAGGCAGAGCTGCCAGCTAGAAAGACCTAATAACACTACAGAGATGCTGCACAATAGAACTACCTCTCTCAAGACTTTCTGCATGGGAGATAAAGAAATTTCTGTTGTTTATCTATTCTTCATGGATAACCAGAACAGTTACTTTTAACTGTTCCAACTGTATATATCTGAAACTGTTGTTTACTTAGTTTAATTCTCTGATTTATTATTCCTGCTGTTAGAAACACCCTTTAGGATATATCATACATATACAAGAAGACATACAGACATAGATAAACATAGAATGTATATGTATACATTTACACAAGGAGTCTAAATGCCCAGCCAAAGAATGTAAGGGGAACTACAATATATCTAGATGCTTCCTGGGTCAGCTGAAATACTATGTTTACATAAATATATATATATATATATATATATATATATATATATATATATATATATTTTGCTTCTGATAGAATTAGAATTAATATTAATGATTACAGCAATGAAAGTTTCTGGTTCCTATACTTTTTCTCATGGAAGGTTTGGTGCTATGTCTTGACCTGGAATTATTTCATCTTATTCATATTACAGTCGTTAGAAGGAGATTGTATCCAACAGATGAAAATCATGAGGGTTACAAGACTGAGGCTGGGCAGCTCAGCCTTCTACATTCAAATATGCTCTTTGTACTGTTACTAAAATAAAATAAATAAATAAAATAAATCCCTAAGGGTACAAGGGCCTGGTGCTAACTTCCACTCCACTCCTGGTGAAATGGCAGCACACTGGCAGAAGAAGGAGAGATCACATAGGGAGACAGGAAGCTCAGAGGCAGTTCAGATGGCACAGGTTTTTTTTTATTACCACCTTCCAGTGGAACTCACCAGTGTCCCCTGAGTGCCACATTAGTTCTTTATGAGGGAACATCTGCAATAACCTCCCACCTCTTAAATGTCCCACTGATTCCACACTACTGCTCCAAAGTGGAGCACACCTTGGGGCATGCCCTCAAATCAAACCCACATCCTAGCTCTCAGCTTTAGCTTCTTCATATCAGCCTCATTAATCCTTCCACCTACAGGTCTGAACCAAAACTTCCTTTCATAAGCGCAGGCTAGATGAGATGACTCCAACCTCATGTGCCATCAGCAACTGGCGCAGATCCTTTTCATTCATACACAGGTTTGGAATCCTTTAATTGTTTGTCCTCAATTTGCCTGCATGTCATCTCAGCCACAAAGCATGGCCTTCTGCCTTGCTTATGATACTAGCTGTTCACAATGTTTTGTGTCCTTGGTAATATTTGGAATGCTAAAACATTTGCCAGCATGTGGAACGGAATGTAAAACTCAAAAAGTCTCAAATCTGTCTGATCATGACCCTGAACCATCAACCATCACCTCTATGGTTACTCCTGTATTCTTCCAAACTGTGGCTGCAACCATTCCTATAGGCCACATAGCTATGATTATGGACTCAGCCAGCAGAACTCAAAGACCAGCCTAACATATTACTCAGCGTATGTAGCAGTTGTGGTCTGTGCATCTTGCCCCCCTGTGAGTTGTGTGCCCTATTGGTCCCCTGTCAGCCTAGTTGCAAAAATATTGAAACATTATTAATAACACTGTGCAGGTTTCTAAGTATCATCAGTCTTACTCTGGCTTTCTTTATCAATAGACTCGAGTCCCCTGGGTTTTAGCTCACAGGTGGCCACACTACTAAGAGCTAAATCCCTCAACTTCATTGCTCTTGTGGTCATATACATGTTCTTGCCAATTTGACATAAATCAAAATGCTACGTGGAGTTCCCTGGTCTCCCCTTGTCCTCTGTGATCTCACTTTCCTCATTCTTGTGGGTTATAGCAAGGTCTTTGAACTGGTCACCCAGGTTTGACAACATAGCGTAGGGCTTTGCTGTAAAGAATGGCTGAACAGCCAGCCAGCACCACAGAATAAATAAGAATTCTTTAACGTGTTATAGAGTACAACTACCCACCTCCCCAGATGTCCTACCTGCTATGAGATACTCCACTAGAGATGTGAATGCTTCTCTAGTCTGAGCCACTTCGTTTGCTTCCTTTTATTGCCAAACCTTAGCCCTGTACCAACAAATGGAGGTCAATGCATGCAGTTATAATAAAGAGTAACTTCAAATACTTAATAAAATCCTATGCCATGCTGGGATAGTTTATAGTGAATCACCAACATATACCATGGCAAAGGGCTCTAGAACCAAGACTTTGCATGCCTAACTTGATAATCTCAACGCTGTCAAGTATTCTCTATCTCAGTAACTATGGAGTACCCACTGGTGGCTGCCCCCTTTTCTTCCAAATAGCAGGGTAGAGAAGGAACAGGAGTGAAATAAGAAAGGCGAAGGCTTTATTTGGTATTGTAACACTAAAGCGTTGGTCATTACTACTCTGAACTTGTCACTATTTTGTCAGGACTTTCTAATATATTCTGCCAAGTTCCGGGCTGGGTGGCAACAATCATTAAATGATCCAATAAATCTTCTGGGAGGAAACTGAGAACCAAGGTCCTTTTCCCTAATAGTAGCAAGTTCTGTTTTGGTTAACATTCTTTCCTATTCCAATGGTGGTGGCTACTCACATGGGCTCCTGGAGATGACAGTAATGAAGGGAATGAAACCATGAGACTGGGGCACTTGGTACTCAAGCATGCCATCTGGTGAGCAGAACCAAACAGGAGCAAATTGGGAAGTCAAATAGAATGCAAAGGACTGATGGAAATAAAAGAGGGAAGGGTACAACTAACTTTGAGCAGAATCCAGTCCTCCAGGTTGGAGATACCGACCTTGTCAATCCTCTGATCAAATCAAGGGCATGCTTGAACTAAAAGTGATTTTTGAGTCTCTCTGTGTCTGCATATGGGGACTTTTCCTTCTTCTCTGTCTTCACAGTCATCATTTGATATCCCTTGCAAGATCTTGTGAGCAGAGAAACCTAGACTGTACCCATATGACATAGGTAGATACTGGTAAAGAAGATGCTCATTATTTATTACAGAGCTCTGCCTGGAGTTGCAATAAACAATGACATGGTGGATTATTTTTCTGTTCCTGCAATAAGGCACCAGGACCACGGCAACTAATGGAAGGATAGTTTGAGCTTATGGTTCTAGGAGTAATGGCAGGGGAGGCATGGTGGAAGAAGGCGGTCAGAAAACAAAGCCAATTGGTCACATCTGCAAGTAGGCGCCGGAACAGGAAGCAGAGAGCCAGTGGGAAACCAGGGAGGCTTAAGAACACTCAAAGCCCATCCCCAATGGTGAGCTTCCTCTGGCATGGCCACACCTCCTAAAGCCTCCCGAAACAGAGCCACCTGCGGAAGATAAACTGTCCAAATACCTGGGGCCCATGGGGATAATTCAAACCACACATATGATGAATGATGGCACATATGATGAATGATGGCACCGCCCCTAGCCTGGACTGGATTTACCCCTCTCCGGGAACAAAGAAAAGCACTCTGGTGCGGCAGGGAGGACAGGCTCATCTGCTAAGTTTTCTCAGAATAACAAACTAAACAGCATGTACTGCAGTCTCAAAAGTGTATTTCAGAATGGCATGATGGTCTAAGTCCATTTTTAGAGATCTCAAGTTGATATAAACATACTGATATTTGTGTTCTCAACCCAGCATATGCAGAATGTCAAGTGTTGGCTGTTTACCAAATAAATAATTCAAATTGATGGACCAAAAAAATCAGGAAAGATGTTCCAGAATATGCAAAGCTGCGTGTGAGGCAAACAAAAGTCAACAAGTTATAAGAATTTGGAGAAACTCGAATAGATATTCAGAATTGCTCATTTAAAGGGCAAACGGCAAAAGAAAAATACATACATTACTGACTTTTAAAGTACAGGAAATGTGATATCATCCATTGTGGTTGTTTATACATCTGCACTCTCTCTCTACGTAGCTATCTCAGAAACTACTTGGGACACTGATGTGACTTTTACTTTATTTATAGTTTCTGGCAACCAGTAAATAAAGCAATGCTCCAGGAGTAAGTGGGACCTGACTGACAGAAATGAGTGGAGTAGAAAAGAGTGTATTAGTCATTGAGTAGAGTACAGTAAAGCTGAAGGGTCAGAAATAGGAGTCAATCATGAGACAATCAGAAACATCCTTTTGTGATCTTCCCAGCTTATGGTTAAAGGATAAAGGTGTGTCATATCAGAATTTTGGATGTAATTCCATTTATGTTCACTATTTTTAAATATTAACTCATGGAGTTACTCAATTATTAGAAGGGTAGACATTTCATTAACATATGAAAACATTTACAAGAGGAAAGCCAGAGCATAATTTGTCATACATTAGGGGCTCAACAATTAGCAATCATGAATACTTACATCCCTGGAAGACGGTGAGTGAGCATGTTATTTGCCAAAAAGCACTCATTTGCAGTTACCTCATTTAGTCTTCACAGTTTCCTCAGAGATGAAAGCTGAAATATTGGCCATCACAGATGGGAAATGAAATAGACTTTTACAAAGGCACACAGATGGGAAGATTCAGGTTAGAACTTAGACCCACAGTGTAGCTCCAGGATCTGGGAGAGGAGCCTCTCTGCAGTGCCACTTCCTTTGACACCACACATCAGTGTCTTGTGACACTCCTAGCTATTGTCATCTACAAATGATGAATAACTTATCTAAAGTTGTAAAAGTCCAGTACTCAAATAATATTCAATAACATTACAACTAATATCCACTTATTTGGAAAATATATCTTGCTTTCTCCTCTGAATACAGAAGCTCATACCATCTCTGTTCATGCACTGTGAAGTGATCAGTTGTACATCTGATTTCATGTAACATAAGAATTTGAGTTCTTAAAAGAAACCCAGAGGCTTGGAATAACTTGCATGGTTTATGACACTTAAAGGAAGACTGGACTGTTGTTTAGTCTTCCACTTGATCTTAACTTGAAGTTAGAAAGAAAACACGCCATTCAAACTCACGGTTTGTGAACTAATGTCTTTCTGTCGCCGGCCTCTTTATTCCCTACTCACTGGATCAAAGACCTTGTGGCCTTTCTTTTCTCTCTGAGAAACTTGGAAAACATCTTTTTATAAAACACAGCTCTTGAGGTGACAGCACCTGTGTACCATCTCAGTCAAGGTGTGTCTGCTGGTTCAGAAAATATTTCTAAGAACTTGAGAGTGAATTCAGTGCTCTCCGGTTGGGAACAGGAAATTCAGAGAGGCTTTGTAATTTATTGTTCAAATCTATACCTTTTCAGAATGCAACACAAAGAGGTTGCTAGTAAGAATTTCTCTTAGAGCAGGAGTCAGCTTTTCCTAGGAAGAAAGAACGGAGTGTTTCATAGACCATCTAAGGGATTATTTTTCTTATTCTAAGAGCAAAGGAAAGCACTGGCACTGTTAAGGAAAGTAAAATGCTCATATGTGTGTTTTCAAAGCATAGAGTATATGCTACACACCAGTAGGGAAGTCTGTTTGAGAGGCTGTGAGTGATTTTAGTTAAAAAAACAAAAAAAGTCGGGCTTGAGATGTGTTGGCAGTTCAAATTAAGTGGGAATGATGAACAAGGATAGAAAGACTCAGACCCAAGGGGCCTCCTGGGGATGCAAACAACTGAGCATGAAATAGTTTGGATGGGGTTAGAGGACCATGGGGAAGGGGGGTGGGGAAGAGAATGAATCCTTTGTAATTTACCTATGAAGACTGAATTCTAATACCATCCCTAGGAACTGGTAGAAGGCTAATATAATGAGTGACAACTTGCAAGATCTGTCTTCTTCAGTCTTTGTACAAAGGGCATTTTCTTAGGAAGCTTTCACTTGATGCCATAAAAATACTGCCCCATTCAACACATTCTCACATGCACATCTATTCATGGATTTCCCCCATAGTCACTGTTTTATTTTTCTTTCCTACTTGAATTATCTAGCACATACACACACACACACACACATATTACACATGGATAAAAATTTTCTTTTTAAAGTTTATCTTGTTCTTCTCCATATTCTACAAGAGAATATAAACTCTACTTTATAAGGAAAGATTTTATCATGTTCCTATTTGTATTTTGGATACTTGGAACTCTATCCATATACATATATTAGAACCATAATCAATGTTTATTGAAATGAAAAAAGGGAATGAGAGCCATGGAGATATATCAGTCAATAAAGGGTCACAAAAGCAAACACACACACACACACACACACACACACACACACACAGAATTAATCAATAATCCACTAAAACAAAGATTTGTGACCATGTCAGAAATCACAGGTATTTCTATAACACTATTTACATTAAAAATAAGTTTACGTGGTAATTCTGAACTGAGAGCTGGGTGATGCAGTGTAGGATGTTACAAATACCATATTCTATGCATGCTTTTCAGTTGCCTGTGCTGTAAGGCTATCAGCAGCCTGGTATACTCACCTGAAGAGTCCTCTTGTCTTCTGGGCAATTCTCCGATATTTCTGATAGATTCTAGGCTGACAAAGGCATGTCTTTCTGTTCACCCCATGGACTATATTCTTGTTTGGAGGCTTGTCTCACATCACCATCCCTCTCTTAAGCCAGGTCCCTCCAGTAAGTACAGTCTACAGAAGTCAGTGGGGCATGCAGTGCCTAGTGATAGACACCAAATATGTGCCAGAGTCCAGGGAAAAGTAAAACCAGAAAACAATACTTGAGAAAAGAGAAAACCTGGGAACCAGTGATCATTGAGTGTTCATGACTAAAAGGGAGAGGAGACCAGAAGATGTTAGAGAAGACTAATGCACCTGAGTCTGTCTTCTAGTCATTCACATGCTTTTCTCCCCACGGTGATCTGGTGATCTATCTCCATGCACTCTCTACATCCTGATAGGAATCTCCTGCCAGTAGCTTTTTCCTCTTTGGGAATGTTCTTTTAGCTACTCTAATTTTTCACTGAAATACTTTAGAAACTAGAGGGCTGAGTATATAGCTTGTTTGAAAAGTATTTGCCCAGCATGCACTAAGCTCTGGATTCAATATTCAGCATAAACTGGGTGGGATGGTACACACTTGTAATCACAGAACTTGGAGGCTAAATGAGCAGAAGTTCAAAGTCATTCTTGACTCCATCACAAGCTCAGGCATCCAAGGGCAGCTTTCAAGGCACAGGATGTGTCTCAAACCCCAACCCTAAACAAAAACCAGGAGCATAGAGATTCAATCTGGGCACCCATCCTATATACTAGCAATATACTAGGCATAGGAGTTTCAGCAAAGAGAATGTGGCCAGAAGGCCCCTCCCTTAGAAGCCACTGAAGTTTTACCTACAACTATGGAGGAAAAGGAAGTGGTAATCCTTCAGAACAAGCAAAACTTCCTATCTGTCCATCCCCAGCAGCTCAGGCAGCCAAGAAGAAAGCTACCTAACTCTTCCTGCTTTTTAGAAGCAGCACTGCTTCAAGACCAAACATTTTTCCATTAAAGAACAAGGTTACTGCACTCTCGAACCCAAATTAATTGAGAAGTTATTGGTAGCCAAGCCAGGGCACCATTTATGAACTTATTTGAAAAGGCCCAACCCCTTTTAACCTGCTTAGGATATTATCTATTTCCCTTAAGTGGCAACCAAGTGACCCCCCCCCAAAAAAAAGTCCATTGAGTTTCCAAATGGTGCTTAACAAAGATGAGGGAGGTCCTTTGGCTTATGGCTTATGAGATTCTGGATTGTTAAATAATCCTTGCTTCAGATGCATCAATAAAACACTGTGCATTAAGGTTTGGCAAACAGAAGGATGAGCCCCTAAAACTTGCTCCATAAATTCCTTTCAGAAGAATTGGAACAGTGATTCACTTTGCTCCTCTTCCTATCACAGAGGGTGAAATCCCCAAAGACCCTGATGGCAAATTCATCCTGCCAAAAGTGCTCAGTGTCCTTGCCTCTCCATCCTGAGAATCAGGGTCTCACAAGAAAGCAGGATCTTGATGCTTGGCTGTGGGAAACACGGGGAGGCACTCTTCCTAAATGTCTGCAAATTGAGCAACTGGAAGCCACACTCATGATCTTCCTTGTTTATGTTCTGCTCTGTAAAAAATATTGGAAACCCAAAACAATTCAGAAGCACGTTGGCACTGAGTTATGTCAGCCAGCATAACCGCTCCATTCAAAAGAATTGCTGGATTTATTTTAATAGCTGAGAAACCTAGAGGTTTGTACAGTCTATTCTAGCTGTCAATTTATGATCTTTAAAAACATTTTTAAATTGACTGGTCCTTAAATACATCCCACCTCATCTTGTTAGAGCCAAGTTTTACAGATGCCAGCTTAAAAATCAATTCAAAGAGCAGCCATAAACTCAAAAGCTTCCCACTTGAAGTGTATATGGCAGAATGCAATTTTGTTTAATTTTAATTGACAGAGATGTCAGCCTTAGAGAATATTTTAGAATATTAGTGGGAACAGTAAACTTATGCCTTGACATTTTTATGGTATAATGGTATAATTCTCTAGGAAAAAAAAAATCTTCACTGTCAGGATTTACACTAAAGCAATACATGTGTTACCTTTTCCCCATTCAGTAAAAGGATGAGAAATGTATTACTAATTACACAATTGCTTTATTATGTGAAGCTAACTGAAATCTTTTCTGGATTTTCCAGCAAAATTGAGCTTCTTCCGAAACGATTAATTCTACTAAATGGACTGGGGGAGAAAAATTGATTCCAGCTGAAAGAAAAACCAGCCCCTTTCTGCCTCCTTGACTTAGAGACCCAGGCCTGGTTACAGCCCGCAGAAACAGCCTGTGACAGTTTCAGGACGGAAGACACACTGACTTTTGCCAGGTTTTCAGCACCATGTGTGAAAAGGCAAAAGGTTAGTTTCTCAGGTTCAGTATAAACATGGGCAAGAAAATCTAGGCTATATGACTAAGAATGTTAGAAAACAGACTTCCTTTGGGCTTTTAAGCCTTCAAGTCAGGGCGCTTGCCCCTGTTAGAGGTTTTGTTGTATTCAGTCCATGTGTCAGCCTTGGAACTTGTACATGTGGCTGTAATAGTGTCCTAAACTATAGGTCTTTCCCACTAATGCAAACTGAGATGTCTTAAATTGAATCCAATATGTCTTTCACAACTCTTAGCACCTAATAGATACTCAAGAAAAGTATGCAGAAGTTAAATAGCAACAATATAGTTTAAGTCCAAGGACAGTATCTCTCTCCCTGGATTCCAAAAAAAAAAAAAAAAAAAAAAAAAAAAAAAAAAAAAAACAAAAAGGATGTGGGGGGGAGGGGGTGTTTGTTCTGTTATTTAAAAGAAAATAAAAACTTCCTCCAACCACAGAGATAAGTTTTGGCCCTCAACTGTGTCATGGCAGAGTGTGAGACCTTCTCTGTCAACTCCTCCTGGTTTTAAGGCTGAATACAGTACCCAATAAAAAAGAATCACTGAGAATAACTGAGCAACTGGGGGGCACCTTTGGAGCATTGCTCAAAAGAGAAGAAACCGGAAAAGTGGTGTGCTTCCATGTCAGATGGTTCATCTTAGTCACTCGTCTCGGCATCAATTTTAGTATATTCAGTGGATAACTTCACAAACCCTCCTTTGTTGTTAGAGTGATTACATGGGAATGTGAGGAAAGGATCCATGGAGAGGCTGAGAGATAGCAAAAGAGGAAAAGATCAGTTATAAAAGGCTGGAAGGAAGCTGGATAGCACTGAACGTGGCTCTTAAAGATGAATTCAAATACAAGAAGGGCCAAAGGCCAGAGGGTAGCTTGCAAACACTGTGAGCCACTGTCAAGCCAGAGTCGACAAACCACATGGCCACTGTCTTGGAGAATGGAGAGGACTTTAGAAACCACTAAATTTGAGTTTGGTCTATGTTCAATGCATGATCTAGTTTAAATGGTATGTTGAATTTTCCTTGTGGCAGACTGTGTATTCCATAGCAAGTCATGAAAAAGCTAAGCCAAAAAGGTAATGCATGGTCCATCTTTACTTTCCTCTAAAACTGTCCAGTACTGAGGCAGACACTCCCACATAATGTAATAACTAAGGATTCTGAATCATTGTCCGACACATCTGATTTCCACCTATTTAAAGAGCAATCTAGGATCTCTGTTGAATATTTCCATTCGTAAACAGACTGAGTTACAACTAACATTCCAAATTATATTATACTGGTTTGTAAGGAATTAACTGGCACTTACTTGCCTCTAAACAGTTCTGTAGTCGTGGAGGTTGTAAACACGCTACAAAGGCCATTTTTCTCTCTCAGAGATTCATGGTGCACATTCACAGATAAAAGGTTCTGAACATCCGGCAATCGAAAAACCAGTTCAACTATATTTCATTCCAAATCTCACAGATTGTGTTTGCCATGAAAATGTGTGTGTGTGTGTGTGTGTGTGTGTGTGTGTGTGTGTATTTGGAATAACCATTGACATCACATAGACATGTATTTTGGGGCATTTGCAGATGTGTTTTCAACTGTTGCAACTGCAAAATTCGGTGTGACCAACGGACTTTGAACTCCACCAAAAGTTCTGTAGGGCAAATACTCCTAGTGTAATACCACAGCAGATTGCTCTCACCGAAACTAGTTTCAACCATCCTCAGATCTACTGAATCCGCTCATTCTTACCATCGAAACATTTTACTGCCCAATTATTTCCATACACAGAATGGAAAACCTTTTCCTTGCCCTGTTTCAGGTATTGTCAGGCATATATAATCAGTGAATCTCCTCACCTCCTCCCATCATCCTCAGGTGAATACAGACTGGCTTGCTGGCAGGCTTGATAATGTGATGCAAATGTGTTACTGTATGGAGATATACCAGCAAAATGCCCACAAATGACAATGGTGAAGGTGAAGGCTGCCTTCATGGGTCTAAAGTTATATAAAAAGGAAGTGAGATTTCATTGAAGTTAAGCATCCTAAGTCCTGTAGCTGATTCAAGGCAAGTGGAATACAACCCCAATTGTCTGTGATTTCCTAATAGTCAGTATTTCCTCTTTCCTATCAAAAAGACATTTCTGTTGAACTTAAGATGAAGGCTTGAGGAAAATCACAGATACTCCCTGTGGCAGTCTGTCACTGTTACTGTAATCAAATACCAGAGACTAGATACTATATTAAGAAAAGAGAAAAAAAAAAAAGAAGAGAAACATTTGGAAATCCGAGGGCATGGAGCCAATATCATCTAGACTCCAGTAAGGAGCTTGTGGTCAACAGCACTGAAATGCAGGAATGCTCAACAGAATGAGAGATCATAAGGGAAAGAAGTCTGTGCTCAAGGAGAATCCAGTCTACCTTCTTTGTTTATTTATTTCCCTATACCCCTGGCTGTCCCTGGAACTCACTGTAAAGACCAGGCTGGCCTCAATCACACATAAATCCATTTGTCTCTGCCTCTCAAGCACTGGGATTACTAAAAGAATGCACCATGCCCAGCTTTACGTCTTGCTCTTGTATAACAGTACTCTGGAGAAGCAACCCAGAATCCCACAGGACCACATTAATTACTTCCAATTGTAATGCCCTTTTATGTCTCATTTATCTCGCAAAAGTCCCACCACTTCTCTACAATTGCCACACTGGAGCTTCTCATATGCACAACCTTGGGAGACATGTCTAAGCCATGCCCCAGCCATGGTACTTACTCTCCATTAAAACCTTTCCAGGAGTGAAGAGATCATTGTCAAGTTGATGAAGGGGTAAGGCAGATTTGTAGGACAGAGACTAGGTGTGTGTGTGTGCAGTCATAGAGAAGAGTCAAATGGCCTGGTAAAATGCACTATATTCAACTTGACCCAGCATCAGAGTCAAAACTGTAATGCATTTGAAAGTTCACGTCTGTTTTTGCAAGACATCAACACTATCTCTGCATTTGCTTTCTAGACTCCTTGTTCAATTCAACATCAGTGTGTGTCCAATTGTCCTCTTTGGCCAGAGACAAGTGGTGGGAGGTAAGAATGAGTCAGGGACCATGAAGGGAACCTAGGGCAGTGCTGCCAATGTACTACCAGCCCAGAGCCTGTGAATTTTAGGACAGCTAAATCAAGAGTTACAGTTGCTATGTTTTCCCTGGCTAAACTGCTTCCCAGACTCCAATCTGTGGAAGAGAGGCTTCCATGGGCAAACCTTCTTTTCCAATTAGTGCCTTTTCACAGTGGCAGGATAGAGAAGGTTTTGCTTGGCAGCATTCCTCGGGATTGGTAGTAAGCAAAAGATCTGTGAAATCATCCCCATTATTTCAAAGGACACTGCATAGGAAAAATAATGCATAGTAAAAACACTGGAACAAAGTGACTGCTCAATCTTCTATGATTATCTAAGATGAACCAGCAACTGCTTCCTCCTCATTCTGCAACATCTGCTCCTGGGTACATAAACCGTGTGTATCACAGCACCGCTTTATGGCTTGACTGGCTGGTGGAAACCATATTCTGTGGTGCTGCTGAGATAAGTGTTCAGGGCGATGAATGTGACAGGCCTTAAGGTCACTAAAATTGTCCTATTCTTACCCTCCCAACTCATTTGTGTTCTGTATTTTAAAATTCTTTCTGTCATCTTGCTTAAAATAGACATTTGTTCAGTTCAAATAAAAATAGACAGTAGCAAAGTGTTCTGTTTTTCTTTGAAGAAGGTAGACTGATCATTACTCTGGTGTCAGGCTGCCCACATTCTGCCCCCCCTCCGGCTTGGCCCTCTGCCCCCCCTGCTCATAGCAGTCAGCCTTAAATGGCAGGGGCTTGGCAAAGCTCTCGAACATTTTTGCTGCTCTATATTTCAGCCATGACTTTTGTCATATTTTGAAGAGTCACTTGCACCTGGCCAACCAACATGCATGCCAAGTTCTAACCCATCGAGATTTAAAATGGATTCAAATCGATTGGCCTATGAAATTAAGAATGCATAAAAAGACAGCAGTATTAAAAGTCATATAGAGTTATCTTGTAGAGTTGAAAATAAAAATAAATGACATTATGAAAGGTACCATTTACCTTGCAGAATTTTAAAAAATGTAAGCAAAATTTGTTTGATGTTATATGCACAGAATGGGAAAGAAAACGGCCCTGCTAACATGTGTCATGAGGTAGACACAATGCAATTTTCTCTTGGCACCATTGATGTTTTAAAAAGTCTGTATTTTTATTATTGACATAACTTTGAATTAGTTTGAAGCAAGGTCGTTGGCTATCAAAAAACCCATTGTTAGTTACCTTTTGAATAATCTCTTTTGGGAGCAGTTCTTCTGCTTCCAGTACAATTATCCCCAGCATCTCCCAGCTCTTCTTTGATGCCTTCTGCTCAGCCAGGAGGAAGATAAGCAGAGAAAGGTTATACATGTTAGTTCACCAGCACAAACTCTACTGTGGGTATAGCAGGCACCTGAATTGGTTGTGTAATTGAGAAGCAGGCTGTCTTCTCCTAACCCAGACAAACCTGAGAAAATGCCAAACAACTGCAACATATAGTCCAATCATAGCAGATCTGAGGACTGGGAAGATGGCTCAGTCAGTAAAGTCCCTGCCTTGCAAGTATGAGGACCTGAGTTTGGATCCCCAGTACTTTGTGCATATCTGAATATGCAGCATTGAGGAGGGCATTTGGAATTCAGTGCTCAGTCAATCTAGCCTATCAGTGAGCTCTAGGGTGAGAGGCCCTGGCCCAAAACTAAAGTGTGTAGTGATTGAAGAAGATGCCTGTGGTTGATCTCTAGCCTCCATAAATGCACCACACATACATACATACATACATACATACATACATACATACATACATACACATACATGCATACATACAAAAATAAATGAATAAATATGAAAATGAAAACCGATTAAATAAAATGCAGTTTTACAGAAAGTAGAGATCTAGTTAAACAGGATCCCTGAGATTCTGGATTTGAAATAAGCATAAGCATGCAGTGCTTCTGGACTGTCTAGAGACAGATTCTGTTGGTCTGGGGATAATATCTGGACTGCCAAGATTTGAGAAGTCATTGACCTTCTGTCTTTTACTCACTATGAACAACTTAACACAAACATCTTAGTGTCATATAAAACTAGAAACATGGAAAATCAAGGACCTAGAACCAGAAATGTAGTTTTCTGAGAGAAAGACATCCTCTAGCCCTGCCTAGCCAAGAACTCACTGTGTAGACCATGCTGGCCTTCAACTCCAGGTGATCTTTGTACCTCTTCCTTCTTAGTGTTAGGATTGCAAGTGTGGGCCACCATACAACATACTACAAACATGTGCCTATTAAGGAAATAATGATCTGACCTCACACTCTTTTTAAAATGTCCAGCTCATAATGACATCACGTTTAGTAGTTTCAATTCCATTAGTAAATGTCTTTTGTCTAACTCCATTTCATTGTGTACATTTTTTATTGGGAGCGGGTATGAGGTCCACATTCAGATGTCAGGAAAGGAGATGGGTCATAGAAGGCCAGGAGTTTGAAGAGACTCTGATGAGTCATAGAGAGATAAAACATACTTTATTCACTGAAAGCCATTAGACAGGTAGCCACCAGCAGGCAGGCACAAGACTGGCACCCATGGGTCACATGGAGGTGGGAGTAGGCACACACAGACCAGCACACAAGACAGCCACACAGCAGGTAAGTGAAAGTAGAGGCTCAGCTCAGTCCTTATTTATAGAGTCCATACAAACATGGCATTTTGTCAAGAATAGTTATGTAACAGCTTATATCACTATTTCCTTTTGAGGTTCCCCAGACATCCAGGGTAAGACATGCTGTGCAGATTCATAGCTCCGTCACTTCCCTGAGATGTCCATTGTCAGCCATGTCTTAGCTGACTCCCACTGGCTATCCACCTACATCAGTGCCATGCTGTCTAAACATAAATTGACTCTCATCATTCCTGGTTTTAATAGCATGTTCTAACCTACTTTTTAAGTAAAATGCATACTTTTTTCTTGATTTGTTTGTGTGCGTTTATTTGTTTTGAGACAAGGACTTCCTGTAAACCCAGCTGGCCTGGAACTCAAAATGTAGACCAGGCTGGCCCCAATCTCAGAGATCTACCTGCCTCTGCCTCCTGAGTGCTGGGCCTGTGCCACCACATTTGGCCCAGAAGTTTTTAAAGCTAAATGAAGGAAAAGCAAAAGTTTATTCTTACTCCTGTGTAACAAGAGAATAGCTATTATCTTCAACAGTCTGTTGGGCCAAGGTGGGGTTGGCCAGTTGACAATGCACTGTTATTTGAAAAATCCGCCTACAAGTCCTAAGGATAGGTTGGCCAATTATACAGAAGCCTCTGATCAGATGGAGCTATTGGAAAGCTGCCCTTTGACTTCTTAAAGATTCGTTTAAATAAGACATGGATTTAATATTTTCTGATCGATACTATGTGAAATACATTCTGAATCATATTCTCACTTGTCTAGGAAAGAACAAGAAGGATTACTTTTCAATTAAAGCTCCTTAAGCAGTTGTGCAAGGACTATTCCTGGAGTCTGATCCTACAGCAGGTGTCCACGCTCTGGGCAAACTTGGTCATTATGCACCCCGGTATGCCATGCTAGCAATACTTTCTCTCTCTTGCTCTCTGTCTCACTCTTGTACTCACTCATTACTACCAAATGCTACAGAAAGGGGGAGATTTCATCACAGTCATACAGATGCACTTGAGGTGCAAAATATGGACATGCTCTGCAAATGCAGGGGGCAAGAGCAATGGCTAGGTCAAGCTGTAGAGATTGCATTTTTATTCCTGCATAGAATTGAGAGACTACCGGGGATTTTCCTTCTTTGTGGGTTCTTAAGATAATGTTCTTGTAGATATGCATTTGTGAAAAGGTATCAACAGCTTATGGAAATAACTTCAGGAAACTGAGGGGAAAAAATCTTTTAAAATGTCCCAGCAAATAAAAGGGAGAATCCACGTTCGTTGACTATCTCCCACTCTGGTGCAGTCTGTTCATCGTGGTAATGAGTTCACTGCCCCATATCATGAAGAGAAATTAGGTTTTATCTTAAAAGAGATCAAAGCAAAGGAACTACAGGGAGAAATTACAGGTTTTCCTTCCTTCCAAGAGCATTTCTTTCCAAGGAGGTAAAACCTTTAACTGACTTTGAGTTAAAAAAAACATTATTGTTCCATAGGGGAAAGTTTTTCAGTCTACATTTTGCACAACTTATCCTAGTCTGTATAATTTCAAATGCATCTCCACCTTTAAAACTCAGTGATTTTGTAAATGCTGTGTTTTTTACACTCCTGCCAGAGAACCAAGATCTGAGGAATGCTCTCTCACAAACAGAGATAAACAAGCAGGTTTGGCAGTGTCACTAGAAGCCTACAGTGTCGGCTGCAAATGGTTTCGGTGTTATTTTTACAAGTGATATGTTTATTTTTGTGATCATTTTGAGATTTGGTCTATGAGTCCCAGCTGAGAATCTCAAGCACTTCCTCAGTTCCCAAGAAATGGAGAACACCTGGAAAAAGATTCCCTAAATGACAAATATAAACTCTCACCCCAAACACACTCTAACAAGATACCTGGGAACTGCTGCTCAGATCCTTGTCTAGAAACAAACAAACAAAAATTACCTATCAAATAGAATACTTCTGTCTGATCTTCCTTCACCTTCAGTCTTTGGTTTAAAACCAGCAGATAAAGAAATAACCATTCCCCAAAAAAACACCCCCACCACGCCATTAAGATCTCCAAAGTAAATAAAAAGTGGTACTGCCAAGCCTGAATTGCTGCTGCCTCAATTCCAGAGAGAATCCTGATTCCAGCATCACTGTACCAAATTTGCCATTTAGGGAAGCTCTTGTTCCCTTTATTGAGTTTCACTGTAGCGAACAATTTCTGCCTGCATCCCTCGCGTGTCCTTCTGGTTTATTATCTTTCACTGTGAATTGAGCCTCCACAATCAGTTTCACCGGAAGCCTAATTTCACTCACTGCTTATACATATGAGAAGAGCCCCCCTCTCTGCCTCCCCCTCTGCCAATGTTCTTATCAAATGAAGAATTGTGGATAAGGGTTAGGTGCAGATAAACATGAGTGTAGCACTTCCAGAAAGGTCGTGACCCCCCCATAAGGTGCTTCTTGTTATGCCTGACCTTCAGATTTTCATCATCAGCCCGCCTGACAACTTAATAATGCAGAGGAGCAGGATTCATTTCGCCCCTCTGAGAAAGCCGGCACGGGACGCCCTTTTCCCTGATTATTTCCCTGCACTCCCGGCTGCCCTTTATAAGCCAACCAGAACTCCATCAATCATGTGCCTCTCTTCCCTCGCTGCCTCAGCCCCCAGTTCCAAAGGCTCTAAAGCTGCCCTGTTCCTTTTGTCTGGGCTGGAGTGTGTATACAGAGATCCCCCCAAAAGGAGGGTGAGGAGCACCTTTAGCAAATAGCTGCTCCCCTTCCTGCCTCTGCCTCTGTGGCTGAGCCCTATGCATTACTTCTTTCTTTACTAGTTTCTTCCTCTCCTTTCCTTCTTTCCTTCCTTATTCCCCTCCTTCCTTCCTTATTCCCCTTCCTTCCTTTCTTCCTTCCTCCCTTGTTTTCTTCCTTCCTCCCTTGTTTTCTTCCTTCTCATCCCTCCCTCCCTCCCTCCCTCCCTCCCTTCCTTCCTTCCTTCCTTCCTTTCCTCCTCTCCTTCTCTTCTTCCTTCCCTCCTCCTACCTTATTTCCTTCCCTCTCTTCTTCGCCTCCTTCATTTATTTCCTTATTTCCTTCCTTCCCCCTTTCCTCTTCATTTTCATAAATGCCTTGTGAAGTCTTCTTGTCTACATATTACAGCATGAGCCTTTATTTTATGAACTCTGAAAAGTGTCTAGTTTTAACAACTTGGATGTACACAGACTTTTCTAATTTTTTTTTTTTTTTGGCCAAGTTTCCTTGTAATTGTAGATACTGTTATTGTTAATGGCTTTAACATTCTGAAATTGGTGAAATGAGAGAAACGTGTCTTACATCTTCTTTCTGAGCCATATTTTTTTTCCTTTATATAAGGTAAAAGAAAGAAGCAGAGGCAAGGTAGAAGCAGCCGGACAGGAGAGACAGTAGGCTTGATGGTGTCAGCAGGGACTTTCTTCACCTTAGTGAAAATAAAAACGGTATGTGGAAGTTTAAGAGAAGAAAGCTTGTATTCATGAAAGACAATTTTAAAAAACTGGGATCAAGCTGTAATAGTTATTAAAACCTGTTCTATAAAATGTGCCTGCTGTTTGCTTTGTAAGTGTCTTCCAACAAATAAGCCAGTGGTTTAGAAGAGGGCATAGTCCAGAAAGTGGGGCCAAGTGCGTCTGCTGCCAGGAGGGGAATATGGCCTGTGGCAGCTGCTTTGTGCTCTTGAAAAGGGACAGCAGCTCCCCAAGGCCCCATGCTCAGCTGGACGAGGGCACGCCAGCGCAGCCAGCAAGTGGACGCTCATCACTGGCTTCGGGGCCAGCAGAAGCGAGCTCTCTGGCCAGCTGAATTAGTACTAAGGAATCAGCCCAGCTCCCAGCATGCTACACTGGATTGGAATGCTTTTTTTTTTTTTTTTCTTTAAGAGAGAGAAAGGAAAAGGATGCACCATGGACAAACACAACAGAATCTCTTGAGGGCCAAATATCTGTTAAAAAAAAATAAAGGATGAGATCTTAAATCATCTTTGACAACAACAAAGCTAAGAAGTAAATATGGAAAATGTATCACTTGCTTGATCAAAGGTATACATCTATTCTTAACTTCCCAGGGAAAATTCAAAGCTTATGTCAAAATAGGAGACAAATTTCCTCAGCCCTCCTGCTTTGGTGAGGGACAAGCAGCCCCCAGATAAAGCTTCTCTAAACACAAGAACACACACTTACTGGTCTTGATTAGAAACCATAATGTCCATGGCCTATTATTAACTGCAAACTTAAATTAGGTACATGGAGAAACTAAAAGGAAGCCTTCTGATTGAGCATCCTAGTTTGAACACTGATTTCTAGAAATGAATCAAATTAGTTTGCAATGCCAATTTTAACTTTTAAAAACTTAGTGTGTATGTATATTTTAATATTACATTATTTACTCATATTTTATATTTATTTTATTTTTAATTATGTGGAAATATGTTGACATGTGTACACATGAGTGAAGATGCCTATTAGAGGCCAAAAGAGGGTAACAGATTCCCTGGAGCTAGGGTTAAAAGCACTTGTGAGCCACCCAGCATCTGTGCTGGGAACCAAACTCCAGTCCTCTGAAAGAGCATCAAGCACTCTTTTAAAAAATATTTTATTTTTATTTATTTATTTATTTGTATTTTATGTATATAAGTGTACTGTCTGCCTGTATGTAAGTGCACCCATGTTGTGCAGTGCCCAAGTAGGTCTGAAGAGGTCCTCAAATCCCCTAAAACTGAAATTACAGATGGTTATTAGCCACCATGTAGGTGTTGGGTTTCAAACCCAGGTCCTCTATAAGAGCAGTCAGTGGTCTTAACCACTGAGCCACCTCTCTAGTCCAAGTACCCTTAACCACTGAGCTTTTTCAGCCCCGATTATTCATAGTTTGTTTCTTTTATTATTTTTCATATTTTTAAGAATAAAGAAGTCATTATGTTTGCAATACATATTCCAGAAGACCAAAGATGTAAATCAAAATATATCTAGCAGGAGACCTTCATTTGGGAACATTGGAAGACATGAGATTGTTATAGGCATGGATATGAGTTTTGAGGATGCTTGGTGAAGTCTCAAGATAAAGGATTGCACCAAGAACATATGGTTAGAAATAGAAATAGAGACAGTGGATTCAGTAAGGAAAATCACTCCTGAGAATGGGCAGAGCTGGAGAAACTCATACATACATAAGCCCTGGTCAAAAGACTAAAGACCCTTTATAGGTGATTTAGGAAATACCTGCATCTTCTTTGATGGTATATGCTGTGCTTTTTCTCACAAGTAGTCACCTTGTTACATGTAACCAGGATAGGAACAGTTTCCAGTCCTTTTATGGACTGGCTTCTTTCATGTTTCAGTCTCTCTAGTCCCCACTCTTTAGCCACATGGTAATCATCAATGGCCTGTGCTTTCTGTTCCTCTAGGAAAAGTTTCTGAGCTAGGGATGAATCCCCTGAAGAAGCAAGTGTAATGGAGATGAATGGAACTTACGTTGTTTGAGTTTGATGTTTGCCAGACGGCCAGGTGAGGGTATCTGTGGCTAGATAGCTGTATACATGTTTTCTGATCTAGACCAAAATTAAACATATTATTTCAAACTGTGAGAAAGTATAGAAGTGTGATATGGGAAGAGGCATTAAGAGGGAACTCTAAACAACAGTGAAATTAAAGGCTTGTGATAGGAAAGAAGCCCATCTATGAAGCAAAGAAAGGTTGAGAAATATCAAATGAAATTGTTTTGATTTTTGTTCGCTTCCTTGTCTAATATAACTCTCCATCACCTCTAATAGGTAAGTCTCTTTAGGGCAAGGACTTTTGTACCTTGTTTGCAGATAAATCTATTATACTTGATTCCATATTTAATCTTGTCAACATGAGTGGATTTAGAATCACCATGAAATAAACCTGTTGGTGTTTCTAAGGCTGTTTCTAGAGGGGTTTAACTGAAATAGAAAGATGCACTCTGAATGTGAGCAGTAGCACACTTCAGGGGCTGGGGATTTACACTGAATCAAAAAGGAGCATGTGAGCTAAGCACCAGTATTCATGTCTCTGCTTCCTAACTGTGGACACAAAGTGACCAGCTGCTTCACACTACCACCATTGTGCTTTGCCTACCATGTTGGACTGTATGTATCCCACCCCAAACCGAAATGAAGGGTGCGTGAGTAAAAGATATATGGAAACCTGACATCTTCCAATCCAAGAAAGAAATTAAAAGTAGAAGGAACAGAAGAATACAGGTGAAATGAAAGGGGAAGGGAGATATACTCAAGGTTAGAGGTTCAAGTGAGACAGATGAATTAGGAGCATACAGCCTTTTGTAGGTAGCCCCATTCCACTGGGACTGGGCTATATAAGAAATGTAGCTGATCAAGCCACAAGGACCACACCTGTAAACAGTGTTCATTCAGAGTCTGCTTGAGTTTCTGCCTCACTTTTCCTAGATAAAGGAATGTAACCTGCAAGCCAAATAAACCCTACCTCTCCATGTTGTTTTTGGTTATAGTGTTTGTTTATCACAGCAACACAAAGCAAACTAGGACACAATAATGTAAAACTCTCTAGTTCTTATAAAGTTAGCTATAGAGCCTAATAAGTTATCATTGCATTCCCTGGACCAGAAAAATATAACAAATGTCCACCTTTGGTGCTTAGTGTTTTCCATAGCCACTAAGTCTTCAAAAGGGAAGAAAGATATGTATTGTCAGACTACCTGTAAGCTTGGCTATCAAGCTCTTTTAATATAAGCATGGATTGAAAATAACTTCTATATTCAGTAGCCCCCAGTAATCACATCATGCCAAGCAGGTCAGTATTGTAGGATTTCGGGTCCTGTACCTTCTGCCATTATGAAAGCTGACGAGCAATGGCCCTGGTCAAGTTTAGGTTTAATTTCTCTTGTCTTGCACCCAAAGTGAGTGGTATCTTTAGCAATAAGTTCTTAACCATCTTAATTGTGGTGGAAACCAAGGGCAGTGACAATAGCTTGCTCAGATTTGGGTGCCTTTGGGGTCGCACTGACCAATAACTCATTTAATAACTCATGCCTTCAGGGAGGAATATTGTCCACTCAAACAGGGTGTTTCTGTAAAAGTCCCTAAAAATCTGTGTGTGTGTGTGTGTGTGTGTGTGTGTGTAATTAGCTTACAGTGTAGTGGATTTCCATAAAGCATGTGTATCCTTAGCTTTATATAGATGTGCCCACAGGTCCATCTGATGAAGGAGGAAGTTGCTCAGTGGAGGTTCCCTCATTCTTTTTTTTTTTTCTTCCTTTATTTGTTTATTTTTTAAGGGATTCTACAATATAATAGCACAGTTGTTTTCAGATAACATTGACGTTGTTCCGTTTGCCACACAATTAGGTAATTGGTGCATTTTTTTTGAAGTGAGCCAAATTATTAAGCATAAGCAATGAATGTAAGTAACATTCATGTAAAACCAATTTGCAAGTATTTAGGTCCAAATTTTGAACAACCCAAGGTTCCCATAGTCCAGTTGGAGAAGCTTGTATGCACAAGCACGTTGATCGAATAGGAGTCCAGTCTATATTGCTGTATTCTCATGATTCACCCCAATCTCTTCAGCCCTTACATTTTACCACACCTCCTCTTCCGCAAGTTGTTCCCTAGGCTTTGGGAAAGGGGCACAAGTGGGTGAGGAGCAAAACAGTCTGTTTTCTCTGGAGATGTCATTTTGGACTCTAGTCTGTTCAGGTTGTTCCCCTTCATGGGTTGACAGCTTATCCAGGGATACCTTTTTAATCCTACTAACAAAGCACAAGCAATTGGATGTACAGGCATTTAAACAATGCTAATTATTATGGCAAGCTAAGCTGTGAGCATAGACACAGATGCTTGGATGGTATGCTAATCCACAAACTGTGGTTTCTCTGTAAAAGGTGACAAGTTCTTATTGTAGCTTATAACATCTCCTAACCACTAGAGGACATAAGCTTGTGGCATCCACTGTAAATTATTCCTCCAAGGAGAGAGCTAATAGCCAATTAGATTTGGGATATATACAGACACATGGCTGCCACTGTTGCACAGTATCTCCAGGCAGTTGAAGTGTAGCTGATACTGATGGAGGAGTCTTGCTTGTCTCAAAGAGACCAATATTTTGCTGTATTGCTTTAGTGGCCTTTGGTAACGCTCTCTGGCATTTCAGAGGCCAATTGTACATTAGCAAGTGACGTCTCAAAACATTTTTTCATGCTTACACCAGGACGTCGACAACAGGGACTTACCACCTTTCTCCTTGCATATATCCCACTTATAGGCAAAAGGCCTTTATAATTTTGGGGGCTTGGATTCCCTAGCCAACATCTCCTAGGCAGAATATTTCATTGCTGATATCAGAGCTTTCCTGTATTAATATATTTTGCTTAATTACACAGCTTATAAAGACTTTACTATTGTATTTGGCTCTAAATAGAGAATTATCCTTTCACAGTTCCTATGTCTATCAGTCAGTTAAAAACGGTAGTTATATCTGTTTTATAAGAAATTACCACTATAACAGTTGGCTCTAGTTTACAGTTAGGGAATGCAGTGGCAGCCATATGTCTGTATATCCCAAATCTAATTGGCTATTAGCTCTCTCCTTGGAGGAATAACTCATGGCTGATGCCACAAGCTTACATCCTCTAATGGTTAGGAGATGTTATAAGCCACAGTAAGACCTTGTCATCTTTCACAGAAATAAAACGTCATTCATGGATTAGCATACCATCCAAACATCTGTGTCTATACCAAAGTAACCTACCATAATAATTAGTACTGTTTAAATACCTATATATCTAATTGCTTATGCTTCATTAGTAGGATTGAAAGGTTATTCCTGGACAAACTGTCAGCCCATGAAAAGAAAAAGCCAGAACTGATCAGAGTCCAAAATGACATCTCCAGAGAAAGTAGACTGTTTTGCTTCTCATCCACCTGTGCCCCTTTTCTAAGCCTAGGGAACAATCTGCAGAAGAGGGGGCATGGTAGAATGTAAGGGCTGTGATTGGGGTGAATGGTGAAACTAAAGCAAAATAGAATGGACACTTATTTGATCAACGTGATTGTACACACAAGCCCCTCCAGCTGGATGGTGGGAGCCTTGGGCTGTGTGGGTTTGGGCACAACTGCTTGCAAATTGGTTTTACATGAAGGATGCTTGTACTCAAAAAATAAAAAGGAGCTAGATATTGAAAAGTCTTAAAAAGGTTTTCTTTTCTTTTCTTTTTTCTTTTTTTTTTCTGGTCTTTTCAAGTCAGGGTCTCCCTGTCTCCCTGTAGCCCCAGCTGTCCTGGAATTCGCTCTGTAGACCAGGCTGGCCTTGAACTCACAAAGATTCGCCTGCCTCTGCCTCCCAAGTGCTAGGATTAAAGGCGTGCACCACCTCCCCCTGGCAAAAGCAGGTTTCATGCCAGGCCTGAAGAAGGCCAAGAGCTTGGAGGAAGATAGTCATTAAAATCCACTCTGTAAGATTTGCAGTTTAAAAGGATATACTTAAAAATAACATATATTTATATAGAGAGGTATTTCAGCAGAGATTTACACAGAAATACAAAATAAACCATATAAGTTAATGGACTTGATTTCTCTGAAGTCATAGTCTAGTCATATAGCTTTAAAGAGCAAAGTGTATATTGGGTAAAATTTATTTGGCAGGTATTCAACTCTGCCCAAGCTTTGTCCACATATTATAGGATATTTTAAGCTTAGTAAAAATGTTTAGTGAGTTAAATTGGGTTGTAGGTTTCGGTGAAAATAGTAATACATTGACTAATTTGGAATATAAAATGTTAATTCGTTTTATTTATAATTTGTATTGAATTTCCAACAATTACTTTGGGGTTAAGCTACACAAATGTCTCTATATTTTTTCTGGGTATATACATATCACTTGTAACACTTTCTTTTACTTGTAGGATATTTAAAGAATTAAGTTTAAGTTTACTTCCAAAATAAGTAGCATTACAGTGAATGATAAACTGTTTGGGTAAATATAATGAAACTGTGCCTTGGTCCCTGTTTATGGGTATGTGTAATACAATTTAAGCATCTATAGGTCAAAGCATAAAAATTTTAAAAACAATAGAGGAGCTGAAGGCTGAGTGTAGTATCCTTACTGGGATACAAATGGAAACTCTGTGTTCCAAACCTATTTTTAAATTTTTCAATTCTGAGATCTTGAAAATAACAATGGGAGGAAAATTTTGTATGTCCACAGGTAAAAACAACCAATCTAAATGCCTGAAACATACAACTTTTGGCTGCGCAGGATGGACTGGGAAATGCCAGCAGGGAGGCTGACATACTGAAATTTAAAGAAAGAGGAACCTCGGGGCTGGGGAGAGATGGCCAGCGGTTAAGAGCTGGGACTCTCTGCAGAGGGGACAGGGTTTGATGCCAAAGAACCACATTGGCAGTTGAGAACTTGTCTTTATCCATCATGTATCTGAAACCCTCTTCTGACCTGTTGGCAGCCTACCACAAACAATGTAGTGCGCACCAGCGCCCTAAAGACTGGCGCCGACTTTCCTGAGTCACTACAAGCACGTTTCCCGCGTTGCCTATGCATTGGGCAATCTGCGCATGACTTTGAGGCCGCACATCTAATATTCTAATGAGGCATTGGCCCATGTTGCGCTACAGAGCCCATGACATTGGACATGCAAATGAGGCACTCGCGACGGTGCACCATCTCAGAGCATGCACGACCCCCTTGACTGCTATATAAGCAGTGCCTCTTCCCCGTATTTGGGGTACCTTCTCTATAAGAGCTGTGCACAATAAATACTGCTGCAGTAAGAATCCTGTTGTTCCACGTGAATTCTTGCCGGCGAGACTGCTGCGTGAACTTGGCAAGTGGTGCCGAAAGCCCGGGCCTGGGAACCTGACATCGCTGGCGCTGAGAGGACCCTTCAACTTCCGAAGTGGATTCAGAACTGCGCTCAGTTATTAATTTTAAGGTCAGTTCTGAGAGATATGCTTTTCTCTGATGATCTATAGGGATTGGAAGCTTGCCTAATCATTTTATTGGCTTTTGTAATTGTCCTTGTAACATCATTTCTTGAACACAAACAGTGCTGCATGGCTACCAGGATGGTATACACATTCTTGTGTTACCGCTCTTTCAGGCGTTCTGAAAGGAAAGGCAATTAAAGTTTTACTAAAACTCTTAATATTTTGTTCAGGAAGTTAGATACGTTGCCCTCCTTGGTTATATCCACTGGATTGCTTACTCTCTCTAGCTGGGAAAAACTCAAAGGCGACTTGGACAGGGAACAGTGTACCGGGAAGCTTAAAGCAGGGACTACTCCTATTTGGAAATTAGTTAAATCCTGTCTTCAGGATCAAAACTGTAAAAAATTAGGAGAAGGACAACAATGCCCTTGCAGACCTTCAGGAAAGCATGTCAGAAACAGAACGGGTGAAAGTGGTCTATAGCAAATATCAACTGCAGCTTTGTGAGCCTGGAAAACATTAACAAAAATAAGGAGAAGTCTCGGGCAGTTTAACAAAAATAATTCAAGGCCCAAGTGAACCCTTTTCTGACTTCGTTGCTAGACTATTTGAAGCTGCGGGGGGATTTTGGGACCAGGAACAGGCAATGGCCCTTATAGAGCAACTCATTTTTAAACAATACACTAAAGAATGCAGGTCGGCCATCTTCCCCCGTAAGACAAAAGGCATACAATCATGGTTGAGGGCATGCAGAGAGATAGGAGGACCCCTCACCAATGCTGGGCTGCAGCCATATTACAAGGGCAGAGACAAGCTAGACCTATCAAGTCGCCTGTTTGTTTCCAATGTGGAAAGCCAGGTAATATAAAAAAGGAGTGTACTACCCAGGGTAACATAAGAGTACCTGGGCTTTGTCCTAGATGCAAAAAGGGAAAACACTGGGCAAATGAATGCCGCTCGGTAAAAGATATCAAAGGGCGCCCTCTAGAGGATTCAAAAAACGAGATGCGGAGCCTTCGTCTTCAGGGCCCTCGAACATATGGAGACCTGCACACTCGCATACATTGGACGCACTCTCGTGTGAACACCCACGAAGAGCCACCTCAGGCTCCGCAGGACTGGACCTCCATTCCACCACCAGAATAGTGCTAACCCCACAAATGGGAGTACACCCTATCCCCTCTGACTTTCACGGCCCGCTACCAGACAACACTGTGGGCTTACTACTGGGTCGCTCTTCTGTGACCCTCAAAAGCCTCATAGTTCACCCCGGGATTATTGACCAAGACTATACAGAAGAGCTTAAAATAATGTGTTCATCCCCCAGGGGGCTGTTTTCAATTTCTCCTGGAGACCTTATTGCTCAGCTCCTCATTCTACCCAGTTGCCACAAATTATTTCCATCTCATACAACAAACAGTGGGAATAGTGGATTTGGCTCGACCGGTACTGACTCGGCTTATTTAATAGCTAGCCTTGACACCCGACCTACCCTACAATTACTAATTGAAGGAAAAAAGGTTTGAGGGTCTCCTAGATACAAGAGCTGACTGGTTATGACCACTCAACAACTGACCATATTATAGCATATTCCACTTCATGTAGGGTTTAAGGGGCGCTAACAGCCTTTGGCTCGGATGACCAATATCTGCACCCAATTAATCAAATGTACCAGAACGCCCTCCTCTAGGGTATGAAACCTCGCCCTTCCATAAGCTCTAGAATTAAAATGGAAAGCACAGAAGGAAAAGGGAAAGTATTACCCACCTACGCTCCTTCCCTTTACCCATTTAATTTTTGGGAAGGATCTTTAGTGAAAATTAGGGCTAAAACTTAAAATGAATACCTATTCCTGCTCAAAATATGATGACAAAAATGGGATATGTCCCTGGGAAAGGCCTGGGAAAATTCCAACAAGGCAAAACTGAGCCTGTGCCCACCAAACAAAAATTAGATAAACATGGTCTTGGTTTTTCCTAGAGGTTGTTGAGGGCTTAATACCCATAACTTGGCTCACAGAGGAGGCAATATGGGTTCCTCAATGGCCTTTATCCTCTGAAAAACTTACAACAGCTCATCAGTTGGTAAAAGAACAACTGGAATTTAAGCACTTGGAGCCCTCCAATTCTCCCTGGAATACCCCTGTTTCCGTTATAAAAAAGAGATCAGGTAAATGGAGGCTTCTACATGACCTCCGCACAATTAATGCCCAGTTAAAAAGTGGACTTATGGTAATAAATCAAAGGATAGAGTTAGTCCAAGAACAAGTGGATATACTGTGGCAGCTGGCCCAACTTGACTGCGAATGGAAATACTCCGGTCTATGTGTGACCACCATCCAATATCAAAACTTCACAAGGGCAGCCAATTTGTCAAACAATTGCCCAGTTATCTTTTAGGTAATCGGACTGGAGAATTTGACAGCCTGATGAACCAACTTTGTATGGCTATTGTCACCGTGAACTCGACTAGAGTGGACACCTCCCTTGCTAAAAGACTGGCTTCCTGGATTTCCAACGCTGTTTCACACTTCAAAGAATAGGCAGGGGTTGCGGGTTTTGGCCTATTTCTATGTGGGGGGATTATAATTATGCTCTGTATTGTGTGTAGGCTCCGTGCCCAAAATTGGCGCGATAAAGTAGTCATTGCACAGGCCTTGCGGCTTTGGAAGCAGGCTCTCCCCAAACATTTGGCTTAATATGCTGGACGAAGTTGTCAATGATGGGTAAGACCTTCTGCAAGTCTTATCAACCTAAGACAGGGAGCAAACCAAAAGCTGTTTGTTTTCCCCATGACAGGTAAGAAAGACCTCTGCAGCGGCAACCTAAGACAGGCATTATCCCAGCCAATTTTAATAGAACTTCTGACAGGTCATGTCGCCCATGAACAGTCAGCTGCGGCCCATAGACCTTGCTCTATTAAAACAAAAAGTGGGAACTGTTGGGAGCTGCGAAGTCTCACGCCTTAAAGATGGCGCCGACTTCCTGAGTCACTACAAGCCATTTCCCGCCGTTGCCTATGCATTGGGCAATCTGCGCATGACTTTGAGCCCGCACACCTAATATTCTAATGAGGCATTGGCCCCTGTTGCGCTACGAGCCCATGCATTGGACATGCAAATGAGGCATCGGGCCAGTACACCTATCCAGAGCATACACGAACCCTCTAGACTGCTATATAAGCAGTGCCTCTTCCCCGTTTCGGGGTCCTTCTCCTAAAAGAGCTGTGCACAATAAATACTGCTGCAGAAGAATCCTGTTGTCCACGTGAAGTTCTTGCCGGCGAGACTGCTGCGTGGGACACTGACCTCCATGGCATTGCACAACACAGGTGCACCAACCTACATGCACACAGTACATTCACACATAAAAAATAAATAAAATTTTAAAAATCTTTAAAAAAAAAAAAAGAAAAAGAAAGAGGAACCTCAGACTGCCTGAGTCACAGACACTGAGCATCTCTCTGAATTCTATTTAGGATAACTGTTTATAATGGGCCCTAATGAAGTTTACCTTCCAGATGCTGAGAAACCTTCCTTCCTCTCCCCTTTACAGAAAATGAATGTACTTTACAGAAAATGATGGTACTGAAGTCATTCCCTAACTGTAAACTAGAGTCAACTGTTATAGTGATAACTTCTTATAAATAAGAGGGAGGTTCCCTCATTCTAAGTATGCCTCGAGACGTTTGTGTCAAGTTTGCAAAAGTAAATTACTATTTTACCTATCCATCCATATTTATCCTATTATGTTAACTTCTATTTTCTCTTTACTTATATGTAAAGAATTAATGGAGGGGGGCTTTGGATATTGTTTAGCAGTTAAGAATGTTTTCTGTTCTTCCAGAAGACCAGAATCCAGTTCCTAGCACCTATATAGGGTAGTTCACGACCACCTGCAACTCCAGTTCCAGAGGATCTGATGTCCTCTTCTGGCCTCCATAAGCTCCCACAAACACATGGCACATACTCATACAGCTGCACACACACACACACACACGTAAATAAAAATAAATCTTTAAAAAGAGAACAAAGTTTCTATTTAGATCTATATCTGTATATTGTCTAGTATGTGTTTTTCATATAACATGCTATTAAATGCTCTTGAAAAATGAATTTTTGTGGTCCCATATTGAGCCATTCTATACATAAAAATTATTTAACTCTTCTGATTGGGGATATTTAAGTTTATGCAGGACATGGTCTATTTTTTGGCTTCTCAGAAACTTTTGAACAACCTTCCTATAACTGAGAATTGGAGGGGGGGGGTTGGCAGACACACATATAAATAAAAATAAAAACTTAAAAGGCAAGTATTTTCTGTATAAGTGCCCTGGTTCCTTGTGTGGGAAACTTTAATTTGCTCTCTCAAGATCTGTAACAAGAGAGATAGATTAATGTGATTCAGGTTCTGCCAATAAGAACCCCCTAGGACTCTTCCCTTAGGAAGAAGGTAACATGAAGGAAGTAAGCAGACCCGCACCTTCAGAGAGGAGCAAAGATATCGGGATCTGGTGTTCAGTGGTCCTGATGCACGAGATTCAGGAACCTAGGCCCCATCCTCGGTTGTGTGAACTTTTGGTTCTGGGATAAACAAGAGAGCACTTAAGCCTGATTTCAGCACTCTGTAGCAATAATCAAGCCACTTGTAATGAAATGCTTTTCTGTTTAAGTCCATTCAAGTGATTTCTGTTATTGCTTGTTTTCAGAAACTAAGAATCCGAGGATTCAAAGTTGTTTCTCATGTTTTTCACCAAAATGAGTATGTTTTCATACCAAGTTTTTCCATTTAAATTTCTTATGGAATTTCTAAATCAAATGATAAAATCATATTTAGGGTTCTTCGTATAATTTAACAAGTTCTGTAATGACCACCAACTTCATGTCAAAGGGGCAGTATACAGAGCGGTCATTGTGTGTGTGTGTGTGTGTGTGTATGTGTGTGTGTGTGTGTGTGTGTGTGTGTGTGAAGCCAGCAACCTTCCTCTATCACTGTCCACCTTACTTTTTAAACAAAGTCTCACACTACATATACAGCTCACTTTTTGGCTAGACTTGCTGGCCGGCTGGCCTTCAGGATCCATTTGTCTCAGAGCTCCCCTCCCACAGTCCTGGGGTTACAGGCACAAACCTCTAAGACAGCCTTTGACCAGGGTGCTAAGGGTGTGAGCTCAGGTCCTCATGAGCTATTTCTCTAGCCTCAGAGAGTCATCTCAATGTGTCTTCACTAAGATCAGATACTAACACCAAAAAGATTTTATTAATGGGCAAACATATCCTTTCCTTATATCTTAATTTGTCTTTTTTATTGCTGAGGAGAACAGTTTGATGTGTTTATCAGCTTTATTTTTCTTTTGTGATTTATCTGTCATTTAGCCTTATTGTTATTTGGATGATAGAGTTCTCTTATTAATGTATAAAAGTTCCTCAAAATTAAGATATATGACATTTGTCATATATGTTTCCATATATTTAATGGAGTTACTTTGAAGTTTTCATTGTAATAATATTGGAGTTTGATATGTCAAAGTTTGATATGTCCATTTGATCTAATCCACTGAATTTTCTACTGATATTTTTAATATTCCTGGGCCTACAAAGCTTTCCAAATAAGCATGTACCTACATTTTCTGCCAGATAAATTCTTCCCTCATCTTTCATGGTAGATATGTGTATGAACATGTGTGTAAAAGCTGCAGGAGGATGGGGAGGCCACTCACTATAACAGAAGGGTAGTTAATGGATGCTGTTGAAGGCTACTCAAGGGCATAGGGGTCACCAGATAGCACAAAGGTCACTCACTTGGACCTGGAAGTCATTGTATTGCTTTAGGTTAATTACATAACAGAGCTGTCAGTTTTGATACCCCTCATTGAATTCTATTTCTGGATACATTTTTCCCAAAGCCATTACATATGACTGAGATTTCCCAAATGCCTTCAATCATCCTGAAAACACACAAGGATAAAGAGAACCCCCTAAAGCCTCAACCTAGAACAAAAATCATACCGCAAGGACCCCAAACCACCTTCTTAACTATCCCTTCATTCCAGCCTACACCCACAGCCCTCAGCAATATTATTTCCTTATAGGCTGAACCATAATCACTTACTTATATTAGAACATTTTTTGATGTACCCACAACAAATAATTTCATTTGACTTTATTTATTGGAGAGATGCTTGTTCCAGTGCTGGAGACCATGCACAAGGCTGCGTGAATGGTGCCTGGGTAGCTAAGCTCTGTACCACTGAGCTACATGCTCAGCCTCTCATTTGGTTCAGTTGACCTCATAGAAATATATTAACAGACTCTAAACACTGCTTTCTATCCCATTCTTACTGGCTGAAATGCTGCTTTTAATTATTCTTTATCTAGCTTGGAGACTCCATTGGATTCTTATCCCTGCCAGGTAGGCTTTATTGATTAGTATTACCCCCAGTGCTTCATTCACATAACTCCATCTTAGTGCTAGATATCAATTTTTATTTATACTACTTGCATTGATGAATTTTACAGCATATGAAAACCTGTGAAGCGATACTTTACTTCAAGACCACCATTACTCTGAGTCCTATATGTAGGTCCTGTTATTGTTTCCAGGTAACCCATTAGCCTATCCATTGCCTTGATCCTAAACAACATGGAGCTAGGGAGAGTGCTTTTTTTTTTATTTATTTTTTTATTTTCATATGTGTATGAATGTACTGTCTGCATGTAGGTTTGTGCAACCGTGTCGTGCAATGCCACGGAGGTCAGAAGAGGGTGTCGGATTCCCCTGGAACTGGAGTTCTCCTGGAGTTGGACAGACGGTTCACAGCCGCCATGTGGGTGCTTGGGATCGAACACGGGTCCTCTGCAAGAGCAGTCGGCCACTCTTAACCGCTAGGCCATCTCTCCAGCCCTGGAGAGTGCTTTTTGATGATGTTCCCTAGATGCCATCACTCTGAATCCTTTCTGAGGCCCATTGATAGAGGAAGTTGAAGCTACTGCGGGCTGAAACTGTGCACAATAATCCCATGAGAACGTTCCTATTAGGTTATAAAAAGGTGTGAACCCCAGATAAAAAGGCACACGAGGCGAGGCTTAAGTCACTCCAGGAACTTGATTTACTTCCATGTGGGACTGCCAGAGCAGGCGCCTACAGACACATGGTGGAACATGAGTGAGGCCAGGGCAGGGGCAAGATGGCGACTGGGGCCCACCCATTTATAGCCTTGGGGCGGGGCCTCAGGTACAGAGAGGTCAGAAGATTGACACCATCTGGAGGAAGTGGGCATCTGTGTGCCCCTTGGGATTCTGGGAAGCCCAGACCTAACAGTTCCCAGTAAGATTTTAGAAAAGAAAGCAAAGTATTTGTGTAGTAAAAGGTAGAAAACCAATGAGCCTGATTCACCAAACTAGAGAAACTAGGGAAATTACGCAAGGACAGAAAGAGGAGCTAGTGTCCTATCGAAGCGCAGAAAGATGAGATCTGTGGGTGTGAGGCAGGATGGCTTAAACATTAGGCATGCTGTGAGATGTTGGCCACATCCAGAGCCAAGCACAGACTCTCAGCCGGACTGGGGAAGAGCAGACTGGGCTATTAGGTTTGCTGAGGGAATGACGAGGGAAGTAAATGGTAAGATGAGAACAAAAACATAAAGAGGTTCCTAGCTTCATGGCAACCACGAATGTAGAAAGGTACAAGCAGCTACCAAGAGTAAAATTTCCCCCAAAGGCCAGATCCCACAGAGCTGAGATTCTGGAGCTCACTTAGCAATGGCACCTTTCTTCTTTCAAACAACTCCTTGACACAGGCCAGCTTTGTAAGTCTATCCAGTGCCTGTTACAAATCCCATTGTCCTTAAGACCCCTCAAAGACCAAGGTCCTACCCGAGTAAAAGGGTGATGGTCGATAAGTTGTCTGTCATGCTTGTTTTCACTTTAGGCAGAGGCTTTTTGTTAAACCTCTATGTTTTTAAGCCTCTAAGATAATCTGTACTTTGCCAGATGGGTGAAAGGAAATTCCTCTAGTAGTTTAGGAAAGAGTAAACCTCCCTCATGTTTAAAAATTTATCTGCACACTGTTGCTCTGAGAAAGAGAGTTAAGGGGATTTTGAAAGATTGTAAAATAGGAGTATTGAGTCTGACTAAGTGGTGAATTCAACTTCACTTAGCTTAGATTTTACTTAAGATATGTTTGACCAGAATGGGAAATGTACAGATAAGATCCAGGAAAGGATTTCCTCCTTTTCTAATTTTTCTTTTTTCTCAACTTTCCACCAGAAAATAGCTTGGCATTAGAGTAGGGAAGGATATTTGGGAAGTGAAATAAGATCTCATGGCCTGGCCACGTAAACTAGACATCTTGGTAGTTGAGGGTAGCAGGAAGGAAGTGAGACATCTCAGTGGAATCCATGGATATTGGTCTCCATTCCATTATTTTACTTAACTTCATCCTCTTCCTCTTCTTCACCAGGGTGTTTTCTATACCCATCCCTCTACCTAATGAGTATGTGTCAATGTTCCCAGATCAATGGCCACCAAAATTTGACCAGCATCTTCTTCAGCTCATAGGTGCATCAAAATGGAAACATCATCACTCCAGTTGAGCTGAGGAATGCTCGAGACATTCTTTTCATGAGAAAATACCTTCTCAATGAAAATCGCTGACTTCAATCTCAGCTTCTGGGACACAAGGCCTTCATAGTTTGTCACAGCCAATTCTATCTTTTGTCTAGGAAAATGTCTCATTGATAAGAATAGAATGAGACTATAAACTATTGAGAACACTCTCTGTATGACAACATAAATTCATTCCCTGATTGCTCTGTGTATGGACACCGCGTTGTACATTGGTAAAGGACCTATAATACCCATTAGTATGAACCAAGTACTGAGGCTGGAACAGAGTCAAATGCAAATTCCTATCATAAGTAATCTTTGTTTGGAAGACTCTGTCTTGGTAAGGGTGAGAAATGTTTTTTAGGTCCTCCAAGAGGTTAAATTAAGTAGCAGTATTAACATATTTATTTTGAGATTTTCCATGCCTTCACTTTGACCAGTCTAAAAATTTCAACCTTTAATAATCCTCTTGTGCCTCATAAAAGTGTATTCTCTGAAAAATGGAAGGCAAAAGTTGCCACCCTTTTATTTTGAACACGGGGCTCTCCTAGTGTAAACATATGCTGTCCAAAGTGAAACAGAGTTGATGTGTCCCCTTCATTATGACCAGCTCTTGAATAGAGGGAGCATCCCAAAGAAGGAGGAAGCTGTTCCCTTCCTGATTCCCCAAAGCCTGGGTTACAAGTGCTCCCCAGGGTGCACAGCTGGGCCCTGACCTCAATATCTCCATTCCCTGCTTGGCCCTGGCTCTTCTTGGCTGACTAGATTAGCTTGCAAAATATTTAACTTGCATAGAATACAGAGAAGAGTTTGTTCATGTTCTGAAATATAGAGATGAGTCATTGATATTCATTTCTAAATAAATCCCATTCTCATTATTGGGAAGTGCAGATTATTTTGGTACCTCAAGCAGGATGACCTAATTAAAACTCTGCTATAAAAATTCAGCACACCGTATAGTACTTTACCTGTCTAAAGTAAACACAGACAAGCACAATTTATTTTACTGGAGCATCCCTCATGCAAAATTACTAGTGAGCATGTCACAACCAATTACAGACCACTGTATATGCAAATTATTACTCTTTCAATTATTTATAGAGAGCCATCAGTGTACACAGCCCTTTTCAGCACTTCAAACACAACAGACAAGGGTTATGAATGAGGAAGTCTGAATATCAGAGTTTTCATAGCAGACAGAAAAATGAAATGAAATTCTTTTGCAAGCATTTCAAGAAGAAAAACTTAAAAACTTATAATTTAGCTTATCAGAAAAGTGAACACAAACTACTCCCTGGATCAGTGAAGAGCCCCCCACATAACTAGAGCCAAGGCAAATGTTTCCATTTCCCCATCCCCCTCCCCCACTCCCAACAACACTATAGCATTTTACTTTAAGCTATGTTCTAGAAACAGTTTTAGTTTTTAACACAAATCTAAGTTTAGTAACCCCAGAAGCAAAGTTAAGAGACTCAAAACAAATGGAAATACAATACTAACCACAGAGCTAGAAGATGAGGATAAATATCCAGAGCATAGAAAAACAGTCAAAATCAATAAGAAAATGACATTCTACCAGCCCCAAACTCATTGGCAAATTACATGAAAAAGCCATTACTGCAAAAAGAAAGATAAATGTTCAATTAGGTCTAAAAAAAAATAGTCAACATCCTCAGGAACTGAGGAAATGTAAGCAGAAATAAAATGTTTTGGCAAAAAGATTAAGATTTGGTAACTTGTTGGCAGTGAGGATGGGAAATAGAAACCCAAACATCTGGTTGGAATATATATTGGTATGGCTGCTTTAGGAAAACTAGCAGTCATTTATTATTTTAAGTGCATATCTAGTATCTTAGACATTTTACTTTTGTTTAACAATGCTTTAAAATGATATTTAGGGTCATGCAAATACTATGCATGATGCTTCTGTGGTGAATGCATGTCATGACACAATTGCCAAAGCCTGAAGCAATTTAAAGCAGAGCAACCCTAATGCAACCTATGGATTTTTGATTAGTAACATTGTGTCAGCGTAGTTCATGAGCAGTATCCAAACAAATGCTCCAAGCGAATGAAAGCTGTCAGTGACTCAGGAATCCAAGGCAAAGGGAGAGTTAAGTAGGGAACTTTTCTGTACTTTCTGCTAACTGAAAAAAAACAGTGTCTAGAATCCTTGAAAACTGCTTTAACAGCCAAGTCTTTACCTTTGCTGGGAAGGGTAGCTTGAATCTGTAATCTCAGCACTTAGGGGGACGAGGCAAGAAGCAGCCATGATTTCCAGGTTAGGTGGGCCTACATAGCAAATTCCAGGCCAACATGGACAGCACAGAGAGAGCCCATGCTCAAAACCTCCTATTCTGTCAAGATTTTCTAATTGAAATACACCTACCTGAAATTCAAAGGTAGTATCCAGGAATAAGAGAGAACAAATGATGGTTGTTTTTCCAAGTCTGGGTTACTTCACTCAGGATAATTGTTTCCAGTTCCATAAATTTACCTGTGAATATCATTATTGTACTTTTATTAACAGTTGGATAATATTCTGTTGTGTAAATGCACCATACTTTCATTATCCATTCATCAGTTAATGGGCATCTATCTATGCCATTTACATTTCTGGCTATTAAAAATTGGGTAGCAATGCCAGACTAGGGCCCAGCATGGGTGGGGCAGGGCGGTAGGAAGCTCCAGCCCTAACCCCAGTCTAAGGATCTATGGGAAATTGATCCATGCTGTGAGATGGAGTCAGCTTTCCTTACTGGTGTAGCACCTGGTAGGCTGACCAGACTCCTCCGGGGGACAGACCCATGCACAAGATCATTTTAGGAAACAAGATGAGACAAGGTAGGCTTTTTATTTGTCATTTAAAATGTAAAATAATAGAGGACACGAAGTCAGGTGGTTGAGGAGAGGTGAGATTGGAGAGGCAGGAGTCTGAATATAATCAAAATACATTGTCCAAAGTTTTCAAATTAATAAAAATATTTTTAAAAAACTTCAACCTCAAATCAAAATGAAAACAGACTAGCAGTTAGAAAGAGCTTTTCTTGTCTGATTATCCTAAGGAGAAATCAAGTGCTGAGAAAAATCAAGACTGAAATGACTTATTTGTTATAAATCATTGTTCCGTAATAGGTTCCCATTGTCCACAAACTGTTTTTCTTCCCTGGCCTCCACAGTTTGCCAATCTCTGCACACATATTTATAGCAAACACATCCACATGACCTATGATGTGAGATTGTCTAACTACGACAAAGGATGAAGTACATGTTGTTATTTTGCTTCGTCTTTGCTTGTTGTTTATTATTCTTGGCTCAGGGAGCCGGTGATTTCTCCTCTTCCCTGCCTCCTCACTCACAGATCTTAATTGGACACAGTGGCAGTGCCAACTCTCATCTGCCTCTCACCTTCCAAGTCTTTGGGGTCTATTCTTCTTCAGGGATATATGCCAAAGCGTCCAACAAATTGGATGGCACTTTAGCAAGTTACTAAGTAATCTTTCAGAGATTCAATGCACAGTATATATAGAGCCCTAAGATTAAAGTTCAAAAGCTGGTAAAGCTTCTTGGATTTTAGGGTTTCTGAAATACTGAAGTTCACACACACAGGTCATCATCATCATCTGACATCTGAAAACTTTGGAGTGGGCCCAAAAGACAGCTGAAAGGTCCAAGCCACTGCAAATTGACTTGGCATGGAAAGATTCTCTTGAGGAGTAAAGAAAACCAGCACATTGTCACTTCGGAAGCAAACACTGCCTGCTTGGCTCTGTATCCATCACGGGGGAGGTTACAGAGCCAGAGAAACACTCAGATCTGACAAGAGGGGAGACTCTTTGTCAAACGAGGTAAAACACTTCCTCTCACTCATGTAAAATTTACTAGTGTATGTTCTTTGCCACAAAACTCCACTTAAGCCTGCAAATGTATCCTCTCATTATTGTGAGTTTGTATTTCGGTTTTGAAATTCTGGTAAAACTGCTTTTTAAAAGAAATAGAAAGCCGTGATGGAAGGGAGAGTGCTTCAGCCGAGACAGGTTTCTTGTCAAGAGCTTATGTATGTCAAGGTACACTCTGGTCTTTCTTAAGTATAGAAAGGAATTGTAGAAAAAGAATATGTGGTACCTTTGAAGGGGGCTTACTGTTCCAGACAGCTAAGACTTCAGTAAATAAGAAAAAAGAGTTTTAGTAATTACCAATGAAAACATCTGTGACAATGGACACAGGGCTTCAGAGAATTTCAAAGATTAAATGTGTATGGTTAACCTCATTACCAAAAAAATTGGCTATTTGGAAATTTTTAATGAAACATGTAAGTAAAAATAAAGAATGATTTGAGAACTTTATTTAGAAATACACTTTTTATTGTGTATAGTAATCGAATAACACTAAAATGTTTGATAATACACTTTTCTACTTTTATTTATTTATTTTTTAATGTATTTATTTATTTATTTTTAACAAATCTAGACCCGTTTTCCCGCTCATTCCCCCACCCCGTCAGAGCTCGTGCATTCTGCCAAACATGCTTTCCATCTCTTAGTCTTTCTCAATATTTTCCATGGGGACGTTGACTGTTTTGAGCAGAAGTTCACTGTTTCAGTCAGGTCTTTGATGCAGTATTTTCTGTTGTTGTAGTTGTTTCCAAAATGCATTATGTCCAACTGCTTTGTACAGAAGCTCAGGGGGCCCTACACAAGAAATACTTACAACTGGGTAATTGGCACTAGCATCCACAGATGAGGGATACCATTCGTCGTTTGTTTTTCTGGGACTGTGTTACTTCACTCAGCATGATGTCCTCTAGCTCCAGCCATTTTCCTGCAAAGCTCATGATGTCGTCTTTCTTTACTGCTGCATAGAACTCCATTGTGTAGATGTACCACATTTTCTCTATCCACTCGTCAGTTGAGGGGCATTTAGGTTGGTTCCAGCTCTTTGCTATTGTGAAGAGAGCTGAAATAAACATGGCCGTGCATGTATCTCTGTGGTGGCGTAAGTCTTGAGGGTACATGCCCAGGAGTGGTATGGCTGGGTCGGGTGGCAAGTTCATTCCAAGTCTTCCAAGGGTTCTCCACACTGCTTTCCATAGTGGTTGTACGAGTTTACATTCCCACCAGCAGTGGATGAGTGTTCCCCTTTCCCCACAACCTCTCCAGCACTTGGTATCATTTGTTTTCTTGATCCTAGCCAGTCTTACTGGAGTAAGATGATATCTTAAAGTGGTTTTGATTTGCATTTCCTTAATGATTAGTGATGTTGAGCAGTTCTTGAGGTGTTTCTCAGACATCTCTAATTCCTCGCTTGTGAAGTCTCTGTTCAGTTCTTTGCTCCATCTATTGAGCGGGTCGTTTGTTTTCTTTTTTCTTTGTTTTTTGAGTAGTTTATATATTCTGGAAATCAATGCTTTGTCAGATGTATCTGCAGTGAAGGTTTCCTCTCACTCTGTGGGATTTCTCTTCACTTCCTTGATTGTTTCTTTTGATGTACAGAAGCTTTTGAGTTTGATGAGGTCCCATTTGTCAATTGTCGACCTTAATTCTTGTGCAGCTGCTGTCTGATTTAGGAAGTCTTTTCCTACGCCTATGTCTTGTATTCTGCTGCCAACTTTTTCTTCTATCACCTTCAGAGTTTGGGGTTTCACGTTGAGGTCTTTAATCCATCTGGAGTTGACTTTTGTACAGGGTGAGAGGTAGGGGTTTAATTTCATTCTTCTACAAGTGGTGATCCAGTTTTGCCAACACCACTTGCTGAAGATGCTGTCTTTTCTCCATTGTGGTTTCTTGGACCCCTTGTCAAATATGAGATGGCTGAAATTGTATGTGCTCAGATTTGGATCTTCGGTTTTGTTCCATTGGTCAACAGGTCTGTTTTTGTGCCAGTACCGGGCTGTTTTTATGACTATAGCCCTGTAGTATAGTTTAAAATCTGGTATAGAGATCCCTCCTGTGTAGCTCTTTTCACTCAGGATTGATTTGGCTATTCGGGGTCTTTTGTTTCTCCAAATGAATTTAAGAACTTTTGTTTCCAAGCCTGTGAAGAAACTCTTGGGGATTTTGATTGGGATTGCATTAAATCTATACAACCTGGGCTTTTAATCATTGAGTCATCTCTCCATCCCCATCCCTAAATTTGTTGGTTTAACAGATACAACCTTTTTGTGTGTTTTATTTGTTTGTTTTTGATACAGGGTCTCCCTATAGCCCAGCTAGCCTGTAACTTATTATGTAGACCAGGGTAACTTCGATCTTATAGAGATCTGCCTGCCTCTGTCTCCAGAGTGCTGAGACTAAAGACTTGTACCCATACATCTGGCTCAAACACAGATTTCTAGATAAAAGATTAATTTGTCAAGTATGGGGAGATGGTGAGGATGAATGTTTATTTAATTATTGCCCCTTTGAACATGATACGTCTCATTTTCTGGGTTGTGATAAATACAAAGCAGGTACTTCACAGGGCACCCCACACTAGGACATAACAGAACGTGATATAGTACTGATGGTGTCAGTTGCTCCTATGGGACAGATCCTGTCTGGGATAAGAGAGACACAAGGATAAAACTGACATGTTAACAACTGTGCATAGGCTAATCAAATTAGAACCAGCCAACCTGCCTCCAACTATGTATCTTGTTTCTTTCTTTGTTTTGTTTTTACCTTTTAAACTATTTTACTGATTTTCTGTGCATTTCATGTAATTCATCTGAATCATATTTAGACCCCTTCCCTATCTGCACCATAATCACCCCCACCGGATTTCATTTTCAAATAATAACTGCACAGTATGGAAGGGTAGATATTCTTTAAGGAGTGACTCTAGATAGGATGACTAGACTCCAGTGGATGGACTTGCACCGAGGGACACCTGATACAAATGCTGGACCAGATAGGACCTAACATATATGATATAATACCTGAAATCTCATGGGAACAGGGATATAAGAGATGGAGGGGGCGGGGAGTCTAAATTTGATTAATATGTATTATATAAAATGCACAAAAACTCAATAAAATATTTTTAAAACCTGAAAAAAATAAAGTAAAAACAATTAAAAATGACAAATTTAATTTAAAAACAGCAATTTAAACTATATTACACTTTTAAAATTAAAAAACAATATTCCATACATATTTTCATCATATTTTATTGAAATCTATAAGAAGCAGGGATTTTCATCACTGAAAATGAATAAGAAATAAAGTATTACTGCTGCAAGAGCAATTTGGATAAATTTTATTGAAAAATGGAAAAGAATTAACAATTGAGTTGCTAGTCAAGTACAATCCAGTTTTTTAAGATCCAAAGTGGATTCAAACTCAGTGATAAGGTGATTGGATAGATGAATACAAATACAAATATAGGAAATAGGAGGCAATAGACATTCAAATGTCAAGTCCTGATGGCTGATGATTACATCAGTTATGCATTTAAAGAAGCTTTGTATTATACACTACAAGATAATAATTTAGGGGCTGGAGAGATAGCCTAGCGGTTAAGAGTACCGACTGCTCTTGCAGAGGACCCGGGTTCGATCCCCAGCACCCACATGGCGGCTAAGAACTGTCTGTAACTCCAATTCCAGAACTCCAGTTCCAGGGGAATCCGACACCCTCTTCTGACCTCCATAGCATTGCACGACATGAGTGCACAAACCTACATGAAAACAGTACATTCATACACATACAAAAATAAACAAATTTTTTTAAAAAGATAATAATTTAATGCTTGGAGAGATATATAATCTGGAGATTCCAAGTTTAAGTCTTCTGTGATTATGAAGTCAGTTTGCTTAACTAAGGAACACAGGAGAGGACACGAGATTTCTATTTGGAATGACTGACCCCATTAGCTCCCATTTCAAAGACCTGAGATAATCACTTCAAAAGTTGGAAAGGTTTATTTCGGCTCACAGTTTGAGAGATTTTAATCCATTGTCACTTGGTCTTGTCACCCTGGGCCTGTGGTGAGGCAATGTATTATACGTGGCCAGGAGAGGAAGCTGCTCACTTCATTGTGACCAGGAAAAAGCAACAGATGAAGTGGCAGGGACCCGAAGATCTCCTGCAGGGCCCTGTCTACAATATCTTGAATTCCTTCCAATAAACTCTATGCCCCCAAAATTCTACCTGGTTCCAAGAACACCATGGCTCCCAACCATCTGAGAACCAAGCATTCTGCACTTAGTCTCTGAGAATTATTTAAGTTTCAAGCCATACTAAGAACGTTATTTTTAATTGCATGTATACTCCCTTCAGCCCATTAATAATGTTAATATATTAATATGCAGGAATCATACTAAACAATGTTTGAACTTAAAATGTTAACTTAAGATGAATTTCAAAGAAATAACACAATAGATTTGTATTTTGTATTTATTATGTCTTACTGAATAAACATTTCAATATCCCTACACTATGACTAGTCTTCTCCTGCAAATAAAGTTACAATATGAATGACAAGCTTATATACGGCATGGATGATCCCATACTCTCCTTCAAAGTACAATTGTGAGATCATTGTGCTTTCTCATCAAGCCCAGACATGCCCTCAGTGTCCCTCATAATACAGGACCTTAGGCAGCCAATACCATTTTGTGACTGTAAAGCAGCATGTATTTAATTTGCCTTTCTGGATATGTGACATAAAAGACCTTGCAATCTAGTTGGAGATAGGACAGAGTGCACAAATACTTCTGTTTTGACAGGACAGTTTATGTTAATTAGTGTGAGCTACATGAGAAAGATCATTACAGCCTAAAGGAGGATTGGGATGAATTCGGGTAACTGGTCTACCATAAATTTGTAACGTGTGGGTTGGAATTTAAAGGGAGATATTAAAATGTAGATAGAAGATGAATGTGTCCTGTATTCTTCTTCATGCAAAGTAGCATTTCTTTTTAAAAATACGTACTGATGACATTTCTTAAATCCCCAAGGAACTACCCAATTCTAGTTTATTTTACTCTAACTGTTAAATAAATATACCTTCCTTCACCCATGCATTCACTGAATTTTAAACTTCAGACGTCTTTCCTTTCAGCTTGTATCTTTCCAGCTAGAGTTTAAATTTTCCAGTCTATCGCCTCTTATCCCCTTGAGCATTTTATGTGTCATTCCGGATACAAGTTACAAGAATGTAGATACTTTCTTGAAAAAAGTAAAGGACCACGGTGACAATAACGTCCCACAGGCAGACTGGAGTTTCTGAACTACAGGTGCAAACAATCACAGTCTCAGGACATGGTCCAGGAAGTGACACTCCTTGACCTTTCCATGCACATGTCATCTATCATTAAGCCCTTCTTTTATTTAACAAAAAGTTATTGGATGCCAAACACCCACACTATTTAATTCAAAACATTATTTAGTTCAAAGATTAATAAGAAATTACCTTTGTTCTTAAAAAAAAAAAACAAATATCTAGCTACATAAAAGACATTTTAATGAAAAATGCATACGAAATGCCATGACTAGATAAATCAAGGAAGGCTCCCTGGAGGCTAGATTATCCAGCCTGTTACCTGAGAACTGAAATGACATTGCCCTGATAAAGAGAGAAACTTTTGGCTCTTCCTTTTTAACCAAAACAGGAACATATTGCTTATTCATCTGGATATTGACATGTTAATGCTATCGGTGTGAATTTGACTACAAGGTATCACAGACTAAGCTTTAGCTTATAGCCAATAGCCACACACATTCAACACTCCAGTGGCAAATCCTTAGTGTTTTATTATGTACATCAGATTCAGCATGGAGTGTGTTGACTTAGGTTACAATAACACACTCATGACACAAGAGGACCTGCTGGACTGAGAACATCATGGGACTGAGACAAGTTTCCTGCTACTGCAAATCTTGTCTGTAGACTGAAGCTTCACATCATATGAGAGATTTTCAGGATCACAACCACTGTGTTAGAAATACACACTCTCAATCATGAGACTACAGGAATATAGTCTGGACTCCTGATTGATCAAATGCCTGTGCATACAAGCTTCTCCAACTGGACTATGGGAACCTTGGGTTGTTCAAAATTTGGACATAGATACTTGCAAAATGCACCAATTACCTAATTGTATGACATACTGAGTAACATCAATGTTATTTGCAAACAACTGTGTCATTATATTGTAGAATCCCTTAAAAATAAAAAAAATAAATTTAAGGAAAAAAAAAAAAAGAAATACACACTCTCAAGTCTAGCCTCAGACCTGCTCACCCAGAAACCCCGAGCTATCTTAAAGTTGGAGACCAACTTTCCAGATGGAAACGGAGTCACAGAGAACTGGTTTCCCACTGAAATCTGGAATGACTTTTATCAGGAAGAGACAATAGTAAAGAATGGTTGACTAACAGCATTTAAACAAAACATACAGATAACCATATTTTACAGCATAATACCCAGGCTTGGGCCTTCATTTATAAGCTCAGCAGTCAGCTGTCCAATTTTATTCACTAATAAAATGTCCAATGGGATTTAAAACTATGTAGGAAACTTATTCCATATTAGCTACTTTACTTAGTGAATTAAGGGAATTTAAGATGTATCTTTAAAATCCCATGGCCTTGCTTTTAAATCAAAGGCTTTCATGTAGATCAATCTGCTGTATTCCATTTATTCTGTACTAGAATTTACCTGTCTAAAGAAATATAAAAATCTATAGTTTGCCATTGTATCATTTTAATATTCACATTAATGACAATATAAAAATTCCACTTTCTTAAGAACATCCATAGCATAAATACCCTATAATAAAACACTTTAATTTCAGTAGCAAAGGAAAGTGCTCTTGCATCACTCTTGCATGGTAGGTAAGAACATACACATTAGGTCTTTATCATAGCCTCTGGACTACATTAGCAAAAATAAATATTAACATAAGAAATATATAATGGAAAATCTTTTACATTATATGAACAATTAATTCAAATGGTATATTGATCTTCAAACCACCTAAAATTAAATGTATTGGAGAAACTATTTCTCCAGCAGTACCCTCAGTTTTACACATTTTAAAATATATAAGAAAATCTTATTTAATATTTGTACAAATATTGATAATTTAGGTAGGAAATTTGTGGGGATTCTTAAGCAGAATTTCATGATGAGGGTCAATATTGATATCAGTGACTTTCAAGTTCATGTTTGTTAAGATAGGCAAAGATGGGGCTGGAGAGATGGCTCAGTGGTTAAGAGCGCCGTCTGCTCTTGCAGAGGACCCGGGTTCGATTCCCGGCACCCATATGGCAGCTAAGATAGGCAACGGCGTATTTTGCATTTTTATTCTGTACTAAAAATCATGTAAGTTATCATATTAATTACTCACATCAGCCCATATTTTCTTGGATAGTTGATAGAGAATATAAAATCTTGTGAGAATAACTGAGAAGAGGATTCATTCGTGTTTGTGAAGGACACTGGGAAACATTCATTATTTCCTGTCTCTTTATTGCTACTTCTCCCCATTGGCAGCAGTGTCAGGACGAAAATTCTGAAAAGTGTCCTGGCTGTTTAGCAAGAGCCTGGGTAGAGAGTACTATTAAGGCCAGGAACCATGAGTGAAATGCTGAGAAAGAGAGGAAGATTCAAATTATGTATATTATACCAGGGGAAGACCATGGGTTACCTCCTCAAGTGCACAAGCACAAACATTTCAAAAAAGCTTTGCAAGCATTTTGAGTCCTTGACTATGATATATATACTACTACAAACTATTGGGAAGTCTGTGTGGTACATTCAGAGGAATAGGCATGTAGTGTACTTGAAAGTATTTGAAAATTAACTGGATACAGCAACAACTTTGTTCAGAGGAAGTAAAAAAAAATGTGGTGTGACTCTAACTCTTTGGAAACTATTTCAAAAAAGTGGAATTCTTCAGAGGATATTTAAAGTTCCAAAGCCTTAGGATATGACCTGGACAGTCATCATAATACAAGTTTCTTCAGTATCCGAGGGCCTAGAAACATGGGGGGAAATCATCCACAGAAAGATAATAGATAGACCTTACCTTCGAATGACACAGGTGATAGAAAATATTTTTAAAAATTAAAAGCAATCATATAATTATTTTCCATTAGTTAAAAGTATACACTTTGAAATGAGAAATATATAATTTTTAATTAGAAAAGTAAATCTTAGACATGAAAATATTGGAACTTTAAAATATACTATCTTATTTTTTTAAATATTTTGTCACTTTATTTTTTTATTTTATTTATTTCTGTATGTGTATGAATGTACTGTCTGCATGCAGGTTTGTGCACCTGTGTGGTGCAATGACGCGGAGGTCAGAAGAGGGTGTCGGATTCCCCTGGAACTGGAGTTCTCCTGGAATTGGAGTTTCTCCATGTGGGTGCTAGGGATCAAACCCGGGTCCTCTGTAAGAGCGGTCGGCGCTCTTAACCGCTAGGCCATCTCTCCAGCCGCTGTCATTTTATTTTATGTGTATGAGTATATTGCCTGGATGTTTGGAAGTGCACCTGTGTTGTGCAATGCCCACGGAGGTCAGAAGAGGGCATTAGATTCTCCTGGAACTAGAATTATAGGTAGTTATGGTGCCAGAGTTATGCCATACAGGTGCTGAGGATAAAACCTAAGTCCTCTACACGACCAGCCACTCTTAGCTGCTGAGTCATCTCTCCTGCCCCCTATCCGATTTTCTTAAATCCTACTATTGGTTCAATAGTACATTCGAAATTAAAGTTAGATGAATAGAAATTATCCAAACTGAAGACAAGAAAACGAACATTCTAAAAATTCATATGTCTAAATAAATTTAAAAAAAAAAATAAATATATTAATATTATATATAATATAAATATATGTCAGGATATAGAATATCAGAAGTAAATAAAATGAAACTGTGAAGATAAATTAATTTGAATTAAGGCCAACGAACTTTATAATATAGATGAATGATATAAACTTAGAATAAAAGAATCATAGAGAATTCTAAACAACAAAAGATTCAAAGAAAATCCTACGTTTAGACAACATAATGAAACTTCTGGAAACCAAAGACAAGGAAACACTGCAAACACAAGCACAAAAAGTTATACATTTCATATTGGGAAGCAAAGAGCACAGAATTTTCACTTAAAAAGAGTGATGACTCGGCAGTGAAGAGCAGTGACTGTTCTTGCAGAAGACTGAGGTTCAATTCCCAGAAACCACATGGCAGCTAACAACTGTTTGTAACTCCAGGTCTAGGGAATCCAATGCCCTCCTCTGACATCCAGTGTCACTGCAAGTCTCGGGTGCACAAACACACATGCAGCAAACACTCATTGACAATAAAAAAATAAAATATAAAATAAATTAAATGATGGAGACCAAAGACAGTAGGATAGCCTCAATTTTCCTTCCTCCTCAAAACGGGAAATGTCAGGGCAAAATTCTATGTCTATAGCAAAGTATCCTTCAAAAATAGCAGAAGAGAGGAAGGCAGGAGAAATCCCTTTGATAGCGTGAGGAAAGAAGAGCAATCCTAACTACTGGATAAAGAATTTTCTTTATTCTCTTTATAATATGTAAGACTCAATAAAGCAAAAATATCATTTAAAGAATAAATCTATAAACATTTGTGATCATTATAAGCCCAGTGCAGCGAACAAGACATAAAAGTTAGTGTAGCTCCTAGGCAAACTCTGAAAGGCAGTATGTCCTAAATTGCTACTAACAAAACCCCAAAGCAGTTAACATAATGATATATTATAATATATAAACGTATAGTCTTCGAATCTATTCTTTTTGGGTGTGTTAACGATAGATAGTAGTAACACACACACAATTATACACACACATAATATACATATATGTATATATATATATTAACACATATATACTTTTTTGGTATTTTTGAGGTAGGGTCTCCCTTTAGTCCCAGCTGGCCTGGAGCTCACTCTGTAGACCAGGCTGGTCTTGAACTCACAGAGATCCGCCTACCTCTCTGCCTCCTGAGTGCTGAGATTAAAGGCGTGCACAACCACGCCTGGTGACACATATATACTTTTTTTTTTATTTTTTTTTTATTTATTTCTGTATGTGTATGAATGTACTGTCTGCATGCAAGTTTGTGCACCCGTGTTGTGCAATGCCGCGGAGGTCAGAAGAGGGTGTCAGATTCCCCTGGAACTGGAGTTCTCCTGGAATTGGAGTTTCAGACGGTTCTCAGCTGCCATGTGGGTGCTGGGGATTGAACCCGGGTCCTCTGTAAGAGCGGTCGGCGCTCTTAACCTCTAGGCCATCTCTCCAGTCCCAACACATATATACTTTTTAATTCTAAATATATTCCATTATGCAAAACTGGTGGGCAATACAAAGAGAGGAACAAAATCCATAGTGGACAAGAACTAAGTAGCAAAATGCTAGACATAATTCCAGCCATTTCAGTAATTACAATGGATGGAAGTGAATTAAACACATAATTAAGAGATAGAAATGTTCATATTAGGCTTAAGAATTATTCCGTTAAAGGAAATTCATTTTAAATATAATGACACATTACATAGCTTGACAGTAAAAGGATGAAAATATAACATGAAATCATTACTCAAAGAAAGCTCTAGTCCACATATTAGCAACTCACAAATGTATGTGATATTCTATTGGCTTGTTTTTATAATTAATTTAAAAACTAACTACTACGCATCTGTTGAAGCAATACAAGTTGGAGGGAACAACAGCACCAAAAGAACTGGGACAAGGAACCGACTGAAACAGTAAAGTTCTCCCCAATCCTTTGCTTTGAAAAAAATTTAAAAAGACTCAGGAAAATATACAAGACATGTATGGCAGAATGCATGAACCCAAGTGGGTTGGGGTTATGGAAAGGGAAATGAGTCTAAATTGGACAGAGAAATGATGCATGAAATGCACAAAACTTCAATAAAAATATTTTAAATGTACAAATATGCTATATCTTACTAGGAAGTATTTGTTCAATGGAAATAACAAACTACATGTATTAAAAACTTTCATGTGAATGTTTTTAGATTTGTTTCCAGTTACCTTAAACAAGAAGCAACAAACCCTTCAACTGATGAATAAACTGTGGTACATCCATGAAATCCAATTATACTTAGTAATAATTATGACTAAACTATTAAAACTTATGACAACATGGATCTAGCTCAATTACATTATACTAAAGAAGCAAGACTCAAAAGGGCTCCTTTGATATGACTGGATTTATATGACATAGAACATTGTGGATTTCTACTACTAGACGCATGTTGGTAGGGAATAACAGGGAGGAAGGGATACAGGATGGATTTATAAAAATAAGGAGAGAGCAGGGAGAGGTTATGAACAGTTCTGTATCCTTATTTTGGTGGTAGCTATAGGAATCTTAAATGTAGTCAAGTGTCAGAGAGTTGTAAACCATAGAGAATTTTATGGTATAGAAATTACATTCCAACTTTTTAAACTTATGAAAAAGATAATATGGAGAAAAGTGAAATTTCAGGCTTTTCAGAAAACAAAGTTTAGTACCAGTGGAACAAAATTCAAATATTTTATAATATAACAAAACAAAAAATAATTATATATGCATATCAGTAAAAATCTACACTCAATCATATTAAAAATGTGTGCTTCATATTTCTAGTAGAGAATTTGTCCTGTTTCAAGTTTGATAACATACTATCTTCCTTTGAATTAGGAGTTTGTGAACAATTTACATTCAGTATAATTCAGTATAATGGTATAAAGCGAGTTTTATTTTTCCATCTCACTAGTTTGCAATTTACTGTTTCATCTGTACTTTGTCATTTTATTTCTTTTCTTGATGTTATTTTGAGTTTGTTTTTTAAAATATTCCCATTCCATTTGCTCAATTTTTCTGACTATTCTAAAAATGTTTCAGATGTGGTGATAAGTTTTAGGGTATCCCATTTTAACATCAAAGTCTCCTTCAAACTTTACAAGAATATATTTTCATTCATGACTGACAATCCTTTGCATGTCTATTGTTACATGTTCTATTGTAACTTATGTTGTTTTAAATATTTTATTTATTGTTTTTATTTTATGTGTGTGAGTGTATTGCCTGCATGTAGGCAATGCTCATGAAGGTCAGAAGAAGACATCAGAGCCCCTGTAACTGGAGCTACAGATGGTTGTTAGCTGCCATGTGGGTTCTGGGAATCCAACTTGGGTCTTCTGCAAGAGCAGCCAGTGCTCTTAACCACAGGACTATCTCTCTAGCCTGTAACATACGTTTTTTTGAACAGTTTATTACAGTTCATTTTTACTTCCTCTGTGCCCATGCGAGGTGGAGTGTGCATTCATACCAAGCCTGTGCATGTGGAAGTCAGAAGAAAATATTCAGCAGACTGCTTTCTCCTGCCTGTCACCACATAGAACCAAGGATCATATTCCAGCTGTCAGGCTTAGCACCAAATCCCTTTAACACTGAGTAATATAGCTGGACCCTTAACCTATGTTTTAAAATTTATTATATGCTTTAGCATTTTACTAAGGGCAATAACTTAGCATTATTATATATGTATAGACCATGTAATATTTAGTATGTGTATATATCATTTCTAGGACTTTCATTTTCTGTGTATAGGACAAAATTTCCATCTGATATTTTCCACTTTAGTAATTTTATTTATTTAACATGTCTTACAGTACATATCTGTTTTTTGATTTGGGAGTTATTTACTTTTTCCTACTTTAATTGAATTATTGATGTAATATATTTTGACTAAATTTAGATCCTCTCCCCTACCTGTACCCTCTCTTACTACCCTCTGCTAGCAGCCAGCAGTTTCCACACTTTCCTTTGGTTGAGCTGCAGTTTCTTACCCACTTCCCCATGCCCACACAGGGATTTTATCTGGCTGGAGCTTACATGGGACTTGTGTATGCTGCCATCATTGCTATGAGTTCATGTAAGTGGCCAACTGTCTGGAAAACTCTGTTGCCTTGTGGCCACCCACCACCTCTGGCACTTACAATCTTTCTGCCCCCTCTTCTGCAGTGTTGCCTGAGCATTGAGAGGCAGAAATTTGATACAGGCATCCTACTGAGGGATAAACATTCTACACTAACCAGTCCTCTGCATGTTAGCCAATTGTCAGTTTCTGTGTTAATCACAGAAATTCTGCGTAATCTGTGGCATAAGGAGCTTCTCTGGTGACAGTTGTGAGATGCATTGGATATAACAAGTCCTTAGGAGTCAGTTTAATACCATATCTATTTAGCACAATAATACAGTATTAGTCAGGGTTCTCTAAAGAAACAGAAGCAACAGGACGAATATATAGCTATATACAATTTATTGATTTGCTCACATGACAGAGTTCAAGGAGTCCAACAGTAGCTGCACCACACTGGAAAGGCCAAGAATCCAGGGAACTGCTCAGTCCACAAGGCTGGATGTCTCAGTAGTCCCAATCTAGTGCTGAAGATTCAATTAATACATATTTAACTGACATGAAGTTCAACAAGTATTCAGTTCTGCCCAGACTCTGTCTACATGTTACATTGTGTTTAAGACTTAGTAAAACTAAATATGTGTATATTACAAAATGTTTAAAGGCTATAAAAACGGATACTGTATCTGAATTTAATTGGAGATATAGAATTTGCTGTTGTCCACATTTGTTTTACTCAAAATCTATATAACAATAACTTTGGTCAATGGCACATTGACAAATGTTTTCATTAATATTTCTGTTGCTTACAGTATCATCTTAGGGCATTCTCTCACCTATAGGATGACTTAACCATTGAAAATAAAGTCTCCGTTCCCAAGTTAATAAATACACAGCACGCCCAAAACAGACTGGGTTAAATTCATGACAATCTGTGCCTTGGATTCCCCCCCAGAGGAAGGTTATGGTTTATAAATTACAACTGCTTTTTTGAGACTCATGCGTCAAAAAAACAAAAACCTAAAATAAAAAAGGGGATACAGAAGATATGAAACCTTTTGGCAAAAAACTTGGCAATTCAAAACTTTTTTTTTTTTTTTTTTTTTTGGTCTTTCGAGAACAGGGTCTCCCTGTAGCCTACAGACTGTCCTGAACTTACTCTGTGACCAGTGCTGGCCTTGAACTCAAAAGATCCAGCCTTGCCTCTCCTGCCCAAGTGCTTAGAATTAAAGGCTGCGCCACCACGCCCGGCGCAATTCAAATCTTAAAAATCTACGGGAAAAGATTGATGTTCCGAACGATGTCAAAAATGTCGGACCAACTTAATAGGCGGTGAGAAGAGAAAAAATACAGCTTTGCATTGAGTAGGATGTACCAGAAAAATGCCAGCAGAAAATGCTTGGCCTGTCTGAACATTAAAAGGAAGAAAGCCTCAGACTGCTATAGGAATAAAACCTCTCTGTGGATCCTATTAGTAACAACAATTACAATGAGTTCTTAAACGAATCTTTTACCTGTCTAGGCGGCCACAAAGTGTTAATGATGAGGACTTCTTACCCCCACCATAGAACAAGGAGAAATAGATGAGTGTTGATGAGGTCGCTCTCCAACTGTTAAATTGGAGCAACTGTTATAGAGGTTAATCTCTAATAAAATAGGTAAAATTGCCCTTATTTAAGACTGATAAACATAGGAACTGTGAAAAAAGATTTATTCTCTATTCAGAACCAGATAGGATACTAAAGTCTCCTTAAGCTAGCACTTTAAGAAAAATATATTAATACAGGAGCGTCTGACATCAGCAACGGATTATACTACCAGGAAGTTGGCCAGCCGATCCAAGCCCCCACAAATGGTTAAAGGCTCCATGTCTCCAAACTGGGATACCTGCCAAAAAGAGGCGATAAGCCCTGCTGTCGAAGACCCTGATGTAAAAACATGGGAAAATATGTATTGAGAACCACACATGGAAGTGTACAGATGGTTTCTGGAATACCAAGAGTTTTCCCAAAGGCCACTAAACCAATAAACAGGTATAGTGTTCCTTTGTGTCAACGCAAGACTCCTCTGCAGCAGGCCAAGCTACACCTCACCTGCTGGAAATACTGTGCAGCAAAAGCAGCCATATGCCTGTATATATCCAAAATCAATTGGCTATTAGTTCTCTCCTGGAGGAATAACCCATGGCTTGATGCCACAAGCTTACATTCCCTAGTCGTTAGAAGATTTTATAAGCCACAGTAAGACCCTGTCATATTTAACAGAAAAAAATGTAATTCATGGTAAACATAACACCCAAACATCTGTGTCTATAACAAATTAACCTAACATAACTATTAGTACGTTTGTAAAATATATATAGTATATATATAAATATATAAATATATTATATATATTAATTCCTTGTGCTCATTAGTAGGATTGAGAGGTTATTTCTGGACAAACTTTCAGCCCATANAAAGGAAACAGCCAGAACTGACCAGAGTCCAAGAGAACAGCTCCAGAGAAAGTAGACTGTTTAGGTTTCTCTATCTTCAAACCAAGCAATGTGATCTTTCTTTGACCACTCTCTTTTTTTATTTGTTTTTTTGGTATTTTTGAGACAGAATCTCCTTGTAGCCCCAGCTTGCCTGGAATTCACTATGTAACCCAGGCTGGCCTGGAACTTAGAGAGATCCTCCTGCCTCTGCCTCCCCAAGTGCACCATCTTTCCAGCATTGACCACTCTTTTATAATGGCATTTCTCTACAACTAATTCTGCTGGCTCCCTCTGACGAAGGTAGTACATTCCTAATTACATAGTCATCTCCTTATCTTAAGAACAAAAGATATTCTTTTCATTTTACACTTACAAATATCTTTTCAGAAAACATAACATAGCCTCAGGTCCCAGGAATTAGAGTGTGGGTATCCCTATTGAGCTATAGTCCTTCTATTACATAACTGCATACCCACATCTGTCTGACAAAATACTTTATACACCTTTCCATAGTCCAGGACTATTTTACATGCTGTATTGGAAGAAGGGGACCGGTAACAATAGGTACTTGATGCATGGTACAAACAGGCAGTTGGTCTATGGGGCTAGATGTTGCATGAAGTAAGAAAACAGAGAGAGCATCACACCTACGACACACACACACACACACACACACAGTGGCTTTTAATAAAAAGACTTATTTTTAAGGGAAATTAAAGCAATTTTGAAAGCAAAATTGTTATGAAAATAAATAGATATCCTATATGACCAATGTTTCACCTGTTAATTACCCCCCCCAATATCACACCCTCTACCACAGCAACACATGTGTTAGAATGAAAGTATGTGTTTACTTTGCTACACCTACAGTTCATCCTAGGGCTTACACTTGCTATGATGCATTCTGAGGGTCTGTATCCACCATTGTGTTTCACAGGGAATGATTTAACTGATAGCCTGGGAAGGAGTAAACCAGGAATGTAGAACACTCAGCGGGTTATGGCAGAATGCATGATCTGGGATGGGGTGGAGGTGGGGGGGAAGGGAAAGGGAAATAAAAAAAAGACTGACAGAAAGAATCAGGACATGCATGGCAGAATATTGATCTGGGGTAGGGTGGAGGGAAGGAAAAGGGGAATATGTCTAAATTGAACTGAAAATGATGTCTGAAATAAACATCAATAAAAGTATTATATTAAAAAAGAAAAAAAAAAGATTCATCCAATATTGGGAGCTCATGGATTCACCATGTTAATCCAGAATATTAAAGAAAACATAACCCAGTAATGGGATCATAAGAGTTTTTGCAGGGCCACATGAAACAATGCCTGTTAATGCTTAGAAATGCTCCCCTCATGTGAAGTAGGAAATCAGATAAAGCCACCTCTCCAACATCTCAACAGAGTTCAAAGTTAAGTCTTTTCTGGCAAATCCAACTTGGATAAATCTCTTTTCATTCAGAATTATAAAAAATGTAGTCAGAGCCAACAGGAATCTGTGAAAGCAGAAAATAACTTGAAAAATAACATCAACCTGAAGTGTAAGATGGATCAATCCACAGCAAGAGGTAAATCTGAATTGTTCTCCTTATGAACTATGTATTAGTCAGGGTTCTCTAAAGAAACAGAAGCAACAGGACGAATATATAGCTATATACAATTTATTGATTTGCTCATGTGACAGAGTTCAAGGAGTCCAACAGAGTTCAAGGAGTCCAACAGTAGCTGCACCACACTGGAAAGGCCGAGAATCCAGGGAACTGCTCAGTCCGCAAGGCTGGATGTCTCAGTAGTCCTAATCTAGTGCTGAAGGCCCAAATGGATTCCAGGAGATCTGCCAGTCTCAGTACACGCTGGGATCCGAAAGGTTGATCACAGCAGCAAGACAAACTCACCAGATGAGAGAGGCAAGCCACAGGAGAAAAAGGGATCAGCTCCCTCTGCCATGGCATTAAATACTGCCTGCTGGCAGAAAGTAACACCCTCATTTGGGATGGGCCATCCAGGTTGAGGTGGTCCAACCAGAAGACCCTTTTTCTCTTATTTCGTCATTAATCCAGTCAAGTTGACACCCAGGATTAACCATCACAAGTCTACCACTTGTCAACTTGACACCCAATAAATAGCCTCTTCTTATGTTATGCTTTAATGTCAATTGCAAACAATGGCAGTGTCATAATTGCACCTAACATGTTATAAGTACCTCATGTGCAATGTCAAAGCATTATATATTAGAGGAGGTGATAATGTCCTTGAGAAGAACTTAGTCCTTCAGTATCTAATAACCTAAATATGACAACACTTAACACATATCTCAGTTGCACATTCAAAAGGGAACAACACAAATATCCACTTAATATACATACATATCTATCTATCTATCTATCTATCTATCTATCTATCTATCTATCTATCTATATGAACAAGCACATTCTTAACCAAATAGGACAAAAGTTAATATCTATTATAATCCACGTTTCTGCAACTGGTCCCGTGGCCTCAGCTGATATTTATGACTACCTTCTTCTACGACCCATTCTGTATTTCCTCCACCATCAGCAAGCACCTCTGCAGGTCTTGGCTCTTTCCCTGGAGGAGTGACCCATACCTTCATCCCTGAAGGGTCTGGGCCATTTATTGTCCTGTCTGGTTTGGGTTGTTGGAGTTTCCCATTGACCTTAATCATAGGACATGGTAGCACCAGAAGGCGCCCTACAGCATCTCCTGCCTTCCAGACATAATCTTCCTTGCCCCCATTGTGGAGAAAAAGTCCAATTTCCCCATGGTAGTCTGGATCAATCACTCCTCCTACTACTGTTATTCCTTCCTTAGCCTGTTGGCTTAAAGGCAGTAGAAGCCCAAAGTGGCCAGGGGGAAGTCTTAGCTTCCAGTTCAATGGAACGTTTGCTGTATCTCCTGGCAAAAGAACTCCCCCCATTGGAGCCAAAACATCTAGATCAGCAGAATGCAAGTTCATGAGTACAGGAAGCAAAAATTTTCCTACTGGGTCACTAGGGGTGATAGTGAGTGGAATCATTCCGCTTCCACCCCTTGGTTCCTGGACCCATGAATTGTGGCTATAGGAGAAACAGTACCATATAGTGGACGCTGATTCAAAGCATATACTGCTTCCTGGAGAACCTTGCCCCAGCACTCCAGGGTATTGCTACCCAATTGGCACTGTAACTGTGTATTCAGGAGGCCATTCCATCGTTCTATCAAGCCAGCTGGTTCTGGGTGGTGGGGAACATGGTAAGAGCAGTGGATACCATGAGCATGGGCCCACAGTCACACTTCTTTGGCTTTGCAGTGAGTTCCTTGGTCAGAGGCAATGCTGTGAGGAATAACATGATGGTGGATAAGGCATTCTGTAAGTCTCTGGATGGTAGTTTTGGCAGAAGCATTATGTGCAGGAAAGTCAAATCCATAACCAGAATAAGTATCTATTCCTGTAAGGACAAAACGCTGTCCCCTCCATGATTGAAGTGGTCGAATGTAGTCAACCTGCAACCAGGTTGCTGCCTGGTCTCCCCCAGGAATAGCACCATATCAGGGGCTCAATGTTGGTCTCTGTTTTTTGCAAATCTGGCACTCGGCAGCAGCTTTAGCCAGACCAGCCTTGGTGAGTGGAAGTCCATGCTGTCTAACCCATGCATAACCTCCATCTCTGCCACCATGACCACTTTGTTCATGGTCCCATCGAGCAACAACAGGGATAGCTGGAGAAAGAGGCTGACTATCCACAGAGCGAGCCATCCAATCTACTTGATTATTAAAATCATCCTCTGCTGAGATCACCTTTTGATGAGCATTTACATGAGACACAAGTATCTTCACATCCTTTGACCATTCAGAGAGCTCTATCCACATTCTTCTTCCCCAAATGTCTTTCTCACCAATTTTCCAGTCATGCTCCTTCCAAGTCCCTGACCATCCAGCCAAACCATTGGCTACAGCCCATGAATCAGTATATAATCGAACCTCTGGCCATTTCTCCTTCCAGACAAAATGCACAACCATGTGCACTGCCCGACGTTCTGCCCACTGTGAAGCCTTTCCTTCACCAGTGTCCTTTAGGGTTGTTTCAGAAATAGGCTGTAATTCGGCAGCTGTCCGTTCCACCTCTGGTTGGTGCCTGAATAGCATGCAGAACCATCAGTAAACCAGGCCCTAGTCTTCTCTTCCTCACTCATCTGATCATAGGGCAAACCTCATGAAGCCGTAGGTGCATGCTTAAGCACAGGAGGCATTGTAACAGGAGTGCGAAACATAGGCATTTGGGCAAATTCTTCATGTAACTTGTTTGTGCCCTCAGGGCCTGCCCGGGCCTTGTCACGTATGTACCACTTCCATTTGACAATGGACTGCTGCTGTGCACATCCTACTTTATGGTCTGGTGGGTCAGATAACACCCAGCTTATGATGGGCAGCTCAGGTCGCATGGTGACTTGGTGGCCCATTGTCAAAAGTTCAGTTTCCACTAAGGCCCAATAGCAGGCTAAGAGCTGTCTCTCAAAAGGAGAATAGTTGTTTGCAGATGAAGGTAGAGCCTTGCTCCAAAATCCCAAGGGCCTCCGCTGTGATTCCCCTATGGGAGCCTGCCACAGACTCCAGACAGCATCTCTATCTGCCACTGATACCTCAAGCACCATTGGGTCTGCTGGATCATATGGCCCTAGGGGCAGAGCAGCCTGCACTGCAGCCTGGACCTGTTGAAGAGCCTTTTCCTGTTCCAAGCCCCACTCAAAGTTTGCTGCCTTACGAGTCACCTGATATATGGGTCGTAGTAACACACCCAGATGAGGAATGTGCTGCCTCCAGAATCCAAAAAGACCCACCAGACGTTGTGCTTCTTTCTTGGTGGAGGGAGGGGCCAGGTGCAACAACTTATTCTTTACCTTAGAAGGAATGTCTCTGCATGCTCCACACCACTGAACTCCTAGAAACTTCACCGAGGTAGATGGCCCTTGAATTTTAGTTGGATTTATTTCCCATCCTCTCATGCGCATATGCTTTACCAACAAGTCTAGGCTAGCTGCTACCTCCTGTTCACTGGGTCCAATCAACATAACATCATCAATATAGTGGACCAGTGTGATATTTTGTGGAAGAGTCAGGCGATCAAGATCCCTTCTAACTAAGTTATGGCACAACGCTGGAGAGTTAACATACCCCTGAGGTAAGACAGTAAAGGTATACTGTTGGCCTTGCCAGCTGAAAGCAAATTGCTTCTGGTGGTCCTTATGAACCGGTATTGAGAAAAAAGCATTGGCCAGATCAATAGCTGCATACCAGGTACCAGGAGACATATTAATCTGCTCGAGTAAGGACACCACATCTGGTACAGCGGCTGCAATTGGTGTCACTACTTGGTTGAGTTTTCGATAGTCAACTGTCATTCTCCATGATCCATCTGTCTTTTGCACAGGCCAAATTGGAGAGTTAAATGGAGATGTGGTAGGAATCACCACCCCTGCATCTTTCAAATCCTTGATAGTGGCATTAATCTCCGCAATCCCTCCAGGGATACGATACTGTTTTTGGTTCACTATTTTCCCTGGTAGAGGCAACACCAATGGTTTCCATTTGGCCTTTCCAACCATAATAGCCCTCACTCCACAGATCAGGGAACCAATGTGGGGATTCTGCCAATTTCTAATTATATCTATCCCAATTATACATTCTGGGACTGGGGAAATAACTACGGGATGCGTTCTGGGACCCACTGGGCCCACCGTGAGTCGGACTTCAGCCAAAACTCCATTTATCACCTGACCTCCATAGGCCCCTACTTTAACCGGAGGGCCACAATGCTTTTTAGGGTCTCCTGGGATCAGTGTCAACTCAGAACCAGTATCCAATAGGCCTCGAAAAGTCTGATTATTTCCTTTTCCCCAGTGTACAGTTACCCTAGTAAAAGGCCTCAGGTCCCTCTGGGGAAGGACAGGAGGAAGGCAAACAGCATAACTCTTTGGTATTGTGACAAGGTCCTTCCTCACTGGAACCCGGCCACCCCTTCATTCAAGGGGTTCTGGGTCTGTGAACTGTCTCAAGTCTGGAAACCGGTCAACTGGGCGGGATTCGCTACTCCTAAAATCAAATGTTGACTTCCTGTCATTTGTTCTAGAGCTTTTCTGCTTATACAGATCAAATAAAAACTTAGTAGGCTTCTTATGTATTTGGTTCCTGGGAACACCATGATTAATTAGCCAGTTCCAAAGATCATTTCGGGTCATGCCATTATAGGCATTGTTTTGCCTTTGCCACCCATTATGATAATTATGGTAACTATGCTCATCTGGTCTTTGGCGATTCAGTGCTGCCACCTGACGCCTACCCTGAGGTCCTGTTAAACCTATTACGTGTACATTTAATTTATGCAAGTGAGCAACAACTTCTCTAACTGTAAGATCTGGCATAAGAAATAGAGTAAAAACAAAGCTGTTCAAATGTTCTGATGTCTCTCTCAGTACTTTCCATCTTATAAATTCAGTGAAAGGCATATCCTCTGCATCCTCATATTGTGGAGAATGTGGTTTTGCACTTTGAATTCACTCGAGCCTGCCCATCTGCCTGACGCTCACAATCCCTTCATCAATACTAAGCCAAGGAATATCAGGCATCTGTAACTCGCTGTTAGTAGGCCATATTTTAATAAATACATCAGCCAACCAAACAAATAAAATTTTAACACCTTTTTTAACTGCTCAAGCTTCCATGTTAAACCTAGAATCTCTACTCAATGGGCTCATATCGATAAACTCAGTATGATCCAATTTTATATTCCTTCCTCCATTATCCCACGCCCTTAAAATCCATTCCCACACATATTCCTTAGGCTTCTGCCAGAATGAATCAGCAAACTCATTAATTTCTTTAGTGGTGTAGTACACTTCCTTGTGGACCACACTTTCTATCTCACCTAAGCAAGCCCCTGTTTGCTTAGACTTCAATCTGGTTATATGTCTAGAGGCAACAATTGTTGGGCCCTGAGGGACATTAGCTCCCACTGAGGGAGGGGGATTTGTTTCCTCAGGCAAGGTTGGGGAAGAGGGATCTGCAGGGTGTGGATTCTCTGCTGAGGATGGGGAGATTGATTCCTCAGATAAAGAAAATCCCTCAGAATCCGAGGGTTCAAAATCCTCATCATCATGGTTCTCCCACACATCTCCATCCCAAGTTTCAGGGTTCCACCGTTTCCCCATCAGTGCTCTCACTTTAACTGCTGACACTCTTCGTGGCTGGGAATTAAATTTGCGTTGTAAATCAGTCAAACATATAATAAGGGCTCCAGATTGATTTTCTGCTGCTTTAGCTCTTTGGCTGCTGGAGAGCAGATTCTCTTCCAGAGCACACTTGGAAACCTTTAAACTGTTGTTTCGAATCTGGAGCTGGTCATTTTTATCACTGAGCTCTTTATTTTCCTCTATCGCTTTATCCAGACATGCTAGGAGCAACAAGGCAACATCATTATTTTCATTATTTTTCCGCAATTTCTCGCACATTTTATATATAGAGTCACTAAATTCCTTGCTTCTCACAAGAGGCGAGTTAGGTGAGTCAAATGGATCTATCTTCATAATTACATCATATAGTCTGCACCAAGGATTATCATTCCTCTTCATGCCACCAGGAAAGCCTTCTGTAACTCTAGGCTTCATTGGGTTGGAGAGATGGCTCCAGAGACGACCAAGCCCACTAAAGAAATTCATCCTTTCAATTCTGTTTCTCTAGAACCACTCCTGGTACCAAAATCTGTATTAGTCAGGGTTCTCTAAAGAAATAGAAGCAAAAGGACGAATATATATCTATATACAATTTATTGATTTGCTCACGTGACATAGTTCAAGGAGTCCAACAGTAGCTGCACTACACTGGAAAGGCCAAGAATCCAGGGAACTGCTCAGTCTGCAAGGCTGGATGTATCAGTAGTCCCAATCTAGTGCTGAAGGCCCGAATGGATTCCAGGAGATCTGCTGGTCTCAGTACACGCTGGGATCTGAAAGTTTGATCACAGCAGCAAGACAAACTCACCAGATGAGAGAGGCAAGCCACAAGAGAAAAAGGGACTGGTTCCCTCTGCCATGGACTTAAATACTGCCTGCCGGCTGAAGGTAATGCTCACATTTGGGGTGGGCCATCTGGGTTGAGGTGGTCCAATCAAAAGACCCTTTTTCTCTTATTTGTTCCTTAGTCCAGTCAAGTTGACACCCAGGATTAACCATCACAAACTATAAGCTTAAAAGGAAAAGATTTTTTAAGCATTCAGATAGAGAAAAAAAGAAGAAAGGAAAAAAAGCTTCCCACAAAGAAACAAATTCATCATGAGCCTAGATATTTCATAATGAAGCAAGAATCCTAAATGTGCTTTCTTTGAAAACAGAAAAGTTTGCAACTCAAGAATATTATATGCAACTAAGAAGGCCATGATAATTCAATCAAAAAGAAAACATTCTCAAATATTCAAATATTCCATTTTGTGTGTATCTCACAAGAAGAAGGAGGAGGAGGAAGAAGAAGGGGGAAGGAGGAGGAGAAGAAAGAGGAGGATGAGATTATTCCTAGGAACACCTCAGCAAACATCTACCATGGAGAGATGGAAATAATTATGGAGGAAACCTACAGAAAGTCTGTGTATATAAGGGAATGTCAGTTATCTGGCAGGTACAATTCCCTGGATTCTATCAATTACACCTCAAGAAAATTACAAGGCTTGAAAGATATCCTGCAAATCTTAAAAAGCATCCTTATCATTTGGACCACAGTATGGCCAGTCCATGACAGGTAGACTTCATCTCCTCATCATTACTACAGAAGCATAATAAATACAGAATGTAAAAGATTGTACTGTGTGTTATTTTCCCTGGAATTGGCTTATTAGTAGCAATTTCTGACTCTTATTAACCACCATGTAGAAACTGTATAAACCACATTGGAATCAAGAATTTTCTGGGGACAATGCATAATTTTTCAAGAGTTTTCTTCTTTTTGATTTATTATTTCGTTTTATATTTATGAGTGTGTTATCTCCATGTAAGTAAATACTCCTGTGTTGTGCAGAGCCCAAAGAAGACAAAGAATGTTGGATATCTTGTTATCCACCATGTTTATGCTAGAAATTGAAGCCAAGTTCTCTGAAAGATGTGGTCTTTTTTTGGCGTTTTTGAGACAGGGTCTTCGTGTAGCCCCAACTGACCTGGAAATAGCCCTGTAGACAAGACTGGCCTTAAACTCACAGAGATCCACCTTCGTCTGACTCCCAAGTGCTGGGATTAAAAGCATGCGCCACCACACCCAGCTTAAATAGGGTTCTTAGCCACCATGTGGGCACTGGGAATCAAACCTGGGTCCTTTGCAAGAGCAGTTGATGCTCTTAATTGCTTACCCATCTATCCAGCCCTGAAGTTTTCTTCTTTACATACACACACACACACACACACACACACACACACACACACACACACACACACATAGGTGTGTGCATGCAACAGGACCACAAAAACCACTCAGCTAGTTAATATCATGTGATCAAAACCAAGCTTTATGTTTACATACAAAACTTACAAATGGCCACTTACAACCATGGAAAAGTGTTAAGAACTACAAGTTAGGTTGAAAACTAACATAAAGTCACATTTTCAGAAGAGCAATTTGGGGAGCTGGAGATAAGGCTCAACCCTTAAAAACCCTGGCTGCTTTTGAAAAAAAAACCCAAGTGCAGTTCCCAGCACCTACGTGGTGTTTAATAACTGCAGTTCCAGGGTATATGACACCCTCTTCTGAACTCCAAGGGCATTGAATGACATGGGTACACTTAGATGCATGCAAGAAATAAGCTCATACATATAGAAAAGAAAATATAAGTAAGTAAAATACTTTTTTTAAAAATGAGCAATTTTGGTTTACAAATTTATCTTTACTAAAACAGATACTCCTAATTATATGTAGGCAGACAGATGGATAAATAGTTGTATGGAGTAAGAATAAATGAATAGATAAATAGGTGTATGGAGGAATAGATAATGGATGGAGGGTAGATGCATAAATAGATGGAGAGATAGGCCAATAAATGGTCATGTGTATGGATGAATTGGTGAATGGACTGATGGATTGATATGTGAGTAGGTGGATAGATGAATTCTGGTTACATGGATGAATAACTGAGAGGATAGATTGATAGATAAATGGATGGGTGTGTGGATGCAGACTTGGGCACATGAAGAAGTGGATAAATAGATGGGCATCTGCCATGAAGAATGGAGAAATTATGGGTATATGAATAAATGTATACACAGATGGGTAACAAATAGATGCATAGAAATATGGATGAATGTGTGAGTGGGTAAATGGATGAACATGGAGATGGATGGGTCGATAGATGAATAGATAAATGCAGGAGTGAATGATGATCTCAGAGGGATGTATGCCTGAATGCAGGGGTGGAAGCATGCATAGATCAATTAATAGATGGGTGGTTGAATGGGTGAATAGATGCATGGATTGTTGTATACATAAATGAATTAATATATGGGTAACTGCCTGGATAAATAGATGAATGGGGTGATAGAAGTCCTCAGATTACTGACCAGACAATCTGGGTATGCAACTTCAGACAAGAGACCCTGTCTCAAAAAGATGGAATGTGTGAACTCACATGGGAGGAGGTCCTTTGACTACACTTAGGCTATAGTACACCTGTACTCCCACGAGAATATGCATGCACACACAAGCTTTTCACACACACACACAAACACACACACACACTAGTTATGAATCTGGGATGGTTTGGGGTGGGGAGGGGGGAAGGGATAGGGGAATATGCCTGAACAGAAATGAAAAAATGATGTATGAAATACATAAAATATCAATAAAAAAGAAAAAAAAATCATTTATGTTTTTATTTTTTTAAATTTATTTTTATTGTTATTAAACTTTTTCCATATATAGTACATCATTTCTCAATCAAATTCAGAGTCACTTCCCTTTCCATGCTGCCCCCCCACCCCACCTGAGTTCCTGCACTCTGCTATACATGTCTTGAATCTTTTTCTGAGTCTTTCCATCAACCAATTTTTTATGAAGGAAATATTTGGACGTGTGCAGTAATTTCCCAGTAATGTGCTGATGGCACTACAAACTCAGCTGCTGTTATAAACATGACACATGGTAGCTGATGCTTCCACAAAGAGCACTGCAAAAGACAGCGTTTTCCAAGGCCCTCAAAGATTGCACTTTTTGAAGTTCTCTACCTGAGTATGGGCACAGAGTAGCCTTTTTCATTTGACTCCAACGAGAAGCTTCCGAAGTCCTAACTACTCCTTCTACAGATATCAACATGCATTCTTATTATTAGGCTTATCATTAGGACTACAGAGGGTTCTTTTTTATTGAAATTTTGTATATTTCATACAACATTTCTCAATCAAATTTAGACCCAATTCCCTTTCCTTGCCCCTTCCCTGTCAGAGCTCATGCATTCTGCCATACATGTCTTCATCTTTTTCTCACTCTTTTTAAAATTTTTTGATGCTGAAGTTTATCATTTTGGGCAGAAGTTCACTGTTTCGGTCCAGTCTTTGACCTAGTCTATTGTTGGTGTTGTTGTTCCTTCTCATTTTTTTTTTCATATTAAAATCATTTATTCACAGCACAGGCAACTCCTAATTCTTTTTTTTTTTTCTTTTTTTGGTCAAGCTTGCCTTTATTTTATTTTTTCTTTTTCTCCATTTTACTTCTTTTTTTGTGTTACTTCTTTTTTTTCATTTTTTAACAATAAGTAATAATTTATGAGTACAAGCATCCTTCATGTAAAACCAATTTGCAAGCAGTTGTGCCCAAACCCGCACAGCCCAAGGGTCCCACCATCAAGCTGGTGGGGTGGGCTTGTATGTTCAATCAAGTTGATCAAATAAGTGTCCAGACTATATTGCTGTAGTTTCACCATTCACCCCAATCGCAGCCCTTACATTCTACCACGCCCCCTCTTCCACAGATTGTTCCCTAGGCTTTGAAAAGGGACACAGATGGACGAGAAGCATAACAGTCTACTTTCTCTGGAGCTGTCATTTTGGACTCTGATCAGTTCTGGCTGTTTTCTTTCATGGGCTGACAGTTTGTCCAGGAATAACCTTTCGATCTTACTAATGAAGCACAGGCAATTAGATATATAGGTATCTAAACAGTACTAATTGTTATGGTAGGTTACTTTGGTATAGACACAGATGTTTGGATGGTATGTTAATCCATGAATTACGTTTTTTCTGTAAAATATGACAGGGTCTTACTGTGGCTTATAACATCTCCTAACCACTAGAGGATGTAAGCTTGTGGCATCAGCCATGGATTATTCCTCCAAGGAGAGAGCTAATAGACAATTAGATTTGAGATATACAGGCATATGGATGCCACTGCTGCACAGTATTTCCAGGCAGGTGAGGTGTAGCTGGTGCTGACAGAGGAGTCTTGCTTGACTCAAGGAGACCTATATTTGCTTTATTAGTTTAGTGGCCTTTGGTAACACTCTCTGGTATTCCAGAGACCAACTGTACACTTGCAAGTGCAGGCATTGTATGACATAGTTTTTATCACACACATGAAAGCAATATACTCATAGACATGAGGTAAAAATAATAAATAATAAATTGCTTAAATAGATCTTTGAGGGGCTGGAGTTATAGCTCCATGGTTAAGAGAAATGGATGTCCTTGCAGAGGACCAAGCTTCAGTTCCCAGCACACACATGGCAGCTAAGTACTGTTTGCAACTCCAATTCCAGCAGTTTCAGCAGTTCCAGTGGATCCAGTGCCCTCTTCTGACCTCCACAGGCATTGCACAAAACCAGTGCACTACACTCTTGCACACAGCACAGTCCTACAAATAAATAAAAATAATAAATAAAAAAAATTTTTGAAAAGATCTTTGAAGTTCTTCTCAATTTCCAACATGGGAACATAGAATTCTGCAAGGATGAACATGTTATGTGACACTATTCTTCGGGAAACATGAGCAAACATATACTCTTGTCAGATAAGGAACCAAGGAGAGATCAAATTAAAGATACCACCAAAGACCGATTTGGTGATCCAACCAGCTTTATTGGGTTAGTTATAGGAATAGGTGACAGTTTACTTACAGGAGCAGAAATGACTCAAAGAGAGCTGAATGACCAAACCCCATCCTAACACGGATGACAGCTCATGAACACAGGGAACCTAGAGGGCACTGCACAACCTGTAGGCATCTCAGCAGGTTGAAGGATATTCTTTGCATATAGCTCAGCTGGTCTCTGTCTCTTTAGGGAGCTTGGCTTGTCACCAACTGTTTTAGAAAGCATGGATTCTCTGGTCTTCTAGGCACCTCAGACTATCTAAGAGTGTCTTTGAGAAATCCTTACAGCTTATATCTCAGGGAGGAGAGACCTACTGAATTTGTTCAGTTTCAGTGACTTCCTGAAGTTATTGAGCTATTTACTTTTTTTTAGAATACACTGTAGCTTTCCTTCCTATTAACATCTGCATCTCAATGAGTGCCCCTCCATGATGGAATGGTGTTACCTATTTGTTCTAGTTTCTCTAAAATTGCTATGACAAAACACTCTGACATATTCCAACTTGGGGAGGAAAGGGTTTATTTGTCTTGCATCTCCTGGGTCACAGTTCTTAGGGAACCCAAAGTAGGAACTCAGGGCAGGAATATGGAGGCAGGATCTGAAGTCCAAGCCATGGAGGAATGCTTCTTACTGGCTTGCTCCTCTGGCCCATGCTACAACTGCTTTCTTATACAGCACAGGAGTGCATTCCTGGGGTGGCACAGCTCACAATGGTTTGGGCCCTCCCAAATAACCCAATAATCAAGAAAATGCTCTACAGACATGGCCACAGGCCAGTCCAATGGAGGAAATTCCACATTGAGGCTTCCTCAACAGAGGTGTGTCAAGTTGACTCTAAGTCATCAGGCACACCATCATTCCTTTTTACAGAGGAAAATGGTCCCCTGCAACTCCAACTGATTCTTTGGGATTGGAAGAGGCACACAGGAATTCCTTGACAATAATTCTGTGTCATGAGGCACCAGAACAGGGGATATAGGTATAATATATAAGGACTGGGGACTGGAGGAATGGCTTAGTGGTTAAGAGCACTCATTCCTCTTTCAGAAGCCCCAGATTTGGATCCCAGCATCAACATAGCGGCTAACAACCATCTATAACTCTGGTTCTGGGGGATCTATCTGATGGCCTATTCTGTCTTCCACAGGCACAGCATGCATGGGTGCACTTACGTGCATGCAGGCTAATACTCATACATATAAAATAAAAACAAACTTAAAATTAAAATAAATAGGACTGAAGAGATGGCTCAGCAGTTAAGAGCAGGTATTGCTTTTGCAAAGGACCCGAGTTTGCTTCTCACCATCCACATGGGGCAGCACACAGCCACCTATAGCGCCATCTCCAGGAGCCCAGACACCTTCTTCTGGCCTCCATGACTACTGGGCTAATGTACAATCTCCTCCTCCACACATACATAGACAGAATTAAAAGGAAAACATAAATTTTTTAAGTAGATGACTGAAGTGTTCATTTTCTTAAAATTATTAAAACACTGGGTTATTGGTATTAGCATCCACATATGAGGGACACCATTTGTCGTTTGTTTTTCTGGGACTGTGTTACTTCACTTAACATAATGTCTTCTAGCTCCATCCATTTACCTGCAAAGTTCATGATGTTGTCACTCTTTACCGCTGCATAGAACTCCATTGTATACATGTACCACATTTTCTCTATCCACTCGTCAGTTGAGGGGCACCTGGGCTGGTTCCAGCTTTTTGCTATTGTGAACAGAGCTGCAATAAACATAGCTGTGCATGTATCTTTGCAGTAAGATTTGTCTTGTGGGTATATTCCCAGGAGTGGTATGACTGGGTCAAATGGAAGGCTCGTTTTGAGTCTTCTAAGGGTTCTCCACACTGCTTTCCATAGTGGCTGTACCAGTTTACATTCCCACCAGCAATGGATGAGTGTTCCCCTTTCTCCACAACTTCTCCAGCACTTGGTATCATTTGTGTTCTTGATCCTAGCCAGTCTAATTGGAGTAAGGTGACATCTCAAAGTGGTTTTAATTTGCATTTCCTTAATTATCAGGGATGCTGAACACTTTTTAAGATGTTTCTCAGCCATCTCTTTTTCCTCCTCTGTGAAGTCTCTATTCAGATCTTTGCTCCATCTTTTGAGTGTTTCATTTGTTTTCTTTCTTCTTTGTTTTTTGAGTAGCTTGTATACTCTGGAGATTAATGCTTTGTCAGATGTGTCTGCAGTGAAGGTTTCCTCCCACTCTGTGGGTTTTCTCTTCATGTCCTTTATTGTTTCTTTTGATGTACAGAAGCTTTTGAGTTTAAGGAGATCCCATTTGTCAATTGTTGATCTTATTTCTTGTGCAGCTGCTGTCTGATTTAGGAAGTCTTTTCCTACACCTATGTCTTGTAGTCTGTTGCCAAGTTTCTCTTCTATCACCTCCAGAGTTTGGGGTTTCACATTGAGATCTTTGGTCCATCTGGAGTTGACTTTTGTACAAGGTGAGAGGTAGGGGTTTAATTTCATTCTTCTACAAGTGGTGATCCAATTTTGCCAGCACCACTTGCTGAAGATACTGTCTTTCCTCCATTGTGTCTTCTTGGCCCCCTTGTCAAATATGAGGTGGCTGAAATTGTATGAGCTCAGGTTTGGATCTTCAGTTTTATTCCATTGGTCAACTGGTCTGTTTTTGTGCCAGTACCAGGCTGTTTTTATGACTATAGCCCTGAAGTATAGTTTGATATCTGGTATAGCAATCCCCCCTGTATTGCTCTTTTCGCTCAGGGTTTCTTTGGCTATTCGGGGTCTTTTGTTTTTCCAAATGAAATTGAGGATTTTTTTTGTTTAAATACCTATATATCTAATTGCTTGTGCTTCATTAGTAGGATCGAAAGGTTATTCCTGGACAAACTATCAGCCCATGAAAGGAAACAGCCAGAATTGACCAGAGTCCAAGACAACAGCTCCAGAGAGAGTGGACTGTTCTGCTTCTCATCCACCTATGCCCCTTTTCTAAGCCCAGGGAATAATCTGCGGAAGAGGGGGCATGGTAGAATGTAAGGGCTGCTATTGGGGTGAATGGTGAAACAACAGCAATGTAGTCTGGACCCTCATTTGATCAACCTGACCCCCCGCTGGAAGGTGGGGCTGTGGGGGTTTGGACACAACAGCCTGCAAATTGGTTTTACATGAAGGATGCTTGTACTCATGGATTATCACTTATAGCTAAAAAGTGGAAAAAAAACTGAGAGAAATATGCAGGACAGTTATGGCAGAATGCATGATCTCGGTTGGGGGGTTGGGGGGGAAGGGAAAGGGAAATATGCCTGAACTGAATTGGAAAATGATGTATGAAATGCACAAAGCATCAATAAAAAAATATTAAAACACAATGGAAGTTTAAATATATAACCACCATTTAAATGACAAATTTAAGCTCTCACTAAATCATAACTTTTCTATTAAAATTAAGCTGAAATCACCTTCATGTAGCATGCTCTTTCTAGAACTACATTTGATTTTACACTTCTTTTGGCATTTTTGAGACAGGGTCTTCCTTTTGGTACCAGGTGTCCTGGATCTCCCTCTGTAGACCAGGCCAGCCTTGAACGCACAGAGATCCACCTATCTCTGCCTCCCGAGTGCTGGGATTAAAGGAGTGCACCACCACGTGAACTACATTTGAATCATGACCAAGATGATAGAAATGATGTTCTCTGAATGTCTGCCTTGTTACCTCTTTTGATTGTAAGGGATTGTGAACCACAGTGCTTGTACTTTCTACAACCTTCTAATTATTTGCTAAGAAAATAAAATGGAGCTGGGCGTGGTGGTGCACACCTTTAATCCTAGCACTAGGGAGGCAAAGGCAGGAGTATCTTTGTGAGTTCAAGGCCAGCCTGGTCTACAGAGCAAGTTCCCGGACAGCTGGGCCTACAGGGAGACTCTGTCTTGAAAAAGACAAAATAAAAATAAAGGAACTTGCAAAATGTAAAATAAAATAAAAAATAAATAGAATGGAACATAATTAAGGCAAAAGTCTCCACAAATTCTGAGCCTTTAATTTTAGACCAGGATCTTAAAGTCTGGGCAAGTTAACCATTTGTTTCTGCAAGCTCCGGCAAGGCAGAAAAGACAAAATAAGGCTAAGTAAACGAAGGCACCCAGTCTGTGCCATCTGCTCTGAGAATTAAAATATACAGGAAGATAACGTGGACCAGACATTTCTGAGAAACGCAGGCTATGGCAGACGAGCAAGCATTTTGTAATGTAGTTGGTTCCAGTGGCCCATGGGAGGTAGCTGTGGGTGTCATGCACACTTTTAAACTTTCATTCATCTTTCCAAATCCTTCCACTTCTCTGTACAAACTTTGGGAGGTTTGGTGACACATTCATAGAGTCCAAAATAAACAGTGCATTATTGGACTACTTCACTGATGCCATCCAGATAAATAAAATGAGCTGGGAACAGAAAGTTCAGTGTATTGAAAAAAATAACAAAATTTGGTCAATGAGCTTTTAGGTTAAAATGGGAATTTTTCTATCCAAGGATTACTCTGTTATTTTGGCAGAAATTATTTGTATCAAACTGTCTACCCTCTCTGAAATCCACAGTTCCTTTTCCGGTAGAATAAATATATTGTAGTAGAACAGAACAATGTTACATCAAGTTGTGTATATTGAGGGAAACACACAAAGAATTTTGAGGCACACAAAGAAATTTCTTCTCTCTCTCTCAGCATATATTTTTAAAATATTTATTATTTCTATTTTATGTGAATGACTGTTTTGCCTGCATGTGTGTAAGTGTACCATTGTCATGCAATGCCCATGGAGGTCAGAAGAGGGTATTGGAACTGGAGTTAAGAATGATTGTTAGCCCAATGTATATACTTGGAATTGAACCTGAGTCCTCTGCAAGAGCAGCCAGTGCTCTTAACCATTGAGCCATCTTTCCAGCCCCTATTTATTTATTTATTTATGTTTTTGAAATTCAGTCAGTAGGCTATCCTGTCTGGCCACACATAAGAATTACAAATGCACAAACCTATATCCAGGTTTAAATGATCTTAAGATGAACTTTATCTTTAAGTATTAAATATATGTAGACATGGGCTTTTTAATGTGAGTTTGTGTGTGTGTGAGTGCAGGTAATTATGGAGGCCAGAAGAAGGAATTTCAAATCCTGAAGCTGTAGTTACAGGTGGTTGACAGCTACGTGGCATAGATGCTGAGAACCAAAAGTGGGTCTTCCAGAAGAACTATATACGCACTTAATCACTGGCTCATTTCTTTTTTATTATTATTTTTTTATTTATTTATGTGTATGAATGTGCTGTCTGCATGCAGGTCTGTGCACCCGTGTTGTGCAATGCCACGGAGGTCAGAAGAGGGTCTTGGATTCCCCTGGAACTGGAGTTCTCCTGGAACTGGAGTTACAGACGGCTCTCGGCCGCCATGTGGGTGCTGGGGATCGAACCTGGGTCCTCTGCAAGAGCGGTCAGCGCTCTCAACCGCTAGGCCATCTCTCCAGCCCATGCTGGCTCATTTCTCTACCCTCTATGCACAGCTTTTTAATTGGGTTCTAGGGGTTGAACTCAGGTCCTTGTGGTTATAGGGCAGAAACTTTACTAAGTAAGCAGTCTCTCCAATGGTCTTTGTGAAATCAGGTAATGTAGCAAAATAGATGCTGTAGATCTTGTTTGAAGAGTTTGGCAAGACTTCAGGTTCACTAATTCTCTGGCCCTCAAACCAATTCAATGTGAAAATATTCGGTGTGAAAGTAGAACAAATTGAATTAATCTTACAGCAGAGTGTATATCTGAGCAATACTGCTTACATTCTACCATTAACATGGAATTTCCTCTATTTAATTTCCTATAGCTTTTCATCTAATTTATTTTGATGCATTTGAAAATAAGTTGTGGACAGCATTTCAGGGCTGCATCAATGTTTCATTATGGATATACAGCATTAACTACAGACCAATATTTTTCTCTATCTTTTTTTTCCTCTTGGTTGTAAAATTTATCTACAATGGAATACACAAATTTTAGGAATATTCATGAATCAGTGAAAGCTATTTTACTCTCATACCTTAAAGCAATGGATTTTAATGATGTAGTGAAATAATTTATCATGAAAATGAAAACTGATATGATATTGCCCATTGTATGAGATTAGGAAGAAGCAAGTTAAAATAATGATAAGGTATAACGACCCTGAGCAAAGGCAGTATATGCAGGAAAGCAGCAACAGTTCCCCTCTACACTGGCAGAACTGCAAAGTGATGCAGGCATTTGGATGAGAATTTGAAAGTGTTTTGGAAAAGAGAAAACACTCACACTGGGACATGGCCCAGTGGGTTATAAGTACTTGCCCTCCAAGTGTGAGAACCTGAATTCTGATCCTCAGCACCCTTTTTAAAAAGCCAGGCATAGTGCTGCATATCTGTAACTCCAGCACTGTGCAGTGTAGAGACTTAAGGACCCCTGGACCTTGATGGCTTTAAGACTAGATCCAGCACCACATCTGGCAGGAGTTCATGGGAAGGAGAAGCTAGGCCCACCGGGCACACAGCAGCAGCTGGGCCTAGACCAGCTGAGCAGCAGGGACTGTGATATGTCTGGTAGGGGATTGTGGGAAGGAGAAGCTAGGCTCACCAGGCACAAAAGGGGCGGAGTCTGAGTGAACCAGCAGGTCCTGTGGACTGGGAAAATGTGTCCTGGAAGGCCTTGGGAGCTAGGAGCTGAGACACAAACACAGAGGATACTGGCATGTGGGCTAAGCCAGCAACTCAAACACCCCTACCCCCCACCCCCAAGGCCAACTGGAACCCCCTAGAACCTAGACAAGTCAACACTCCATCCATAAGGAAAATAAAACAAAATCACCCAAAGGAATCAAGGAAAGCAATCCTTCAACAAAGTGAAGAGGCATTCAACATTCGCATCAGAATACAAGCAAGAAGCTAACCGCATACCAAGAGCACAATGAAAGAACAATATGGGAAAAGCACAGAACAACTCCACACCAAACTCTATGGAGCCAGTGGAGGACCCCTACAATGGGATCTCCATAGAGATAACCCAGGATACAGATCCCAAAATAACAATCACAGATATATTCAAAGAAATCATAAAACTAAGGGGAGAGATTGAAAAATTCAGAATGGACCTAGAGGATGACAAGGACAAACTTCAGAAAGAACTAAACGGAGAAAATGACAGATTCCAAAAAGAACTAGAGGGACAAAATGACAAACTCCAGAAGGAAGTGGAAACACTGAAAAGATCCTAGGCTGAAATGAAAAAGGAAACCAATGAGCTACAAGAAAAGTTTGAGATGCTCCAAAAGGAAATGGAAATAGTAAGGAAAACACAGGAAAAAGAAAGGAAATCAAACAGTCATCCAATCAAGAGGAAAGAATGGGGAAAAGCCTCAGAAGCAGAATGGAGGAAGCAGAAAAAAGAATATCAGACCTAGAAGACAACACAGAGCAACTAAAAAGCTCAAGTAAAGACTATGAAAAATTTAAAAATATACAAGAGTGGAACAACCAAGAAATGTGGGACACTATAAAAAGATCAAAACTCCTCCGCATTATAGGGATAGAGGAAGGAGAAGAATACCAAGAAAATGGCATTGAGCAGATTGTCAAGAAAATAATAGAGGAAATTTTCCCCAAACTACAAAAAAAAAGACAAACCCATGCAAATGCAAGAAGCAAGTAGAACACTAAATAGACTAGACCAGAAAAGAAACTCCCCTCACCATATCGTAGTTAAAATGCTAGATACCCAAGATAAAGACAAAATTCTGAAACCCACAAGAGAAAAACAACAAGCTATATACAAGGAAAAACCCATCAGAATCACAGCTGACATTTCAATACAAACCATGAAAGCAAGAAGAACGTGGACCAAAGCATTCACAGTGCTAAAGGACTATGGATGCCAACCCAGGTTACTATACCCAGCAAAAATATTGACTCTAGTTGAAGGAAAGAGAAAAAAACCTTCCATGACATAAACAAGATGAAAGAACACATGTTTGGAAAACCAACCCTTCAGAGAATGCTTGAAATAATTCAAAGAACAGAGGAGAGGAGCAACTACCCCCAGGAACCTTGAAAAAATATATTTTTAATAAAAACAGAAATGCAGAGGTAGAAACCTACACAAAAAATGCAAACGTATAATAAGATGAAAGGAAGCAACATATGCTTCTCAATTATAACCTTAAATATCAATGGGATAAACTCCCCAATCAAAAGACATAGACTGGCAGAATGGATTAGGAAACAGAACCCATCAATATGCTGTCTACAAGAAACCCATCTCACCCTTAAGGATAGGCATCAACTTAAAGTGAAAGGATGGAAAAAAATCATTCCAAGCAAATGGTACTAATAAGAAAGCAGGAGTTGCTATCTTTATATCAGACGAAAGAGACTTCAATGTAGAAGCAATTAGAAGAGACAAGGAAGGCCATTATATCCTTATCAAAGGGAAAATTAACCATGAAAACTTCACAATCATGAATATATATGCAACAAAATCTGGTGCACCAACCTTTGTAAATACAATTCTACAGGACCTCAAGGCACAGATTATCCCCATCACACTCATAGTAGGGGACTTCAGTACCCCACTAAGTCCTTTGGACAGATCAACCGGATAATGAATAAACAGAGAAACATCTGAACTGAACAATACAATAAAGGAAATGGACCTCACAGACATCTTCCAAGTGTTCCACCCAAGCACGAGAGAATATACTTTCTACTCAGCACCCCACTGAACATTCTCCAAAATTAATCACATACTTGGACAGAGGATAAAAACCTCAACAAATAAAAAAAATGAAATAACTTCATGCATTCTATCAGACGATAGCACAATAAAGCTCAATATCAACACCAGGATAAGCCCTGCTACCTACATGAACACATGGAGACTAAATAACACACTGCTGAATAATGAATGGGTCAAGGAGGAAATAAAGAAAGAAATAAAAGGATTCCTGGAACTAAATGACAATGACAATACAACACAACAAAACCTGTGGGACACTTTAAAAGCAGTCTTAAGAGGGAAGTTTATTGTCCTGGGTACCTATATATTAAAAAAAAAAAAAAAAAGAGCACAGATAAATGAACTAACACTGCAGCTAAAAAACACTGCAAAGACAACAACAAATAAACCCTAAACGCAAAAGACAGGAAGAAATAACAAAAATCAGAACAGAAATCAATGAAATAGAAACAAAGAAAGCAATACAAAAAAAATCAACGAATCCAAAAGTTGGTTCTTTGAGAGAATAAACAAGATAGACAAACCCCTAGCCCAGTTAACCAAAAGAAAGAAAGAGCAACTCCAAATCAATACAATTCAGTATTAAAGGGGAAATATCACTACAGATAGTGTAAAGATCCAGACAATCATACAAGAATACTTCAAAAACCTATACTCTACAAAATTTGAAAACCTAAGAGAAATGGATGAATATCTGCAATCCAGGGAATCACCAAAGCTAAAGCAAGAGGAGATTGACAGTTTAAACAGACCATAACATATGAAGAAATTGAAAATGTAATAAGAGACCTCCCACCTAAAAAAATCCCAGGTCCAGATGGTTTCACAGCAGAATTGTATAAAACATTTAAGGAGGACTTACAACCATTATTACTAAAACTCTTCAGCAGAGGGAAACCTCACAAATTCCTTCTATGAAGCCAGCATCACTCTAATACTAAAACCAGGTAAGGATGAAACAAAAAAAATAGTACTACAGACCCATCTCATTAATGAACTCAGATGCAAAAATTCTCAACAAAATACTTTCAATCCGTATACAGACCCACATCAAAAAGATCATTTAACATGATCAAGTTGAACTCATGCCAGAGATGCAGGGATGGTTCAACATACGAAAATCAGTAAATATCATAAAACACATAAAGGGACTGAAGAACAAAAACCACACCATAATCTCAATCGATGCAGAAAAGGCCTTTGACAAAATCCAGCATCCCTTCACGATTAAAGTCTTAGAGGGAATTGGCCTGGAAGGATCATTCTTCAACATAATCAAAGTCATATATAAGAAACCCACAACCAGCATCATCCTAAATGGAGAAAAGTTAGAAGGATGCCCCATAAAGGTAGGAACCCAATAAGGCTGCCCCTTGTCACCACTCCTCTTCAATATAGTGCTTGAAACACTGGCTAGGGCAATAAGGAAAGAAAAGACAATTAAAGGAATACCAATTGGAAAAGAGGAAGTAAAACTATCCCTTTTTGCAGACAATATGACAGTTTACCTAAGGGATGCTAAAAACTCCAGAAGAAGACTCCGAGAAATAATTAAGTTTCAGTAAAGTAGCAGGTTACAAAATTAACCTAAAAAAAGTCAGTAGCCTTTCTTTACACCAACAACAAGCAACTGAAGAATACAAGGAGATACAAGGAGACCTTCTCACTCACAATAGCCTCAAAAACTGTAAAATACCTAGAAATAATCCTACCTAAACCACCAAAGATCTCTACAACAAAATTTATAAGCTCCTACAGAAGGATACTGAAGAAGACTTCAGAAGATGGAAAGACCTCCCATGCTCATGGATTGGAAAAATTAACATAGTAAAAATGTCCATTTTACCCAAATTGATATACATATTCAACACAATCCCAATTAAAACCTCAAGGACAATCTTCACAGGCATGAAAAAAAAATCTTAAATTCATATGGAACAACAAAAGACCCTGAATAGGCAAAGCAACCCTGAGTGAAAAGAACAATACAGGGGGGATTTCTATACCACACATCAAGCTACACTATAGGGATTTAGTCATAAAAACAGCCTGGTACTGGCACAAAAACAGACTGGTAGACTAATGCAACAAAACTGAAGATCCAAACTTGAGCACATACAATTTCAGCCACCTCATATTTGACAAGGGGGCAAAAAAGACTCAGTGGAGGAAAGACAGCATCTTCAGCAAGTAGTGTTGGCAAAACTGTATCTCAACTTGTAGAAAAATAAAATTAAACCCCTACCTCTCACCTTGTACAAAAAACAACTCCAAATGAATCAAAGACATCAATGTGAAATCCAAAACTCTAAAGGAGATAGAAGAAAAATTTGTCAGCAACTTATAAGACATAGGTGTAAGAAAAGACTTTCTAAATCAGACAGCAGCTGCTCAGGATATAAGGTCGACAACTGACATGTGGAACCTTATTAAACTCAAAAGTGTCTGAACAGCAAAAGAAACAGTCAGGGAAGTGAAAAGAAAACCCACAGAGTGGAGGAAACCTTCACTGCTGATACATCTGAAAGAGCATTAACCTCCAGAATATACAAACTATTCAAAAAACAAAGAAGTAAAAAAAAAATGACTCACTCAAAAGATGGAGTAAAGAGCTGAGCAGAGACTTCACACGTGAGGAAATAGAGATGGCTGAGAATCAGCTTAAAAAGTGTTCAACATCGCTAATAATTAAGGAAATGCAAATTAACACCACATTAAGATGCCATCTCTCCCAGATAAGGCTGGCAAGGATCAAGAAAAAAATAATACTAAATGCTGGATAGGGTGTGGGGAAAAGGAAACACTCATCCACTGCTGGTGGGAATGCAAACTTGTACAACCACTATGGAAAACAGTATGGAGAAATCTTAAGAGACTCAAAATGAACTACCATCTGATCCAGCTATACCACTTCTGGGAATATATCCACAAGACTCTTCATACCACATAGATACATGTACAGCCATGTTCATTGCAGCTCTTTTCACAATAGCGAAGAGCTGGAACCAACCACAATGCCCCTCAACTGACAAGTGGATAGAGAAAATGTGGTACATCTACACAATGAAGTTCTATGCAGCGGTAAAGAAAGATGACATCATGAAATTTGCAGGTAAATGGATGGAACTGGAAGAAATTATCTTAAGTGAAGTAACACAGTCTCAGAAAAACAAACGACAAATGGTATCCCTCATCTGTGGATGCTAGCACCAATAAACAAGTTGTAAATATTCCTTGTGGGGAGTGATGCATATTGGAAAGAAAAACAACAACAACAACAGCAACAACAACAGAAAAGACTGCAACAAACAACTGACTGACATGGTAAATCTAGTGGGGTGGGAGGGGTGGGAGGGGGGCAGGGTCTACATTAGATTAATGTATAGTCGATTGATGTGAGTTTAACAGGTATCCAAATTTGCCCAAATATTGTCTACATATTATATGCTATTCTAGGTATTAGTAAAAGTAAAAATGTCTATATTAAACAACATTGGTTAAAAGGTTTTAATAAAAAAGGTAATTAATTTAAGCTAATTGGAAATATAAATTGTAGTCCACATCTGCTTCATTTATAATTTGTATAACAACAACTTTGGGGTTAATGGATACAAATATTCTCTACAATGTTTGTCTTGTACAGTATCAATTTGTAACATTTTCTTCTACCTGTAGGACAATTTAACTAAAGGAATTAAACTGGCTTCCCAAATTAACAACATACAGTCAATGAAAAACAGCTTAATGCAGAAATGTTAACCCAGCTAAACATTAAAAGGAAGAAAATGCTCACACTGCTACAGACATCAAACATCTCTGTGGATCCTAACTGTAACAACTATTTATAATGTGCCCTAAATAACTTTACCTTTCACGTACTGCAAAGTTTGAAAATGAGAGACTTCCTTACCTCCTTTTCATAGAACAAAGAAAAACATGAAGGTATTGAAATCATTCCCTATCTGTAAACTAGAGCTGACTATTATACAGGTAATCTCTTATAAAAGTTATATAGTTGCCTTCTTTAATTGACTGATAGTCATAGGAACTGAGAAAGGGCAATTCCCTATTCAGAGCTGTCCTAATTTGTCTTCCATTGCTGTGACAAAACAGTCTGACTGACACCAACGTGGGGATGAAAGGGTTTCTTCAGCTTACATCTCCTGGGTCACAGTTCATCACTTAGGGAGCCCAAGGCAGGAACTCAGGGCAGGAACCTGGAGGCAGGAGCTGAAGCACAGGCCATGGAGGAATGCTGTTCACTGGCTTGCTCCCCTGGCTCATGCCCAGCCTGACTTCTTATACGGTAAACATTAAACTGCCCAAGGTGGCACTACTCATTGTGGGCTGGGCCCTCCCATACTGTTCGACCATCAAGACAATACTCCAAAGATGTGGCCACAGGCCAATCCAATGGAGCCAATTCCCCAATCGAGGCTCCCTCATCCCACGTGTGTCAAGTTGACAATAAAGATATCCAGCACAATTCAACCCTTGTCAACTTGACGCACAAAACACATCACTATTAAACCACCACCTTTCCAGTTCTTATCCCCAAAGTATGATGTTAACATTAATCACAACCTAAGACAGTACAACATTCAAAGCCCCACCGTCCTTAAAAGGTCCAAACGCTTAAAAATTCAGTCTATTAAAAGTCTCTTAACTGTGGGCTGCTGTAAAATCCGAAACAAGTACTGTCTTATTTCAAAGGGAAGAATCAGGCACTCTCAAAGAAAATCTAAGTCCAACAAAGTAGCTCAAGGCTGGACACCTGGGATTCACTCATGATCTTCTGGGCTCCAAAGGGTCTCAGCAGCTCCCCCTCTCCAACTCTGCCATCCGTGGAACGCGCAGCTCATCTCGAAGGCCCAGACCTACTCCATTCCACACCTGCCACTGCTCTTGGTGTTCGTCCGACGGTGCCAGTATTTCCAAAAAGCTGGGGTCGCCACCAAAACTGAGGATGCACCCTCACCAATGGTCTCTTCTGACCTCTCCTGGTGAAAAGCCTCAGCTTCTTTCCACGACCCCTGCAATCCTGGGGTCTTCACTGCAACCAAGGTGCACTTCCACCAATGGTATTTCCTGACCTCTCATAGTGCCAAGCCTCGGCTTCTCTCTGTGACCCCCTCAAAATTCAACACCAGAACCATATAGGAGACTCTTACACACTACCAAGCCTTGCTTCTGGCTTGAGATGGAGGCTCAGGCCCCTTCTGGATCACAGCTTCTGTGTGCTGACCCTGAAGAAATTCTTCCCAGAAAATTTCCCCACAGTGATGCTGGTCTCTTGTTACTTACAGCTGATTTTTCAGCCCCAGCTAACCAACATCAATTGTCCCATTACAACAAAGATTTCACTTCAGGTTCTGTTCTCTTGTTACTTACAGCTGATTCTTCAGCCCCAGCTGACCAGAACTCACAGATTACACAGTCCTGATGATCTGTGCTCCCATTTGAAACTAGAAACTTCAGAAGCCAGGCCTCGGTCTTCTGGAACTCCTTCAGCAAAACTGCTCCAAGTTCCACAGCAACAATCTTTAGGCATTCAATGATCTTCCCAGCCCATAGTTCCAAACGTCTCCACAATCGTTCCCCAAAACACCAAGTTCAGGTCTGTCACAGCAAGACCCCACTCTTGTGGTACCAGTTTCTGTCCTAGTTTGTCTTCCATTGCTGTGACAAAACACTCTGACTGACACCAACTTGGGGAGGACAGGGTTTATTCAGCTTACATCTCCTGGGTCACAATTCATCACTTAAGGAGCCCAAGGCAGGAACTAAGGGCAGGAATCTGGAGGCAGGAGCTGAAGCACAGGCCAGGTAGGACTGCTGTTCACTGGCTTGCTCCCCTGGCTCATGACCAGCCTGCCTTCTTATATGGTACACAACAACCTGCCCAGGGTGACAGTACTCATTGTGGGCTGGGCCCTCCCACACTGCTCAACCATCAAGACAATACTCCACAGATGTGGAGCTGAGGCTTGGCACTGTGAGAGGTCAGGAAATACCATTGGTGGAAGTGCACCTCGGTTGCAGTGACAACCCCAGGATTGCAGGGGTCATGGAGATAAGCTGAAGCTTTGCATCAGGAGAGGTCAGAAGAGACCATTGGTGAAGGTGCTGCCTCAGTTTCAGTGGCGACCCCAGCATTTTAGAGATGCCAGGACCATGGGATGAGCACCAAGAGCAGTGGCAGGTGTGGAATGGAGTTGGCCCGGGCCTGTGACATGAGCTGTGTGTGCCACGGTCGGCAGTGTTAGAGAGGGGGAGCTTCTGAAACCCTTTGGAGCCCAGAAGATCATGAGTGAGTCCCAGGTGTCCAGCCTTGAGCTAATTTGCGGGACTTAGGTTTTGTTTCAGTGTGCCTGATTCTTCCCTTTGAAATAAGACAGTACTTGTTTTGCATTTTACAGCAGCCCACAGTTAAGAGACATTTATCAGACTGTGAACTTTTAAGTATTTGGACATTTTAAGGACTGTGGGGCTTTTAAAGTTGTACTGTCTTAGGCTGTGATTAATGTTAACATCATACTTTGGGGATACGTACTGGAAAGGTGGTGGTTTAATAGTGATGTGTTTTGTGTGCCAAGTTGGCAAGGAGTCAATTGTGCTGGATATCTTTAGTGTCAACTTGACACACCTGGGTTGAGGGAGCCTCAATTGGGTAATTGACTCCATTGGACTGGCCTATGGCCACGTCTGTGGAGTATTGTCTTGATGGTTGAGCAATGTGGGAGGGCCCAGCCCACTATGGGTGTTGCCACCCTGTGTACTGTATAAGAGGTCAGGGTTGTTGATCAAATAAGAGTCCAGTCTATGTTTCTGTAGTTTCTTATTTCACCCCAATTGCAGCCCTTCCATTCTACCATGCCCCCTTTTCTGCAGATTGTTCCGTAGGCTTTAGAAAAGGGGCACAAGTGGGCAAGAAGCTGAACAGTCTACTTGTACTGTATAAAAGTTGCCACTCTTATACAGTACACAGTTGTTGTGTACTGTATAAGAGGTCAGGCTGGGCATGAGCCAGGGGAGGAAGCCAGTGAACAGCATTCCTCCAGTGCCTGTGCTTCAGCTCCTGCCTCCAGGTTCCTGGCCTGAGTTCCTGGCCTTGGGCTCCCTAAGTGATGAACTGTGACTCAGGAGATGTAAGCTGAATAAACCCTTTCCTCCCCAAGTTGGTGTCGGTCAGAGTGTTTTGTCACATCAATGGAAGTGAAACTAGAACAAGAGCCAAATATAATACTAAAATCTATATAAGCTGGGTAATTAAGCAAAATATATTAATACAGGAGAGCTCTGTTATCAGAAATGGATTATTCAAACAAGGAGAGGTTGGCTAGGGGATCCAAGCCCCCAAAAAGATAAAGGCTTTTTGCCACCAAACTGGGATTCCTGCAAGAAGAGAGGTGGTAAGGCCCTGCTGTCGAAGACCTGATGTAAGCATGGGAAAGATATATTGAGACTACACTTGCAAGTATACAGTTGGCCTCTGGAATGCCAGAGAGTGTTACCAAAGGCCACTAAATCCACAAAGCAAATATAGGTCTCCTTGAGTCAAGCAAGACTTCTCCATCAGCATCAGCTACACCTCACCTGCCTGGAAATACTGTGCAACAGTGGCAGCCAAATGTCTGTATATCTCAAATCTAATTGGTTATTAGCTCTCTCCTTGGAGGAATAATTCAAGGCTGATGCCACAAGCTTAAGTCCTCCAGTGGTTAGGAGATGTTATAAGCCACAGTACGACCTTGTCAGCTTTTACATAAAAGCTATAGTCCATGGATTAGCATACCATCCAAACATCTGCATCTATACCAATGTAACCTACCATAATAATTAGTACCATTTAAATGCCTGTATATCTAACTGCTGTGCTTCATCAGTAGGAGTAAAAGGTTATTCCAGGATAAACTTCCAACCAATGAAAGGAAACAGCCTGAACCGATCAGAGTCCAAAATGACATCACCAAAGAAAGTAGACTTGCCCACTTGTGCCCCTTTTCTAAAGCCTACGGAACAATCTGCAGAAAAGGGGGCATGGTAGAATGGAAGGGCTGCAATTGGGGTGAAATAAGAAACTACAGAAACATAGACTGGACTCTTATTTGATCAACATAATAGTACATATGAGCTCCCCCACCTGGACAATGGGGTCCTCGGGTTGTTTATATTTGGGCACAGTTACTTGCAAATTGGTTTTACATGAAGTTTGCCTGTATTCATTAGTTATGACTATTATTAAAGAATAAAAAATAAACATAAAAAAGGTTATTCCTGGATAAACTGCCAACCCATGAAAGGAAACAGCCTGAACTGATCCGAGTCGAAAATGACATCTCCAGAGCAAGTAGACTGTTTTGCTTCTTGCCCACTTGTGTCCCTTTTCCAAAGCCTAGGGAACAATCTGTTGAAGAGGGGGTGTGGTAGAATGTAAGGGCTGCGATTGGGGTGAATTGTGAAACTACAGCAATATAGACTGGACTCTTATTTGATCAACATGATAGTACATATTATCTCCTCCAGCTGGACAATGGGGGCCTCGGGCTGTATAAGTTTGGGCATAGCTACTTGCAAATTGGTTTTACATGAAGGATGCCTATATTCATTAGGTATTACCTTTTATTTAAAAAAGAAAGAAAAAAAAGACTAGATCCAGGTTCATCAAGGGTCTAAGACACAGGGTTATAAGGCAGGACACCTGATGTCTTCCTCTCAATTATAAATGACTGTCTATGTATGTATGCATCTGCACACACATGTGAGCATATGCCACACATACATACACAAAAAGAAACCTAAAAACATTCTTGACATGCCACTCAGCAATCATTTTGCTTCACAATAATCCAGGGGAGTTAAATAGTTGCATCAACCACAACTAGTTATTTATCATATATTTATATATAAATATATATATATAATGCAAGCTATGTTCACACTTACCAGATTGTGGGATGAACCAAGATGTCCTTCAAGAAATGAATATATAAAATTATGATGCATCCAGAAATAATATTCAGCACTAAAAAGATATGGCCCATCAAGTCAGAGAAAGACACAGAGAAACCTTGAAAGAATAATTCTAATTCACATAGGTCAATATAAAAAGAATCTATCTCAAGGAACTATGCATGGAGGCATCTCACGTAATGTCCTGAAAATGTGTGTCACGACATTTTCAGGGAGGTCTTGGAGATCCACTAATGGGACTTCAGCCAGTGTCCAGTCTATAAAGAGGAAAGTCTGCTCATGCTTCAAAAAGGGAAACCTGGTCTAGTAAGACCTGACTTTATCCTTGAGTGGATGGAACTGGTAAATGAAAAGCCAAAAGGAGGCAGGGAATCCCTTCCCCACCAAAAAAAAACCCTGAGTGAGCCCTGAGTACGAGATCCTCAAGTGACCTTGAGAAAACAAAACCTTGGTTAATCTGGGCTAATTGTGTGGCCTTAAACATAAAAAAGGAAAGTATAGCCAGAGATAACTAATTAATAAGGCCTGTAAATACTTCAGGTATAAAATTTGAGATCTTATTAAGAAGACAAAAAGAAAAAAAAAAAAACACTGTTGTTTTGCCTGTCTTCAATTCCTACTAGCAAGTGCAGCTACTCTGTTTTTGCCATCCTTTAAAGACATGAGACACAGCTTTTCAACCTTCCAATATGCAATGAAGACTCATGTCTCTTCAAGAATCCTCCAAACTTTCAGTGCCAGATGGGGACTGCTGAGACATCCAGCTTGTGGACTGAGCAATTACTGGGGTTTCAGTCTCTTCAGAGTATAGACTGCCATTATTGGAATACCCAGGTTGTATCATGGAGATCAGTACAGGAAGATCAAGACAGGACATGTTGCTTAGTTGACCTCATTTGGTGACCATGGAAAGGGAAGATACTAGAGTGGAGCACAAGGGCAGAACTGACGGTTGTTTGGACTTGCTAAGGCAGAGCCCAATTCGTTAAGAAAGATGATATCTTCCAGCCTAATAAAGAAAAAAAAATAATAATAGAAAAAAACTTAAGCTGAAGATGCTAAAACTTATGATGTCATAACTTTGATATATGTGTGACATGCATATATACATATTTTGTAGTGATACAAATTGGAAGCAACAACAACAAGAAGTCTGGATCAAAGAACTGATTGAAGCAGTGAACTTCTGCCCAAAACAGTAAACTTCTGCATCAAAAATTTTAAAAGAGACTGAGAAAAAGATGAAAAATATGTTTGGCAGAATGCATGAGCTCTGGTGGGTTGTGGGGGGAAAGGAAGGGCTAATCGGTCTAGATTTGATTGAGAAATTGTTTTATTAATTAATTAATTTTTTAGCAAATCTAGACCCGTGTCCCCCCCCATTTTCCCACCCCACCAAAGCTCATGCATTCTTCCAAAACATGCTTTTCATCTCTTTCTCAGTCTTTCTCAAAATTCTCCATGTGGAGGTTGACTATTTTGAGCAGAATTTCACTGTTTCTGTCAGTTCTTCGATACAGTAATTTCTGTTGTTATTTCCAATATGCATCACTCCCAAATGCTTTGGACAAAAGCTCAAGAGGCCATGCACAAGAAATACTTACAACTAGGTAATTGGCACTAGCATCCACAGATGAGGGATACCATTCGTCATTTGTTTTTCTGGGACTGTGTTACTTCACTCAGCATGATGTCCTCTAGCTCCAGCCATTTTCCTGGAAAGCTCATGATGTCATCTTTCTTTACTGCTGCATAGAACTCCATTGTGTAGATGTACCACATTTTCTCTATCCACTCATCAGTTGAGGGGCATTTGGGTTGGTTCCAGCTCCTTGCTATTGTGAAGAGAGCTGAAATAAACATGGCCGTGCATGTGTCTCTGTGGTGGGGTGAGTCTTGGGGGTACATGCCTAGGAGTGGTATGGCTGGGTCGGGTGGCAAGTTCATTCCAAGTCTTCCAAGGGTTCTCCATACTGCTTTCCAGAGTGGCTGTACGAGTTTACATTCTGATTGGGAAATTTTTTATGAAATACACAAAGCTTCAATAAAAAATTGGCTTTGAAAGAAAAAAGCAAGAAAAGAATACAACCCAATTAACCTGTCAGTTATCTGTGTGCATTATGTAGGAGGGTGTTGGATGCCTTTAATATGTCTGATATATGTGCTGTCTCTGGTGCATGTTGTACATGTGGTTTAATGTATCTGTATGTTGCCTATGTGTCTATATGTTCTGTATGTTTAGCTGTGTAGTCTTCAAACTTCCCAACTGAAGGAGCGAGATTGGTCATTTGGTTTTGTGTTTCAGCACAAAACCTCCCTCAAATGCTGCTGTTGCTAAAATCAGTTTACCTGTAGTTGACTGACACATTTCCTTGTCAGTTTCATTTTCATTTTGGAAGCAAGTACCTTCCAAATATTCACAGTAATGTTATGAAAAAATGTCATTTAGGAGCTGGAGATATGGCGTAGCGGTTAAGAGTGCCGACGGCTCTTGCAGAGGAACCGGGTTCTGTCCCCAGCACCCACATGGATGCTGAGAACAGTCTGTTACTCCAATTCCAGGAGAACTCCAGTTCCAGGGGAATCCGACACCCTCTTCTGACCTCCACGGCATTGCACAACACGGGTGCACAGACCTACATGCAGACAGTACATTAATACACATAGAAAATAAATAAATAAATAAAAAAGAAAAATGTCATTTATATATTTAAATGTGCAAGTAAATATGAAATGTATTGTCGAGCACAGGCTTTGATTCCTTTTCTGCTAAAAGTTAAATACATTTATTTTTAATGTATAGGCAACATTCCAGTGTGGGGTTTTTTGGTCTTTTGGAGACAGGGTCTCTCTTTAGTCCTAACTGACCTGGAACTCCCTCTGTACACCAGGCTGGCCTTGAACTCACAGAGATCTGCCTGCCTCTGCCTCCCAAGTGCTGGGATTAAAGTCATGTGCCACCATGCCTGGCTTCCAGTGTGGTTTTATTCATGACAGCAAATAGGTAGTTGTAAACTTAACATTGTTGTTTTTTATTACAAAATTGCATCTTTTCACCTCATTAAGAATCCAAGCCAAGGCTCAGTAGCTTTGAACAGCAAATCACATATTGTTCTTGGAAGGGACCTGGGTTCAGTCCACAGTACCCCTGAGCATCAGTGCATGTCACCTGTAACACAATCTCCAGAGGGGATCTGATGCCATCTTCTGGCCTCTAGAGGCACTACACTCATTTTTAAGTACCTATACAAAGACAGAAACACATACATATAATTAAAAAATTAAAATCCTTAGCCAAAACACAATGGCCTATTTACCTGATTCAGATTTATGTAGTTGAATTTTTAATTGCAAAAATATTAAAAGAGTGGCTGGAGAGATGGCTCACTGGTTAAGAGCAGGGGCTACTCTTCCAGAGGACCTGACCTGAGTTCGGATCCCAGCACCCACACAGTGGCTAACTATGAACTGTAATTCCAGTTTCGGAACATCCAGTAGCCTCTTCTGGCCTACATGGGCACTGCAAATCATCGTGCACTTACATACATACAGGCAATCCACACATACACATTAAAAAGTTAAAAGATGCCAAACTGACCAATACACATAACATATATCTGAAGGCTATGTAACAAAATTCACAATGCCAGACAGGGGAAACCTTCCTTTGAGGTATTAGTCAGAGTAGTCCAAGAGACTCCCAAAGTAATACAGGCTATTGCCAAGTCCCTTGAATGCCTCACAGAATTTGAAGGTAAGCTGGAATGAACAGACCTGAAGGCCTCCTTCCTGAGGACCAGTTCTCATGATACCATATGATACTATGAAAGCTGCAAAGCGTGGACAATATATGATGATCCACCCAGCTATAAAGCCTATGAGCCACAACAATGGCCAGCCCAGCAAATAATTTTTACTGATGGTAGGAATGGCCCTTTTTTTCTTGCGATGAATGCACAGGTGTCTAAATGAACATAATGCCTGCTCAGTGCCAGGTAACTTATGTATGGTTCTGTAAGCATAGCCAAACACACATGTCTGAAAATGGCACAGACACCAGAAAAAAAATCTTTTTCTCACATCCTTAAACTAATGTAATTTCTTATTTTATCTTAAGTATGTATCCTATTTACAGACAAGTGTACCTCTCGCAACTCATCAAATAAAATTCTTTCTGAAACAAATGAAAGATATTAATAACTTCAGCAACTGGTCAAATCCCAAGAATAAGTGTCTGTGGAGTGCCCAGCCATAAGGGACACACCTACAATACAACCTGTACACCTGAGGTTTACGGACCTTAGAGGAACAAGGGGAAGAGAGAACATTAATACATCTCTCAGCTCTCACCAGGGAAGCATTCTCATGCAGCAAATTAACCCAGAATGCCACAACTAGCAAAAATGCAGAAAGTAAGAATCTTCAGAGTACTTATCCCTTACCTGGACACCTATATTAAACCTCTGCCAAGAAGGCTCAGGGACCATCCCAGATGGTGGATGAGCACAAGGAAATAGATCTCCAGGCAGCTGGGAAGGTATAGATATTGAAGTCACAGCAATGCTGACAGAGCACACGAGTCATTTGAAAGCTTAAATCAGACAGAATCCCAGTGCAGGTGTGGAGAATTGCTTCAGAAACCCCAACCTGCCTGAAGATCTATGGGCAAGCCATAAATGCTGGGAGATAGTTCATCTTCTTTAAGGTTGTGTCTCTGGTTAAGTTAACCAGGCTCCAATGGATGAAGTCACACTGGAGGATATTTGAGAAATATTTTTTTTATCTTTTTGAGACAGGGTCTCTCTGTAGCCCCAAATTGTCCTAGAACTCACTCTGTAGACCAGGCTGGCCTTGAACTCACAAAGATCTGCCTGCCTCTGCTTCCCCAGTGCTAGGATTAAAGGCGTGTGCCACGATGTCCAGCTTTGAGAACTAATTTTACTTGATAAATTTTACTATACATGAAATAAGGCAGGAGAATTAAGAAGCGTGCAGCTAAGGGAAGAAGGCTAAAGATGATCAAAATATATTATGTGAAATTTGCAAAACTCCCATCTTAGGAGGAACTATTGGAAGCTGATAACAGCTGGATGAGGAAGAGTCTGTTTTCTTTAAGGGACTGGACCTAGATAGGCTGACCAGGCTCCAGTGGATTAGCTTGTGGGTCGGCTGCCAAGATTTGTGGTGGGGCCCATCTAATCCCAGGATGATCCATGTGGGAAACACCCACAGGAAAACACACCATATGGACACATGTTAAGGTACAAATGCAGAGAGAGATTTTATTTCAAGATGTCTGGTTAAATATCCAGCATGACTCAATTCTCAGAGCCAAATCCTAAACGTTTTTGTCACTATATCCCACCCCATTGGTGTGGCCAGGGAGGTCCCATTGGCTTAGAATGAAACCCATCTTAACTAAGTTTTCCCACATCTCATCCTTTTAATTTTATTTTTTTAATTTTTCTGAGAGGCAGGGGAGCCCATAGGCGAGGCTAACAACCCAAAGGAACCTGAGTTTTGAATAGCCAGCTGCTCAAGCCTGTTTTGAGTGCTAGGCATTGGTGGTCAGGTCAGATCTGAAATTTTATTTTCACACAAAGGCCAATTAATATCCAAAAACAAAAACAACCATGAAGTGAACTAATTGTCAAGCATAAGCAATGAATGTAAGTAACATGCATGTAAAACCAATTATCAAGTATCTATGTCCAAATTTTGAACAACCCAATGTTCCCACAGTCCAATTGGATAAGCTTGTATGCACAAGCATGTTGATCAAATAAGAGTCCAGTCTATACTGCTGTAGTCTCACGATTCACCCCAATTTCTCCACAGCCCTTACATTCTACCATGCCTCCTCTTCTGAAAGTTGTGCCCTAGGCTTTGGGAAAGGGGCAAAAGTGGGCAAGAAGCAAAGCAGTCTATTTTCTCTGGAGGTGTCATTTTGGACTCTAAGCTGTTCGGGTTGTTTCCCTTCATGGATTGACAGCTTATCCAAGGGTACCCTTTTAATCCTACTAACAAAGCACAAGCAATCAAAGGTACAGGCATGTAAACAGGCATTTAAACAGTACTAATTATTATGGCAAGCTAAGCTGTGAACATAGACACAGATGCGTGTATGGTATGCAAATCCACAAACCGTGGCTTTTCTATAAAGGGTGACAAGTTCTTATTATGGCTTATAATATCTCCTAACCACTAGAGGATGTAAGCTTGTGGCATCAGCCGTGAATTATTCCTCCAAGGAGAGAGCTAATAGCCAATTAGATTTGGGATATATATAGACACATGGCTGCCACAGTTGCACAGTATTTCCAAGCAGGGGAGGTGTAGCTGATGCTGATGGAAGAGTCTTGCTTGACTCAAGGAGACCAATATTTTGCTCTATTGCTTTAGTGGCCTTTGGAAACACTCTCTGGCATTTCAGATGCCAACTGTACATTAGCAAGTGACATCTCAAAACATTTTTCCATCCTTACACCAGGTTTTCGACAACAGGGACTTACGGCCTTTCTCCTTGCAGATATCCCACTTATAGGCAAAAGGCCTTAATCATTTTGGGGGGGGCTTGAATCCCCTAGCCAACATCTCCTAGGCAGAATAATTCATTGCTGATATCAGAGCTCTCCTGTATTAATATATTTTGCTTAATTGCACAGCTGATAAAGATTTTACTATTATATTTGGCTCTAAATAGAGAATTATCCTTTCACAGTTCCTATGTCTACCAGTCAATTCAAAAAGGTAGTTATACCTGTTTTATAAGAAATCACCACTATAACAGTTGGCTATAATTTACAGTTAGAGAATGACTTTATTACCATCATGGATTTTTTTTTTTCCTATAAAAGGGAGAGGTTGGAAGGTTTCTCAGCATCTGGAAGTTAAACTTCATTAAGGAAGATTATAAACAGTTATCCCAAATAGAATTCAGAGACATGCTCAGTGTCTCTGACTCAAGCAATCTGAGGTTCATTTTCCTTTAATGTTCAGATGGGTCTGTCACTCTATTGGCATTTCCCAGTCCATCCTGCACAGCCCAAAGTTGCACGTTGTCAAGCATTTAGATTGGTGTTTTTACCTGTGGGAACATACAAATCTCCTCCCATTAGCTTGAGTCTCAGAAGAGACTTTGGACTGTAGACTTTTGAATGGCATTGAAACTGGTAAAGACTATGGGGACTTTTAAGGTAAGACTAAATGCATTTTGCATTTTATATGGTCAGGAGCCTATGGGGGCCAGGGAGTGGAATGTGGTGGTTTGAATGAGTGTCCCCCATAGACTTTAAATATTCAGACATTTGTCTCCAGTTGGTGGCACTCTTCTTGGAGGTCTTAGAAGGTGTGACCATGCTAGAGGAAGTACGTTATTGGGGGCAGGCTTAGTGAGTTTAACAAGCCTTGAAGTCTCCAGTCACTCTCTCTGCTACCTGTGCTCATTGCAAGATGTGACCCTTGGCTTGCTGCTCCAGCCCTGGGAGCGTGAATAAACTCTTCCTTTTATAAGTTCCTTTGGTCATGGTGTTTTATCACAGCAACAGAAAAGTGACTAATACAGTTATTTGGTACCAGAGAGTGGGCTGTTGGCTGTGAAGAGCCTGACCATGTGGATGTTTAGAGAAATGTGGAAGACTTTGGAACTTTGGGCTAGAAAAGCTGTTTACTACTGTAAGCAGAGCTTAACAGGCCATTCTAGTAGAAGCCTGGAAGAAAGCATGGCTGCAAAAAATGTAGTTCCAGAGGAAAATAAAGACTTAGGCAGCAACTGGGATATTTTGATAAAGAGTCTGGCAGCAGTTTACCCACAGCCCAGATGCTTGCCTGATGCTAAGTTGAAAAGCAACGGACTATTGGGATGACACAAGCTTACATCCTCTACAGGTAGATGTAATAAGCACCAGTAAGACCCTGTACATATTAACAGGGGGTAAAATGTAATTCATGGATTAACATATCATCCAAACATATGTGTCTATGCAATTAACCTACATAACTATTATGCTGCTTAAAAACCTATATATCTAATATCTATGCTTGTGCTTCATTAGTAGGTATCGAAAGGTTATTCCTGAAACAAACTGGTCAGCCCATGAAAGGAAACAGCCAGAATTGACGCAGTCCAAGTCACAGCTCCAGAGAGAGTGGAATGTTTTATACCTCTCATCCACCTGTGCCCCTTTTCTAAGCCAGGGAACAATCTGCGAAGAGGGGGCGTGGTAGAATGTAAAGGCTGCGATTGGGGTGAATGGTGAAACTACAGCGATGTAGTCTGGACACTCATTTGATCAACTTGATTGAACAAACAACCTGTCACCCCCCACTGGATGGTGGGACTGTGGGGATTTGGGCACAACAGTCTGCAGATTGGTTTTACACGAAGGATGCTTGTACTCATGGATTATCACTTATAGCTAAAAAATGGAAAAAAAAAACCTGAAAGATACAGGACAGTTATTGCAGAATACATGATCTGGGATGGGGTGGGGGTGGGGGGAAGGGAAAGGGAAATATGCCTGATCTGAATTGGAAAATGATGTACGAAATGCACAAAGCATCAATAAAAATTAAGTTAAAAAATAAAAGAAAGAAAAGCAATGGACTGATGTCTTTGGAAGAGGATATTTCTAGACAGCCTAATGTAGAAATGGTGGTGTGATTTTGATGGTGAATATTATACAGATCTACAGTGAACAAGAGCAGATGGGGCAGAAAGAAATGCAGAATGTACAGTTTGGATCTGAAAACCCCGCTAAGAAGATTAAAGATGGTGCCAAGGCATGTGAAGGAGAGTTTCCTATTGATAAAGAGATTAAAGTGATTAAGGAGAGGCCTAGATATTTACAAGTAAACAAAGGAAAAAGTGAGATTAAAGTGAATAAGGAAGGGCCTCGAGATTTACAAGTAAACAACAGAAATAGTACCTTCAGGGCAAGACCACACCCAGCTAATCCTCAAACTTTTGAAAGGAAAATACTGAAAGCATTTTCTACTCCAACAAGTCCAGGGCAGAGAAAAATTGCAAATGTGGTTAAAGTAGGAGAGAGTCCATCCCGAACTTGCAGCCAGATTCAGCAATTTCATTGACTTGTTGCTGGCTTTAGAGGCATGAAGTTTGTAAAAGTGACGGGGTCATCAGTTCTTCCTCCACAGTTTAAGAGAGCGAGAGAGGCCAGGCAAAGTGCAGCAGGGGTGTCCCTGAATAAAGAATGCCCTGATAGGCCATTGTGTGAAGCTGTGAATATAAAGCCTGGTTGGCAGTGGAGACCCCAGGAAGACATTTAAGATGCCAGACCTGTGAGATATTTTCCAAGCAGAGCTGCATATAGGGAGTGGTACCAGCCTAAGGAAGAGATGTATGTTGCATGCAAAGCTGGAAGAGCTGAGCCATCTAAACCCTTTGGAAGTCAATTCCCAGAAGTCGCTCATGGAGCTACTGGACTTGGTGCTTGGCCTGCTGCTTTTCAGACTTGTATTGGTCCAGTATTTCCTCACTATGCCTCTATTCCTCCCTTTTGGCATGGGAATGTGTATTCGGTTCCACTGTACATTGGGAGTATGTAATTTGTCTTTTGATTTTACAGGAGCTTACAGTTAGGAGATTGGCCTGAGTCTCAGAAGAGACTTTGGACTGTAGACATTTGAATGGCATTGAAACTGGTAAAGACTATGGGGACTTTTAAGGTTGGACTAAATGCATTTTGCATTTTATACGGTCAGGAGCCTATGTGGTCCAGGGAGTGGAATGTGGTGGTTTGAATGAGTGCCCCCATAGGCTTTAAGTATTCAGACATTTGTCTCCATTTGGTGTCACTGTTCTTGGAGGTCTTAGAAGGTGTGGCCATGCTAGAGGAAGTACGTTATTGGGGGCAGGCTTAGTGAGTTTATCATGGCTTGAGGTCTCCAGTTGCTCTCTCTGCTTCCTGTGCTCATTGCAGGATGTGACCCTTGGCTTGCTGCTCCAACCCCGGCCACCATGCTTCCCACCACAATGGTCTCTAATTCCCTGGAAATGTCAATCGTAATCTCAAATAAACTCTTCCTTTCATAAGTTCCTTTGGTCATGGTGTTTTATCACAGCAATAGGAATGTGACTAATACAGATGCCTAAGTTGTATTACACATACCCATAAACAGGTACTAAGGTGTAAGTTTTCATCAAATTTACCCAAACTGTATTTCATTGACTTTATGCTACTTATTTGGGGAGTGAACTTAAACTTAATTTTTTTTTAATTATCCTACAAGTAAAAGAAAGTGTTACAAGGTGATACTGTATAACACAGAAAAAATATAGAGACCATTTGTGTACCTTAACCCCAAAGTTATTGTTGGAAATCCAATACAGATTATAAGTAAAACAATTAATATTTTTATTCCCAATTAGTTCAAATGTATTACCATTTTTCACCAAAACCTTCAACCAAATTTCACTAATACAGACATTATTATTAAGTCTTTTACTAAGTCTACTAATATACTATAATATATAGACAAATCTTGAGCAAAGTTGAATTCCTGCCAAATAAATTTTACCCATTATACACTTTGTTCTTTAAAACTATATGACTAGACTATGACTTTTGAGAAATCAAGTCCATTAACTTATATAGTTTATTTTGTATTTCTGTATAAGTCTCTACTGAAATTCCTCTCTATATAAATATGTTAATTTTTATTTTTTAATAATAGGTCATAAGTAATGAATACAGGCATCCTTCATGTAAAACCAATTTGCAAGTAGCTATGCCCAAATTTATACAACCTGAGCCCCCCATTGTCCAGCTGGGGGAGCTTATATGTACTATCATGTTGATCAAATAAGAGTCCAGTCTATGTTTCTGTAGTTTCGTAGTTCACGCAATCACAGGCCTTACATTCTACCATGCCCCCTTTTCCACAGATTGCTCCCTAGGCTTTAGAAAATGGACAAAAGTGGGCAAGAACCCGAACAGTCTACTTTCTTTGGAGATGTAGTTTTGGACTCTGGTCGGTTCAGACTCCTCCATCAGCATCAGCTATACCTCACCTGCTTGGAAATACTGTGCAGTAGTGGCAGACAAATGTCTTTATATCCCAAATCTAATTGGCTATTAGCTCTCTCCTTGGAGTAATAATTCAGGGCTGATGCCACAAGCTTAAGTTCTCTAGTGGTTAGGAGGTGTTATAATCCACAGTATGACCTTGTCAGCTTTTACAGAAAAGCTATAGTCCATGGAATAGCATACCATCCAAACATCTGTATCTATACCAATGTAACCTACCATAATAATTAGTACTTTTAAAATGCCTGTATATCTAACTTCTTATGCTACATCAGTAGGAGTAAAAGGTTATTTCAGGATAAAATGCCAACCCATGAATATATGTTATTTTTTTTTTAATTTTTATTTATTTATTTATTTTTATGTGTATGAATGTATTGTCTGCATGCAGGTCTGCGCACCCGTGTCGTGCGATGCCGCGGAGGTCAGAAGACGGTCTCGGATTCCCCTGGAACTGGAGTTCTCCTGGAACCGGAGTCACAGACGGTTCTCAGCCGCCATGTGGGTGCTGGGGATCGAACCCGGGTCCTCTGCAAGAGCGGTCGTCGCTCTCAACCGCCAGGCCATCCCTCCAGCCCCCAATATATGTTATTTTTAAGTATACCATTTTAAACTTCAATCCTTGCAAAGTGGATTTTAATAACTATCTTCCTCCAAGCTCTTGGCATTGTCCAGGCCTGGCATGAAAACCTGCGTTAAAGATTTTTCAATATCTAGCTCTTAATAAAATTTTCTTTTACAGTTCTCATGCCCTGTGGGGAACTGACCCCTAGGCATAAATGTCAGTTGATTACTCCTGTAACATGACCGGAGGGGTAACTTTCTACTCGGGTCCTTAGCCTGGGACAATGAGGCATGTTTCCCACTCTTGGCTGTGACTTTCCACCTGCCCAAAGCCAGGACAGGAATTTCAAACCAGCTACTGAGGTTGGTGGTCCGCAAAGGGAGCCTTATTCCAACCAACTGGCCACCCAAATGAAATGCAGGCCTCAACACCAGCTACCCACTGGTTATCTGAACAAAATGCAGGCTTGTCTTAGCCTGTATGCATGCAATAATTAAAAAAATGGCGGCCACAAATTCCGCAATGATGTTAATGGGAATGCACATTTTTTTTATTTTCTAAATTTTTATATTTTTTATTTTTTATTCCCAAAGACCCAAAAACTTATTAACTATTTAATACAAAGATGTTGAAAGGGCACAACCAGTAGGTGGCAGTGTAGATCCATTATTTAAAATTTTTTAATAGATAACCCATAACCTTTGTTGAAATTGAATTATGTTTTGGCTGTTTAATATAAACTTGCGTCTTGAGAAGGAAGGGCCACGTTCCAATTCAGAGGCAATGTTTTTACTGGTATCATGACTGTTAACATTAAAATATACTTAGAACACAAGTACACACATCCATATACACATGTGTGCATACATACATACATACATACATACATACGAAGGATTTGTTAGGTTGACCTTCAAGAGAGGAGAGCCATATTGTTTGATGTTCAATGAGAAGCATGAAATTTTTATAATTTGTCATAGGGTTATTTTTACATAATTAGAATAAATGTCCTAGTAATGCACAAAAGAGCTGAGATCCATATGCCACCTCTTAGGCCCATTCCCAACCATTTGCCTTCAGTGAACTATCCTTAAAGTCTACTCCTATTCTTTCTCTATCCTGTCTCTGCTGGTTAACTAACCCTAAGCTGTCCCTCTGCTAAGCCTAACTGTCCCTGTGTCATTTACAAATCTAAAGATTGAGGATTCCCAAAAGTAGACAGGCCAAAGTTGTTTTTAGTCTTGGACCTATCCATCTTGTCTTATTAAGGACTTTGGAAGAATATTAATTATCCATAATCACAACAATAATCACAACAATTATAAACATTATTAATTATTATTAATTATCAATAATTATTAACCATTATTAAGCATCAATAATCATTAACCATGGTTAATAATGGTTAATAATTAATAATCATTAATAATTATTATGAATGAAAATTGTCAATAATAATAGTCAACAATGAACAATTTATTATTAGACTGAATTATTATAAGTTATTAATTATATTCAATAACAATAATTATAAGTATTAATAACAATTACTAACAATAATTAACAATTTATTATTAAATTGAATAATATGCATACTATAAACCCAATTTAAAATTGTTAACAGTAAGGGGTATAGTTGAATCTATGTTTATTTACAGTCAGTTCCTAATTAGATTTAAACCTGTAGGATCATAATGAATTAAAAGCAGGAACTTGCATTCACTCACACATACACACAGCTTGAAGATGGGCTTAAAGAAACATAAAACATTTTTATTCAAAAATTTCTCATTTGAATTGAACCAAAATATCAATTCATGTTGTTAAAGAGACTTTTACCAGTGTTCCTTATAAAAGGACAATTTATTGGAGCAAGTTTGTTTTGTTAGAACTCCAGGGCCTGTAAACTCTCCTAGAAATCTATCTATTTTGTTTCCAAAATGCTGAAATCAGAATGATACCTAAAAATCAAAATTTAAAGGGCATGATTTAGGTACCACGTGCTCAGTCCAGCAGCTGGTATGCATGCACAGCAGGCAGGCTGTGGGCTCCAGAGCTCAGAACATGTGTGATCAAGAATTCTGTGAGAAGATATCTTTAAGGTGAAACACATTTAAAAAGAGCAAGATAAAATTAAATCAACCAATTAATTTTAACTGTGCACATATATTTACTCAAAGTATATCTAGGGTATACAAGGGTTAAGTAAAATTATTACACTTTAAGTTAAGCATGCTGAAATGGATTTGAATTACTGCTAGCTGAATCCCAATTTTGGATCTACAAATATCTGGCAGGTTTTAGGTAAGAAGTTAGATATAGATATAGGAACGAAAGAAACCCACAAGAAGACAAGAGATCAATAAAAGGCAAAATTTAAGAAAAAGGTATCAAAGTGGCCAAGGATTAAAATTACCTGGAAAAAAACTGCACCATTATGTAGGGTGGTTCTCTTGAAAAGCCTTAATTTACATCAGAAAGAAGTGGGCTTAGGTCTAGGAGAGCTACCTGGAGAAAATTTACATATGGACAAGTTAAGGTTGGAGACTGAACAGGTTCAGGTTCTTCACAGTAGAAGATGGAGTCTTTCTTGGGGAATGGAATTTAAAACCAGAAAGTTTTTCAGATCTGTAGAATTATGAAAAATGGTTTCAAGGCCAAGCATGGCTTCTAAACCTGGATATTAAACTCAGCCTTGGTGTCACTGGCTTTTATAGCCTGCAAGAATGACCATACCAGGAGACATGCCTGGAGACAATGGGATATTCTCTCTAAGCCAAACCATATCTCTGCAGCCTTCCTCCACATGTACAAAGCCACAAGCTCTCAGACCACTGTCCCATCCACCAAAACCAACAGGAAAGACGGCTCCACCACAACAGATAGACACTGGGAGAGAGAGAACAGAGAGAAGAAAAAGGCAAGATTTAGGGGTATGCAAACCTAATTTAAGGTTTCCTCCTGCCCCATGTAAGGGCGCCATTTGTGGGTCGGCCACCAAGATTTGTGGTGGGGCCCATCTAATCTCAGGACGATCCATGTGGGAAACACACGCAGGAAAGCACACCACGTGGACGCATGTTAAGGTCCAAATGCAGAGAAAGATTTTATATCAAGATGTTTGGTTAAATATCCAGCATGACTCAATTCTCAGAACCAAGTCCTAAACCTTTTCGTTACTATATCCCACCCGATGGGTGTGACCAGTGAGGTCCCATTGGCTTAGAATGCAACCAATCTTAACTAAGTTTCCCACATTAGCTCATACTGAGGAATATATAAGTACACAAATGTGACTCGAAAGCCCTTAATATATATGCCAGAATGCATGGAATCCTGTAGACAGGTTATGGGGTGTGCAGATCAGAGAAGCAGTCTGAATAAATTAAGATATGTGAAATTCTCCAGGGGTGGTGACACTCGCCTTTAATCCCAGCACTCTGGAGGCAGAGGCAGGCAGATCTCTGTGAGTTCAAGGCTATCCTGGTCTACACAGTTCCAGGCCAGCTGGGAAACTCCATCTCAGAAATAACAAAAAAGATATATGAAATGAAAAGAAATTCAATTAAAATATACATTTAAAAAGATATAGGATATCTGGGATACATGGGATAGTTTTATTCCCACCAAAAGTGAAAGTAAGGATCATGGGATAGCTTGGAGGGTAAGGGTGATTGCTGCCAAGTCTGGTAGCCTGAGGTTCACCACATGGTGGAGGAAGAGTATGGACCTTGAAAACATGTACTTCGATCTCCACATGCACACTATGGTACGTGTGCACATGCATACACATGCACACACAAACAAAATAAATGAATTTAAAAGTATAGTTAAAAAGTGAACCTTGGCACACACACACAATATATATATATATATATATATATATATATATATATATAAAAAATATATATATATNTGTTTGTGTGTGTGTGTGAGTGTGTGTGTGTGTATATGTGGGCTCAGGCACCGATTGCTATTTGCACATGATTGCAAACATTTCCACAATTCATAGATATTTCCTGACTTCAAGAATGAGCACAGTACCCTATCAATTCTTTGTTTTCATTCATTAACAACATTTTTTCTTAATTTGGAGGAATCACTTTGCATATATTTAGGTCTTATCTTCATTTTAACATATTACAAAGTGGCATTAATTTAATACATTTTGTTAAGTTTTATTCATTCATTAAACCAAAGCTGGAATAAAATGACCAAACATCAGTACTTCTTAACAGCTAGTGCTTAAGTAAGCAATGTAAAATTGTTTGCCACTGCATCCTAGGCACAAATTTTATGATGAGTTTTATCCCCATAGTTTTTACAAACATTGGTTTCTGTCCATGAATTAAAGGTCACATTCTCTTTTTCCAAATTTACCTGAGTTTTGCCCTGACTCTAAGGACTTGAAGATGTCCTTGCAAAATGATTTAGCACCTCATGAGAGACCCTCGATCCCCTAGTCACAACCAATATACTCGCTATGATCCTTTCCTCTAGAGTAGCTATAACATCCAGCCACAGTACTAAAGCAGGCTGTCAATCATGAGAAATAGAAAAGACCCTATATTAGGATATGGATATGTGCCTAAACTATGATTTTGGGAGCTCAAGGCCTACTGCATGCATTATCAACTCATGATGTTTATATACTATAAACCATGGTGCTTGAATTTTCTAAGTTCCCCTTCAAAGCACCTCAATATGAAAGAAACATATTATCTCTTAAGTCAACTATGGGATTATGCATGCTCCTGGCAGTCATTGATATTTTACAAGCTTTTTTTTTAATGCAAGAGACCCCTGTCTGTAAAGTAGTAAGTGATTTTTTTTCTTTAGAAATAGTCAAACTATGAAGATATGAATACCTACCAGCAATTTTACACAAGTATCAGTTGGCATCGAGCTATGGTTTTAAACTGCACAGCTTTGGAGAGGGTTCTTCCCAAGGGCAGTATGCATGATGTGGCCATTTCCAACCTTTGTATTCAACGTGCAGTGAGTTGAACACAGAGGCTGGAGTATGCATTCTGAAAATTGTGGAGCAGTTCAGTAGAGCACTTGCATAGCTATTGAAATGACTAAGAAGCATCTGGGAAAACATCTCAGTTGTGAGAGCACTTGCTGAGGATACATAGAGCCCTATGATCTGTCCCCAGTGTTGCATAAACCAGGCACTGGTGGTCCACATCTGTAGTTTCAGCTCTGCACCACAGGAGGCAGGAGGATCAAGAGTTCAAGGTCATAGTGCCTTCAAAGCCAGCCAGGAAAAGAAGGACACTGCCTTGTAACAAAAATTTCAAAATAGAAACTAATAAAACCTTGAGCTTATATATAAAGGTACCTTAATTGTATTTCTACCACAATGTGTTTCTATTTATACGGACTTGGTCCTTTAAATACAGCTCAGTTTTCAGAAAATTATCACCAGGATCATTTGCATCTCTCTGGCACATAATTCAGATAAGCTGAGGTTCAGAGTGTGAGGTTATTTGTACACAGCCATGTTCTCACCCTGCCTTCCCGTGATCTTCTCTACCTCACACAACCATGCATGACCTTTCATTGCTATGGCCTTCAATAATTTGTCTTTGATACTTTAATGTCGGCACATAACAGAGCTGTGCGGACAGCTCAGTTGGTACACACTTACCCTCAAAACATGACCAACATGTGCAGGACCCACATATCAAAAACTAGGCATGGGGCTGGAGAGATGGCTCAATAGTTAAAAGCACTGTCTGTTCTGGCATACAACGCAGGTTCAATTCTCAGGACCCAAAAGGCAGGTAAAAACCATCTGTCAATCCAGTTATGTAAAGAGTTACCAGTTATAAGGGAAAAATATTTCATTTTTTATTTTGTGAAAATACAACATCCGAGAAACAGCCCCCAATCCTCAAGTTCCAGAAGAAACCACAGAATATCTCAATAGCTAATAGGGAAGGACCAAAGGTTGTTTGTTGAAAATAACTAACAGGGAAAGACCTATGGTTAAACATGTTTGCTCTTCCACCAGGATGTACTCAGTGAGTAACCCTCCCCCTGCCATGGCGCCACCAAAGCTGTCAGGTGGCCCTGACATATCAGACTAAAAATCTTGCTTCCTCAGTCCCTATGAATCAATAACAAAATGCCAAAACTGGAAAATTCCCCGTTTGCAGTTTTTCCTTTAAAAGATCCTCCCCCTCCTCAACCCCAGCTGTGGCACCGCTACTCCCAGCCTACTGTGTCAGAAGGGTGGCAGTCCAAGCTCAAGCTTGAATTAACTCTTTGTATTTACATCGGAGCTGCGTGTCCTGGTGGTCTTTTGGGGGTTCCGAGGGTGATCTGGGCATAACAGTTCCAGGCAATTGGAAGCCCTCTTCTGAACTCTGTGGGCATTGTGTAGGACAGGAACACTCTCATACACACAGGCATTACAATACACATAAAATAAAATCATAATAAAAGTGAAATAAAAAGCTAGGCATGTTGTAGTACAGTTTAATCCCAGGGCTGTGTAGGCAGAGACTAGACTGGAAGGTTCTCTGGGCTTGATGGCAAGGCAGTCTATCCATATAGGCAGGTCTGGCTCTGTGAGAGACCCTGCCTCAAAAACCCAAGTCAACAGATAGTAAGCAATGACACAGTAAGATGTCCTCTTCTTTCACACACATACACACTTGCACATGTACCCACATACAGTTGGGCACATGTCAAGAGCAGTCAGAAACACACATATACACATGGATATGCACACATCACAGAAATACAGAGAATCTATATGAACGTCATATTTCCCCACACAGTGCCCTCAAAAAAATCAAAACATGAATTAAAAAAAATTTTTTTTGAGTTTCTACTGTGTTCCAAGAACTGGTAAGTTCTTTACTAACTTTATTATAACCATCGTAACTTAATATCCATTTGGCAAAGAATGTTTGCTGCAGTTTCAGACATTTTTAAAAACAGGATTGATAACATACAAGGTAGAAGTGGTTGTTATGGCCAGTGTCCTGGGGTAAAGCATTATTGTCTTTAAAGTGAAAAGTTGAAATTCTGGCCAACATCCATTTATCAAAGATCCTAAAGAAATTCACAGGAGAGAGTATTTAATTAATCTCAGTGATAAATTACTTATGGGTCTCTACTTCCAATGCAGCACATAGGAGCAAAGGATTCTTTTGAGAAAGAGAAATAAATGACAATTCTGGTGCCATGTGAAATTTGTTTGATATATAACATTATTCTAAATTTTAGAGCCAAGTACTTTGGGGTCTCTTAAGATTTTGGTTCGTGATCCCTTATGGAGAGGAAAATGAGGATTATTCTTTAAGGTTTCTCCAAAGGAGCATTGCCGTTGCCAAATACACACATTTAAATAAAAAAATGCAGACATCTGTAAGAATTTCCCCTCTAGAGATGAAAGTTGAAAGCTTAATCTGGGGTAAATCCTACCATCCCATGCATACATGATGTACTATATAGAAAAATAAAAGACATTTTTGCTGGATGATTTATCTGACAGTAACAGTACCGTCTCTTTGAGATTAAAAAATGAGATAGAAAAATTCATTAGATATTTGTGAAAAGTGTGTGTGTAATGAAATTTCACTGTCATCAAATCTATGTCTGTTTTTCAAGTTTACACTTTGTAAATATATGTATATATAAAGTGCATTTAAGTTTCACTCAAGTATACACATACATATGCACTTACATATACATAAATAAACATGCATACATATGTATTCATATATATTTATATACACACATTGGCTACATACATATCCATTTGTCCACATTCATATAAATGTACATATATGTACTTATCTTGGTATATTTACATATTTTTCCTTGCAAAAACTGCCATTCTTAAAAGAAAGGCAAATTTGTTTTATTTTTAAGTCATAAATATATATTTTTTTTCCTAAACTTTGAAACACCTCTGAAGAACAAGAATAATTGCAAAAATTAAGAAGTTCTGGCTCTTGGAATACAAAATCTGTTTTCAAGCCAGTGTACCATGCCAGATGTGAAAATTTCTCTGAGAGTCTCCAGAGAAAGGAAAGCAATTAGACATTCGCCTCCACACCTTGTCTTCAGAATCTCATTACCAAGGATGCTGCAGATGCGTCGTTGGTGATGAACATTTTGCAGGTGGCAATTTTGCATTGCTCAAATAAAGTGGATTTAGAGGAAGATCTTTCTGTCATTTTTCCCTGGGGGAAGGAGGGAGAGAGAAAGGAGAAAGAGAGGGCTATAGATATATGGGTTTATAATAAATCTCATTAGTTAGACTCTTTCGGAAGTGTTATTTTGTAGTTAACTATACCTGGAGAGCTTTTTAAGCCCGTGTGAGTATAGAATAGACAATGGTAAAGAACTGACCCTGAACTTCCTAGGAGAAGGGTGGAGATAAAGCAATACATGGATGTCAGACTATAGCTATCCATTTGCCACTGAGGTATATAGAGGTTCTTCCATTCTCCCTTATATTCTGGGTTAAGGACATCAAATGCAAGCTTGGCTGCAAGGTTGTGAACTGAGATGAGTGCCCTGCTTTTAGATACCAAAAGGCCTTGGCCAAATCACCTGTTCCCCTCACCATTAAATGATAACATAATACCCCATTGTCCATAGGGACGAATTTGGAATACATGATCTTCTATTTCTCACTAATTTTGAGTGTTTCCAACTGCTCCAGGTGTGTTTGTGAGCTGTTCCGTATGTCTTGCATCTTTCTTTCAGTCTTCACGGTGGTGCATGCGTTTAAAATGGTCCTGCACTCAGGAGCTAGAGGCAATTGGATCTCTGTGAGTTCAAGGCCATCCTGGTCTACATAGCAAGTTCTAGGATAGATAGGGCTGCAGGGAAACCCTATTTTTTAAGACAAAATTTTTACTTTACTGAATTTTTGCAAATTTTCTATATTTTATCATATTTAGAACTCCTCCCATATCTGTAACCATCCCTTTTTAACACCCCACCAAAATTCCTGTATTCTAGTATGTGTGTAGGCCTATAGAGTCAAACTTGGGTCCCCAAATGCCCGTCAGTATGGGTTCATTCACTGGAGTTCCGTCCTAAAACAAGACTGAATCTCCACCATTGGTTGCCAATTCTTCAGGTACAGTTGGGGTTTCTTTTTTTTAATATTTTTATTTATTTATTTTTAATATAAAATCTAGACCCGTGTCCCCCCATTCCCCCACCCAACCAGATCTCATGCATTCTCCCAAACATGCTTTCCATCTCTTTCTCAGTCTTTCTCAATATTCTCCATGTGGAAGTTGACTGTTTTGAGCAGAATTTCACTGTTTCAGTCAGTTCTTCGATGCAGTCCTCTCTGTTGTTGTTGTTGTTGCTGTTGTTGTATCCAATATGCATCACTCCTAACTGTTTTGGATGAAAGCTCAAGGGACCATGCACAAGAAATATTTACAACTAGGTAATTAGCACTAGCATCCACAGATGAGGGATACCATTCATCGTTTCTTTTTCTGGGACTGTGTTACTTCACTCAGCATGATGTCCTCTAGCTCCAGCCATTTTCCTGCAAAGCTCATGATGTCATCTTTCTTTACTGCTGTATAGAACTCCATTGTGTAGATGTACCACATTTTCTCTATCCATTCGTCAGTTGAGGGGCATTTAGGTTGGTTCCAGCTCTTTGCTATTGTGAAGAGAGCTGAAATAAACATGGCCGTGCATGTATCTCTGTGGTGGCGTAAGTCTTGAGGGTACATGCCCAGGAGTGGTATGGCTGGGTCGGGTGGCAAGTTCATTCCAAGTCTTCCAAGGGTTCTCCACACTGCTTTCCATAGTGGCTGTACGAGTTTACATTCCCACCAGCAGTGGATGAGTGTTCCCCTTTCCCCACAACCTCTCCAGCACTTGGTATCATTTGTTTTCTTGATCCTAGCCAGTCTTACTGGAGTAAGATGATATCTTAAAGTGGTTTTGATTTGCATTTCCTTAATGATTAGTGATGTTGAGCAGTTCTTGAGGTGTTTCTCAGACATCTCTAATTCCTCGCTTGTGAAGTCTCTGTTCAGTTCTTTGCTCCATCTATTGAGCGGGTCGTTTGTTTTCTTTTTTCTTTGTTTTTTGAGTAGTTTATATATTCTGGAAATCAATGCTTTGTCAGATGTATCTGCAGTGAAGGTTTCCTCCCACTCTGTGGGATTTCTCTTCACTTCCTTGATTGTTTCTTTTGATGTACAGAAGCTTTTGAGTTTGATGAGGTCCCATTTGTCAATTGTCGACCTTAATTCTTGTGCAGCTGCTGTCTGATTTAGGAAGTCTTTTCCTACGCCTATGTCTTGTAGTCTGCTGCCAACTTTTTCTTCTATCACCTTCAGAGTTTGGGGTTTCACGTTGAGGTCTTTAATCCATCTGGAGTTGACTTTTGTACAGGGTGAGAGGTAGGGGTTTAATTTCATTCTTCTACAAGTGGTGATCCAGTTTTGCCAACACCACTTGCTGAAGATGCTGTCTTTTCTCCATTGTGGTTTCTTGGCCCCCTTGTCAAATATGAGATGGCTGAAATTGTATGTGCTCAGATTTGGATCTTCGGTTTTGTTCCATTGGTCAACAGGTCTGTTTTTGTGCCAGTACCAGGCTGTTTTTATGACTATAGCCCTGTAGTATAGTTTAAAATCTGGTATAGAGATCCCTCCTGTGTAGCTCTTTTCACTCAGGATTGATTTGGCTATTCGGGGTCTTTTGTTTTTCCAAATGAATTTAAGAACTTTTGTTTCCAAGCCTGTGAAGAAACTCTTGGGGATTTTGATTGGGATTGCATTAAATCTATACAAGAGTTTTGGTAAAATGGACATTTTTACAATGTTAATTTTCCCAATCCATGAGCATGGGAGGTTTTTCCATCTTCTGAGGTCTTCTTCAATTTCTTTCTTTAAGGGTTTAAAATTTTTGTTGTAGAGGTCTTTGGTGTCTTTGGTTAGGTTTGTTCCTAGGTATCTTATTGTTTTTGAGGCTATTGTGAGTGGGAAGGTCTCTTTGAATTCTTTCTCCAGTTGCTTGTTCTTGGTGTAAAGAAAGGCCATTGATTTTCTAAGGTTAATTTTGTATCCTGCCACTTTGCTGAAGCTGTTAATCGTTTCTAGGAGTTTTCTGGTGGAGTTTTTTGCATCCCTTAAGTAAACAATCATATCATCAGCAAATAGGGATAGTTTGACTTCCTCTTTTCCAATTAGTACTCCTTTAATATCCTTTTCTTGCCTTATTGCTCTAGCAAGTGTTTCAAGCACTATATTGAAGAGGAGTGGTGATAGGGGGCAGCCTTGCCGAGTTCCTACCTTTAAAGGGAATGTTTCTGTCATTTCCCCATTTAGGATGATATTGGCTGTGGGTTTCCTGTATATGGCTTTGATTACATTGAGGAATGATCCCTCCAATCCAATTCCTTCTAGGACTTTAAGCATGAAGGGATGCTGGATTTTGTCAAAGGCTTTTTCAGCATCAATTGAGATGATGGTGTGGTTTTTGTCTTTGATTCCGTTTATGTGTTTGATGATGTTTATTGATTTTCGTATGTTGAACCATCCCTGCATCTCTGGTATGAATCCAACTTGGTCATGATGGATGATCTTCTTGATGTGGGTCTGTATGCGATTTGCCAGTATTCTGTTTAGAATTTTGGCATCTGTGTTCATGAGGGAGATGGGTCTATAATTCTCCTTTTTGGTTGTATCTTTGCCTGGTTTTGGTAATAGAGTGATGTTGGCTTCATAGAAGGAATTTGGGAGAGTTCCCTCTGATTGTATACTTCTAAACAGTTTCAGAAATAATGGTTGTAGGTCTTTTTGAAATGTTTTATAGAATTCTGCTGTGAAACCGTCTGGGCCTGGGCTTTTTTTAGTTGGGAGGCTTCTTACTACATCCTCTATTTCTTCATATGTTATGGGTCTGTTTAAGCTGCTGGTCTCCTCTTGGCCAAGCTTTGGTGATTCCCAAGATTTCAGATATTCATCCATTTCTTCTAGATTTTCAAACTTGGTAGAATATAGGTTCTTGTAATATTCCCATATAATTTTCTTGATCTTTTCCTTGTCCGTTGTGATATTTCCCTTTTCATCACAGATTGTATTGATTTGGAGTTGTTCCTTCTTTCTTTTTGTTAACTGGGCTAGAGGTCTGTCTATCTTGTTTATTCTTTCAAAGAACCAACTTTTGGCTTCATTGATTTTTTGTATTGTTTTCTTTGTTTCTATTTCATTGATTTCTGCTCTGATTTTTGTTATTTCTTCCTGTCTGTTGCGTTTAGGGTTCATCTGTTGTTGCCTCTCAAGTGCTTTTAGCTGTAGTGTTAGATCATTCACTTGTGCTCTTTCTGTTTTTCTAATGTAGGCACCCAGGGCTATAAATTTCCCTCTTAGGACTGCTTTTAAGGTATCCCATAAGTTTTGTTGTGTTGTATTGTCATTGTCATTCAGTTCCAGGAATGTTTTTATTTCTTTCTTTATCTCTTCCTTGACCCATTCATTATTCAAGAGTGTGTTGTTTAGTCTCCATGTGTTCTTGTAGGCAGGAGGGCTTGTCCTGGTGTTGATGTTGAGCTTCATTGCACTGTGGTCTGACAGGATGCATGAAATTATTTCAATCTTTTTGTATTTGTAGAGGTTTCTTCTGTGTCCCAGGATGTGGTCGATTTTGGAGAATGTTCCGTGGGGTGCTGAGTAGAAAGTGTATTCTCTGGTATTAGGATGGAATGTTCGGTAGAGGTCTATGAGGTCCATTTGGTGTATCATATCGTTCAGTTCAGATGTCTCTCTGTTTATTTTTTGTCCTGTTGACCTATCCAAAGGACTCAGTGGGGTATTGAAATCTCCCACTATGAGTGTGCTGGGGTTAGTCTGTGACTTGTGGTCCTGGAGAATTGTCTTTATAAAGTTTGGTGCACCAGAATTTGGGGCATATATATTCATAATTGTGAAATCTTCTTGGTGGATTGTTCCTTTGATGAAAATGTAATGGCCTTCTTTGTCTCTTCTGATTTCTTTTACTTTGAAGTCTATTTTATCCGATATTAAAATAGCAACACCTGCTTTCTTTTTGGTACCATTTGCTTGGAATATTTTTTTCCATCCCTTCACTTTAAGGTGGTGCCTGTCCTTGAAGGTAAGATGTGTTTCTTGTAGACAGCATATCGATGGATTCTGTTTCCTAATCCAGTCTCCCAGTCTATGTCTTTTGATTGGGGAATTTAGTCCATTAATATTTAAGGTTATGACTGATAGGTTTGTGTTGCTTCCTTTTGCCTTATTATCCATTTGCGGTTTTGGTTTAGGTTTCTACTTCTGCAGTTATGCTTTTATTGATTTCTCTTTCTAGGTGCCTGGGGTTGGTTGCTCCTTTCTTCTGTTCTTTGAATTGCTTCAAGTATTCTCTGAAGGGTTGGTTTTCCGGACATGTATTCTTTCAAGTTGTTTATGTCATGGAAGGTTTTTCTCTCTCCTTCAACTATAATTGACATTTTTGCTGGGTATAGTAACCTGGGTTGGCATCTATTGTCCTTTAACACTGGGAATGCTTTGCTCCAGGTTCTTCTTGCTTTCATAGTTTGCACTGAGAAGTCAGTTGTAATTCTGATAGGTTTCCCCTTATAGGTCACTTGTTGTTTTTCTCTTGTGGCTTTAAGGATTTTGTCTTTGTTTTGGGTGTCTAGCATTTTAACTATGATGTGGCGTGGAGAATTTCTTTTCTGATCTTGTCTGTTTGGAGTTCTATGTGCTTCTTGTATTTGTATTGGTTTGTCCTTTCTTAGTTTGGGGAAGTTTTCATCTATTATTCTGTTGAAGATCTGATCAATACCATTCTCTTGGGATTCTTCTTCTTCCTCTATTCCTATGATGCGGAGGTTTGAGTTTTTCATAGTGTCCCACAGTTCCTGGTTGTTCCACTTCTGTGTATTTTTAAATTTTTCATAATCATTCCTTGATTTTTTTAGTTGTTCTGTGTTATCTTCCAGGTCTGATATTCTTTGTTCTGCTTCCTCCATTCTGATTCTGAGGTTTTTTCCACCCCTTTCCTCTTGATTGGATGAGTGTTTGATTTCCTTTTTCATTTCCTCTTCTGATTTCTTTAGTATTTCTACTTCTTTTTGGAGCTTCTCAATCTATTCTTGTAGCTCTTTGCTTCCCTGGTTGGTTTCCTTATCTTTTCAGCACGGGATCTTTTCAGTGTTTCTACTTCCTTCTGGAGTTTGTCGTTCTCTCTCTCTCTAGGTCCTTCTTGAGTTCTTCATTCTCTTTTCTTAGTTCTTTGATTTGTTCTTTATAATCTTTTAGTTCTTTAAATATGTTCCCAATTGTGTTCCTGATATCTTTCCCCTGGGGTTTCCCCAAAGGGATTGCACTACAGGAGTCTTCCATTGGTTGGTAGAGATTGGTGGTGGATTATCCTGCCCCTTTCCTGTGTTGTCTTTTCTTCATGCTCCTGGCATATGAGCTTCTGCTTACCTGTATTCCAATGTGAGTCCTAAATGCCTCTTCACTGTGTTGAAGGCTTACTTTGCTTGCCTCCTTCAGATGCCTTCATAATCCCAGTTGGGGGGCGCTCTTCAGCCAGTGCTCCGGTAATTTCTGCTGGCCTCAGGAGATCTCCGATCCTTTGCACTCTTATTGGAGTAAGATGATACCTTAAAGTGGTTTTGATTTGCATTTCCTTAATGATTAGTGATGTTGAACACTTAAGGTGTTTATGAGCCATTTCTAATTCCTCACTTGTGAAGTCTCTGTTCAGTTCTTTGCTCCATCTTTTGAGTGGGTCATTTGTTTTCTTTCTTCTTTGTTTGTTGAGTAGTTTATATATTCTGGAAATCAATGTTTGTCAGATGTTTCTACAGTGAATGTTTCCTCCCACTCTGTGGGATTGCTCTTCACTTCCTTGATTGTTTCTTTTGACGTACAAATGCTTTTGAGTTTAATGAGGTACTATTTGTCAATTTTCTACCTTAATTCTTGTGCTGCTGCAGTCTGAGGGAAACCCTATTTCAAAATGACCAAAAGTAAATAAATAAATAAATAAATAAATAAATAAATAAATAAATAAAATGAAAAATAAAACTAATAATTTAAAATGCATAGTTAATCCCCAGGCAGTGAACTTTTATGAAATATTGTCCAAACTGAGATCACACACATAAGGAACCCTTCTCCAATCTCCAGCACCTGGCTTCTGTTGTGAAACAAACATCTTTTTACCCTATTTGGAAATTGAAAACACAGAGAAGATATAGCTGAATCCATCCCAAGTTTAACTTAGTGAACCAATGAGCTCACTGAGGTTATTTATTGGAGCATGCATATGGAGTTATTAAAAACAGCCTTAGTGAAGGGTCGATTACAAGATGATGGACAAGTTAAAGGTAGCTGAATCAGTGGAAACCCCACCCCAGTATCCGTGACAACCCACGAAAGCTATTTCTGGGAGCTCTCTGCACAACTTGCAGGCAGCTGCACTGGTGTTGCTTTTCCCCATCAGTTACTTACTGCTTATATAACCTTGAGAATGGGACCTGTAAATCTTGCAAACTTCAGGAGCTTCCTGTATCTTGTAACTGTTTGTTACTTCATGAACATTTTAAGCTTCCTACCCATCCTAATACTTTGTGGCTATATTATTGTGGTGATTTGAATGAGAATGTCCCTCATAGGATTCAAGTATTCAGACATTTTGTCCCCAGTTGGTGGCGCTGTTTTGGGAGGTCTTAGAAGGTGTGCCCATGCTGGAGGAAGTACATCACTTGGAGCAGACTTAGAGAGTTCAACAAGCCTTGACAGTCTCCAGTTTCTCACTCTCTCTCAGCTCCCTGTGGTCAGTGGAAGATGTGAACCTAGGGTTTCTGCTCCAGCCCCTGCCACCATGCCTCCCACCACAATGGATTCCCTGGAACTGTCAATCATAGGCTCAAATAAACTCTTTCTTTTATAAGTTCCCTCAGTCATGATGGTTTTATCACAATGACAGAAAAGTGACTGATACAATTATATTTGTATTTATTATAGTTTTAATATTTTATTGATTCAAGAATTGCATATTGGGGTTTGAGAGACAGCTCAAAGTTAATACCTCTGGCTGCTCTTGAAGAGGAACTGGGCTCAATTCCCAGCACCCATAACGTGCCCAAAAACCATTGTAACACCAGTTCCAGGGTGTTATAGCACCATCTTCTGGTGTTGGCAAGTATTGCATTACACAGGTGCACTTACACACATGCAGGCAATACACTGGTACACATAAAATATAAATAAGAAAAAGTTAAAAATTAATTTCATACAATGTATTTGGATCAAATCCAGAACCCCCCATCTTACTACCCCTTCCCCTTTTCATGACCTCTAGTATTATTTATGGTTTTTAAAGGGTTATGGACACTAATCTATGTATCCTAAATGCTCTTCTATGTGGGTCCATCCTTTGGAGTTTGGTCAATCTGCTAGCTGTCACAACAGTAAGGTAAACTAACTCTCACCCTCCCAGCATCTATTTCTGGCCAATAGATCCTCAGCTAGGACTGGCGTTTCCTGTCCACCTCTCCTGTGTTGGACCTGAGGACTTGTGCTGCTTAGATTTATACGGGTCTTATGCATGATGTCATAAGTGCTGTAGGTACATATGTGTGACTACCCTGTAGTGCCCAGACAACATACCTTCCTTGATTTTCTCTACCACTGCTGGCTCTTTCAGTCATTCCATTCCAATTCGTGCAATGATCCAATACCAATATCATGTATAATTGTGTGTGTGTGTGTGTGTGTGTGTGTGTGTGTGTGTGTGTTTATGTGCAGGTGAGTGTAGGTGTCCATGGATGCCAGAGGCTTTGCATATTCCTAGGGCTAGAGTTCAGGCAGTTGTAAACTTCTCAATCTGGGTACTGGGAATTGAACTTGGATCCTCTGCAAGAGAGCACACACTCTTGACTATTTGAACTGTCTCTCTAGCCTCTAATTCTTGAGTCTCAGTGAGTCTTCCTCCAACAGGACATGTTTCCGTTCAGGTACACATTTGCTGATAAAACCCACTGAATCGCTTTGTCTTCTTAGAGTTGCCCACTCAGGACGCTGCATATATAAGAAATCAGAAACCATATGACCTTCTATCTAGATTCTTTTACATAGCATAAAATTTGAGAAGTCCATTCATGTTGAATAACATACCAGTACTTTGTTCCTTTTTATGAATGAAAAATATTCAGGCTCTCTTGGTTTTGAGTCATCTGTAATGTATGTATTAAATGAATGGTGAGTGATTTTGGGCTGGGGAGTGGCTGTCAGCTTGACTGAGGAGAAAGATGCCTTGAGTGTTGGTGAAACTTGCTTGTGGCCATATTGTGAGGGGATTTTTATAGAAGACTGGCAAGCAAGAGGACAACACAAGTAGGAAGCCACATCCTGAATATTCATGACCACATTCAGTAGCCTAGAGACTCAAATGGAATAAAAAATTAACAAAAGTGCATATTAGTTTTCTGTTACTGGGATGACTATTTGACAAAAACAACTCAAGGAAGTATTGGTTGATTTGGGCTCAGACTTTAAAGGTACCGTCTTTCATGAGGGGAAAGATACTTTGAATTGACAGTCAGGAACCAGACAGAGAGGTAAATGTTGGTCTCTAACTCGTGTTCCTTTGCTCAGTCCAGGATTCCACCTCTTCCTTATGTTAAACCATTCTCCAATGGTGTTACTTTTGTTATAGGGCCCCTGGAATTCAAACTCCAACTTCTTGGTTATTTGAAATTAGGCAGTGTGTGTGGCCTCAGACCTGGGAGGTATCATTCGCCTCTCTCCTACTCTCCAAGGTTTCCAAGAAAATGGGCCTAGGAGCTATTGATTTCTCTGCCCATGGAGATTGCATGGGAACACCGTGAGACTCTCTAACCTCCCGGATCACATTAGGCAAGCCAATAAATCTCTTAGATACATTCTTTCTTGTCTTTATTGTGTTGGAGAATCAAATACAGAGTTTTGTGCATGATAGACAAGACCCCTATCAATGGAGTATGTATCCAGTCCTAATTATATCTATTGCATTGCATTTGCTTTCCTGGAAACCCCTGACTAAAACAATCACTGTACTTTGACATACAGTTGGGTTTGGACTTTGTTCTTTGTTTTTGTTTACTCTTATCTCAGATTTACTGTCACATGTACATAGCTTAGTGGTGTCACCCATTCTGAAAACAGCTACAACCAGATATAAAGAGATAAATGGTCTTTTTGATTTAGAACATATGGACATGGAACTACATATTTCAAAGTATGTCCAATTACAAACACGGTATCATTTTAAAATCTCTCCTAGCTTTTAAGTTGAAATACATTCTTACATCTTAATCTTCACACACTACTAAATAATTTGCTTCAAAAGATAATTCTTATGAAATAATACCAAGCACACATTTTATTGTCTGGGAATTTGAAGCATGTAGTCTGTCTCGGCTTTTTAGTATTTTTCTTTTGTTTATTTCATTATTTATTTCTGTTCTTGTTTTCATGGCTGAAGAAGGTACCTTGGGCCATGTGCATTCTGGGCAAGTCCCTGATCACTAGTCTGCACCCAGACCTACATTTGTGTTCTTCAATCCTAGTGGTCCCTAGGTTTGGGACATAATAGACTGACAGAGCTGGTTACTCCCATTCGCTGGTGATCATTGATTTTATGACATAAACCCCCATCACATTCTCTGACTCTACATAGACTGTTCAAATAATGGGCACACTCCTACATTCAATATGAACCACAGATTTGACTGGCATTTCCCAAAATGTAGTCAGGTGCACAATGGTTCTAAATGAACATAATAGAAGCTAATGGGGGGGGGGGAGACAAAGGAAAGTGATATAATAAATCTTAAAATTTCTGAATCACAGCAGCTTCAAATAGTTACAACCAAAATGTCCTAATTTTTATCTCTTCAACATGCTAATAGTACATGTTAAAATGTTGGTTTTCTACAATGCTCGGTTAATGATTCTTAGCATAGGTTGTGCAAAATGTTGCTCTTGACTTTCTATAGTCATTTCACACTTTATAATGAAAAAAATAAATGGATAAGTAAGTATAGATGGAGAAAGAGAAGGAATATTTTAAGGAAAAATGAGGTTCAATTGAAGATATGCAACTGTTAGCAAGGGATTCTGGGAAGCCCCTGTATCATTTTGAAGTTACAGTAATTGAAGGTAATCTGTATCCCCCAATATATCACATAATGTCTTACATGAACAAAATTCTAAGGAATGTACAAGATCTGAAAAATAAAAGTGGGGGAAAAAGCCATGTTGTTTGAAGAAGAGAAGTGGTACCCTAGACAGCTTTTAAAATGGGATGGTTCATTTTATATGTCACTTGACTGGGCTCCATAGTGCCTGCTATATGGTCAAATATTATTGAGGATGTGTGTATAAGGTTATTTCTGGATGGGACCTATATTTGGGTGCATAGGCTAGACTGGGCAAAGCACACTGCACTTTTTGATGTGGGCGGCCTTCATTCAGTTCATTGGGTTTTCTACCTGCCACCTTAATTCAAATAGCCAAGTTAAACAGCATACATTATACTTATATTCATATTAAATTAAAATTTGTTTGTTCCTTGTGTTAAAATTGAACTGATTATGAGCTGGTAGTCAGTTTAAATTAGAGTTATTAAATGACATATAGATTTGCTTAAAACCAATAGCAAGAGATTAAAATCTGAAACATTGATTGATTTGTTCAAATAAATCACTGACAGAATTTAATATGGGGCACACAAAGTATTCTCAAGCAGGCAAAACAAAGGGTAGAAAACATCCCCCCAATGAATATGGGGTACAGAATAATAGGAATATAACATGGAAAATTGAGAAGAAACAGGAACAGCTATATTAGCAGAGCACAAAAATATGATAAACTGGCTACAGTAGAATTTCTTAGTCTCCTAGGTGTAAACACACAGAAAGTTGTTATAATTAATGTGTTATTTTTTTACCATATTAGGGATTGAGCCCAAGGTCTTGTGTAGATTAGACAAACTGTCCTAACAGTGAGCAGTTTCCCTCCAGGCCTGGATTACTGAAACAAATTTATAGTATGTGTCTGGGAGTGTACAGCTTCCTACTGCTGGGTGTTTGGGTTGCATACATGCACCACCAGGGTAACTTAGATCAATGTAATCCTTGATCCTCTGACTCCTTCCACTATCAGCCCACAGGTAGCTCTTCCTATAGATACTTTGCATAGATGGAGAAGGAAGCACTCTGCCTAGTGTTTGCCGTAAGTTTCAGGCACAGAACTTTGAAATTCCCTGGAATAAACACATTGGAGAGTGTTTTTGTTATAGTGATGAGGTTGTTCATGGTAGTTGGGATGTGTATAACTTCAGAATGGGGGCTGGTCACAAAAAAGCATATATAACTGGAGGTTTTAAGATGTTCAGCTCCTGTGCATCAAGTTCATGGTAATATGGAAAGTGACTTAATCCTACTTACCATGAGAAACTGAAATAAGAATTCTGCTTACTAATGCTCCTTGGATCCCCCTCTGTTATCACAGGAATGGAAAGTAACTAGATACCATAGGGGAAGAGAGTGAAACTCATAATTATTCACCAGAACATGCCCAGTGCAGATCCTTCATAACACTGTATTTGTGAATAAAAGGATATTTCTGACTTCAGTGAGATTTCTTTCTTATAAATTATAGAAACAGAGGGGGCATATGGGAAGCCCAAATTTATGGCCTTTGAGTATAAAGTGCAGGTCGTATGTACGAGCAAGTTCTTAATTTGCTTTCTGTTGGTGTGGTAAAGCACTAAATAAAAGCAATTTAGAGGAGCGCAGGGCTTATTTCCTCTTACAACCCCAGATCACAATCTGTCATTGAAGGAAGTCAAGGCAGGAATGGATGGCAGGAACCTGTCGGCTGATATCAAGGGATAATTCTTGCTGTCTTTCTTCCACTGACTTGTTCAGATACCTTTCTTATGCAGCCAGGGCCCACTTGTCCAGTGATGGCACTACACAAAGTCTCCTTTTGTATCAATTAGCAATCAAAAAAATCTTTACAGTAATGCCCACAGGCCACTCTGCTAGAGGAAATTTCCTCAACTGAAGTTCCTCTCTCCCCACTGGACACTAGCTTCTCTCAAGTTGGCCAACACTAACAACCACAGATACACTTAAATCTTCATGTCTAAAGTATAGGCTAGCTATACTTTGCAGTTTTTTTGAGCTACCTGCAGGAAATCAGTGCCATATTGAATGGCAGAACATGTGGTTATGGTTGAAAATAGCTATCCACACACTCTATTGCCATCATGTTTGGAAACATATACTGCTATAAAGCCCATTTTCCAGATGAGGAAAGTGAGACACAGTGTAACCAATCAACTCAAATTCAAATAGCAAAGGAACCAGAAGAGGAACAAATAGATTTCCCTGTCAAACCAACATTCTTATCTCACCCTTCCTCTTAGGTCTCCTACTACTCTGTTTCCCATTTTACCTGAAATCTAGGAAGATATATGAGGGAAGAGATTATTACACAGTCCACCAGAGAGAACAATATTATGATTTCAATGATGCATAGTCTATCCTCGCAAAGTGTTTGGCCCTTGAGAAAGATAAGCAAACAAATGTACAGTGACAGCATCATACAAGAAATATTATAGCTCTTGGGATCTCTTTATTGCTGTAAATCTGAGTAATTTTTCCAGGGATTTTATAGAAGAAGACATATGGCTGTTACATTTTAGAGAACTAGATTTGCATACCAGTGTGATGAAAATTTCATCACATAATACCTACCAAGTCCCTGGAAACCTATGTAAAATGTACATGTTTTTACAGAAACCAAAATATGATTTCTCCCCAGGAAATGGTGAGGTAGAAGTCCCCAAAGATGTACATGTGTGTGGAAATTACAAGCCACTGAAATATCCTGATGCTGTAAAGGGCAAGACCCAGATTTTGAAGTTTTAAAAGAATGGGAAAACCTTTTGAGTCATACGTCAAAGTGGAATGGAGCCCTGGGTTCTCACCATTATTACATTTTCCACAGAACATTCTCAAGGCATTAGCCAACATTACAAATTAATATGTGGTAAGGCATGGGCTTATGTGTTACTAATGTAGCATTAAAAATAAAATCTGGGTATCTTTTTTTTTTGGTCTTTTTGTAACAGGTTCTCCCTGTAGCCCCAGCTGTAAAATACATGGGCAAGAAAGACGGTTCAATGGTTAAGAAAACTGGCTGCTCTGCAGAAAACTCAGGTTCAGTTCCCGGCACCTACAAGCCAACTAACAACCATGCATGACTTCAATCCTACAAAATTAGATGCCCTCTTTTGGCCTCCACATGCATTGCATAACAACATAACACAGGCACACTTACATGCAGGCAAAGTGTTCACATACAAATAAGCATATTTTTTCATGTTTACAATTTGTGCACCTTGTATGTCTTTGGCTTTGCTTTGTGACTTTTCCTGGGTAGAAATGGACAAGTACCTATTTTCTCCAAAGAGGGCACTGAACACAACCAAAGCAGTTGAGTACACCTTAGTCAATCAGTGAATTTACTGGGGTTACTTAGAGTGATATGGATGAGGAGTTGCTTACAGGAACTTGGGTGATATCAAGGCAATACTGTGATGCCCAGGCAATACTGTGACACCCACTCAAGCATTGGTGATGACTCTCAGAAGCTGCATCACTGAACCTCTCTGCATAACAGGCAGATTCACTGAAGAGAGTTTCTTCTTGCCAGGAATCCTTTCTGTTTATATGACCTTGCCAGGGGCTTTGTGATGCTCATAAGTTTCAAGAACTTCCTGCTCTATGTGAATCTTCTGTACTCCCTGGGCCTTTTAAGTTTCATTTGTTTCCTGAGTCTTTAACTTTCCCTTCTACACTCTAGCAGGGAATGTTTCAATTCAAAGTAAGTACTTACACAATAGAGTTTTCTTAAGAGACAGCTTTGACCAGGAGTTAACTGAAGAGTTCGTTTATTGCAGAGGTATGTCATAGTGAAGGAAAGAGGAGCAGAGAGCCCAGAGGGTAAAGAAAATGTGTTAGTATGCAGTGAGTTGACACCTCAGATGAGCTCAGAGGAAAGCTGTTATCTCCATCATTTCTACACCAGAAAGACAGGATTTGAACCTCTCTCCTTCTCAGCCCCGACCAAAGGGCTGCCTCAAGTGTACACCAGCATGCTACCAACATGCCCTAAGAACACAGATGTAGCTTAGGGCTAGGAAGTAAGTAAATCAAGCTTCAGTGTGCTGCTGTTAATTCACTGAGATGAGTGTTTTGTGCCTCCATGTGAACCTAGGAAGGCCGAGGTGATAGGTGTATGACATTTTTACACTTTTCACAGAAGAGGCTTAATATTCTATATGGAAAGGAGAACATGTTAGCTTCAAGGTCATATTTTCAAATGTTCAGAATGCTCAAGACGGCTCTGTTCTTTCTCAGATACTTTTGCAGCATTATCTGGACAAGAAAGACTACAAGTCTATGACCATGATCATCTCAAACTTCTATTGTCTGCCTTCCTCCCTCCTCCTAAAATGGGAAGGCCATGAGAAGGAGGCTTGAAAGCTCTGGAGCTGGCAATATGCCTGCAACAGAGAAAGCATCAATCATTCTTTACATAAATGCACAAATTGTGTAGTCTCTTACACATTCAGTGCCAGTGAAGAGTGCAGCCTTTGACAGAGTGCCCGAGATGTCCATTTTACATCCACAACTGTGGAGAAAGAGTGCATGAGCATTTCAGTGTATCTTCTTTTCATCTTGTTTTGAATTGGACAGTATACAAGAGGTGTCAGAAAAGGGGAAAAATTAGCAACTACAGAAAGGGCTAATACATTTCCCATAATTCCTTTACATAATCTTCATGCTTATAAGTGAAAAACATTACCAACTGATCCACCACCATAGTGCCGCTTCACAACTTAATTCCTTTAAAATAAATTAAATTATTTAAATAAATTAAATAAATCCCTTTAATTTATTGTGGTGTGCATTCTCAACTAGACAAGGACCATGTATCAAATTTTTCTTAGGGTCAATTTACAGGGTAAATCAGGCAGGAAACTTAGCCATTCTCTGTTATAGATATACTTGTCTACAATTTTCAAATGGTCTTTTCCTATGATATGATTGAAATTTTGAAATCTCAGCTCTCATGGCTGGAGACATAAATCAGCACTTAAGAGCACCATCTGCTCTTACAGAGGACCCAGCGTCAACTCCCAGTAACAACATGGGAGCTAACCAGTGTTATTAACTCTTACATACAGAGGATCTAACACCCTCTTCTGTCTCCACAGACATTACATGACATGGGTGTACTTGCATGCAGTGAATATATTCATACACACACATAAAATAAAAATAAAAGAAAGAAAATCTCAGTTATTTGTGGTCTAAATTCATAATACTGACTGATGACTAGTTTGTAGGGGTTGAGCTTAGTGGAGGACAGAATTGAAGCTGATGAAGGGGTTCAGTACAAAGGAAAGATGAACTTCTAGAGATGATTCATCCTTTGGACATGATTTTTAGACATATAATCTCTCCCTAATCATAATGTGAAACTCTGTCCCTGTTCACATGTATGATTCAATGACATATACTAAGCAACATTCCCTTTGGGACATTCTTAAAAATAGTACATGAAGGGTGTACATGTGGACATAGATTGGGCCCCAGGGGCTTACAGAGTGGAAGGAGAGAACTGACACCTGCAAGTTGCCATCTGATGTCCATGTGCACTATGGTGTACACACACACACACACACACACACACACAAATACACACACACACACACACATGGGATATACATATAACCTTAAAAACAGTAAGAGGGAGAGCTTTAGTTGTTAAATACTTTAAGACTTAGGGCTAGTATCATTTCCTTTATGACAAACCCCATCTTTGTGAAACACCCATGGCCAACATAATGTTACACTTTAAGAAAGGTATGTGGGGGCTCAAGAGATGGTACAGGGGTTAGGAGCATTTGTTGATGCAAATAATCTGAGGGTTGTTCCCCACATTAGGAGGCTCACAACTGTCGTATCTCAAACTCCAGAGGATCTGTTGCCCTCTTCTGTCCTCTGCAGGCACTGCACTTACATATACATACACATACACACATACCTGAACATAATCAGAAATTTTTAAATAAATATTTTATAAGAAAAAATAGAGATTGCGGATCTCCCAAGACCAACTGAAGCACAGGTAGGGGTTGGGTGCTTCAGCAAGGTGCATTGCTGTTTGATGTAATTTAGTTGTCTTTGGCTTGATTGGCTTTTGTGGCTGTGGGGGCAGAGTTGTCCTCCCAGCTGCTATAAAAGGTGGGTTTATGTGAGTCTTGAAATTGGGGATCTCCCAAGATGACCTGAAGCACAGGTACCTGGGCACAGGCTAAAGAGCACTCCATCCCTCCCCAACTGGGATTACCGAAGGAAGGAGTGTCCAAATGGATTCTTTAAAGAAACTTCAGAACAGAAAGGGAAGAGTGAGTTGGACTTCCAATAGAAAGCCTAGAGCTTAGAGAAGTCAACACTCCATAAGCAAGGAGTAAAGGAGAAAAACAAATCAATCAATCAAACAATGAAGGCATCTGAAGGAGGCAAGCAAAACAAGCCTTCAACACATTGAAGAGGCATTTGGGATTCACATTGGAATACAAGCAAGGAGAAGCCCATATGCCAGGGACACGAAGAAGAGACAACGTGGGAAATGTGCAGGATAATCCCACACCAAGCTCTACCAACTCAGTGGAAGATTGCTACAGTGGGATCCCCCTCGGGATGGCCCAGGACACAGATATCAGAAGTACAATTGTGAACATACTTAAAGAATTACAAGATTATAAAGAGCAAATCAAAGAATTAAGAAAAGTGAATGAAAAACTCAAGAAGGACCTAGAGAGAATGAAAAACTCCAGAAGGAAGTAGAAACACAAAAGAGATCCCATGTTGAAAAAGATAAGGATACCAACCAGCGAAGAAAAGATCTACAGGAAGAGATTGAGAAGCTCCTAAAGGAAGTGGAAATACTAAAAAAAAAATCAGAAGAGGAAATGAAAAAAGAAATCAAACACTCATCCAATCAAGAGTAAAGGAATGGAAAAAGCCTCAGAAGCAGAATGTAGGAAGCAGAACAAAGAATATCAGACCTCGAAGATAATAAAGAACAACTGAAATCCTCAAGTAAGGGTTATGAAAACTTTAAAAATAAACAAAAGTGGAACAACCAGGAACTGTGGGACACTATGAACAGATCAAACCTCCACATCATAGGAATAGAGGAAGGAGAGGAATCCCAAGAGAATGGTATTGATCAGATCTTCAACAGAATAATGGATGAAAACTTCCCCAAACTAAAAAAAGACAAACCAATACCAATAAAAGAAATACATAAAACTCCAAACAGACAAGATCAGAAAAGAAAATCTCCATGCCACATCATAGGCAAAATGCTAGATACCCAAAACAAAGACAAAAATCCTTAAAGCCACAAGATAAAAACAACAAGTGACCTATAAGGGGAAACCTATCAGAATTACAACTGACTTCTCAGTGCAAACTATGATAACAAGAAGAACATAGAGCAAAGCATTCCCAGTGTTAAAGGACAATAGATGCCAACCAAGGTTACTATACCCAGCAAAAATGTCAATTATAGTTGAAGGAGAGTGAGAAACCTTCCATGACATAAACAAGATGAAAGAATACATGTCTGGAAAACCAACCCTTCATAGAATACTTGAAGCAATTCAATGGACAGAATTAAGGAGCAACCACCTTGGCACCTAGAAAGAGAAATCAATGAAAGCATAACTGCAGAAGTAGAAACATAAACCAAAACTGCAAATGGATAATAAGGCAAAAGGAAGCAATACAAACCTATCAGTCATAACCTTAAAGATTAATGAACTAAATTACCCAATCAAAAGTCATACGCTGGGAGACTGGATTAGGAAACAGAACCCATCGATGTGCTATCTACAAGAAACACATCTTACCTTCAAGGACAGGCAACACCTTAAAGTGAAAGGATGGAAAAAAATATTCCAAGCAAATGGTACCAAAAAGAAAGCAGGTGTTGCTATTTTAATATCAGACAAAATACACTTCAAAGTAAAATAAATCGGAAGAGATGAAAAGACCATTACATTTTTATCAAAGGAACAATTCACCAGGAAGATTTCACAATTTGAATATACATGCACGAAACTCGCGTGCACCAAACTTTATAACTACAATTCTCCAGGACCACAAGTAACAGACTAACTCCAGTACACTCATAGTAGGGGACTTCAATACCCCACTAAGCCCTTTGAACAGGTTAACAGGACAAAGAATAAACAGGGAGACATCTGAACTGAACGAAATTATACACCAAATGGACCTCACAGATGTCTACTGAATGGTCCACCCTAATAAGAGAGAGTACACTTTCTACTCAGCTCCCCATGGAATATTCTCCAAAATCGACAACATCCTTGGACACAGAAGAAACCTCCACAAATACAAAATGATTGAAATAATTTCCTTCATTCCATCCCACCACAGTGCAATAAAGCTCAATATCAACACCAGGATAAGCCCTACTAGCTACAAGAACAAATGGTGACTAAATAACACACTCTTGAATAATGAATGTGTCAAGGAAGAGATAAAGAAAGAAATGAAACATTCCTGGAACTAAATGACAATGATAAGACAACAAAACAAAGCCTATGAAATACCTTAAAAGCAGTACTAAGAGGGAAGTTTATAGCCCTTGGTGCCTACATTAGAAAAATAGAAAGAGCACAAGTGAACGATCTAACACTGCAGCTAAAAGCAGTTGAGAAGCAACAACAGATGAACCCTAAACGTGACAGACAGGAAGAAATAACAAAAATCAGAGCAGAAATCAATGAAATAGAAACAAAGAAAATAATACAAAAAAAATCAATGAATCCAAAAGTTGATTCTTTGAAAGAATGAACAAGATACACAGATCTCTAGCCCAGTTAACAAAAAGAAAGAAGGAACAACTCCAATTCAATAAAATCCGTGATGAAAAGGGAAATATCACAACAGACAATGAAAAGATCCAGACAATCATATGGAAATACTTCAAAAACCTATACTCTAACAAGTTTGAAAACCTAGAAGAAATGGATGAATATCTGAAATCCTTGGAATCACCAAAGCTCAACCAAGAAGAGATCAACAGTTTAAACAGACCCATAATACATTAAGAAATTGAAGATGTAATAAGAAACCTCCCAATTAATGAAAGCCCAGGCCCAGATGGTTTCAGAGCAGAATTCTATAAAACATTTCAAAAAGACTTACAAATATTATTGCTGAAATTGTTTAGAAGGATACAAACAGAGGGAATTCTTCCAAATTCCTTCTATGAAGCCAGCATCACTCTATTACCAAAACCAGGCAAAGATACAACAAAAATGAGAAATATAGACCCATCGCCCTAATGAACCAATTTTAATGAACCAAATGATGCCAAAATTCTAAACAGGATACTCACAAATTGCATACAGACCAACATCAAGAAGATCATCCATCATGACCAAATTGGATTCATACCAGAGATGCAGGGATGGTTCAACATACAAAAGTCAATAAATATCATCAAGCATATAAATGGACTGCAAGACAAAAACCACACAATCATCTCAATTGAAGCAGAAAAAGCCTTTGACAAAATCCGGCATCCTTCATGCTTAAAGTCCTAGAGGGAATTGGATTGGAGGCATCATTCCTCAATGTAATCAAAGCCATATACAGGAAACCAACAGCCAATATCATCCTAAACAAGGAAATGACAAAAACAATCCCTTTAATGGTAGGAACTCAGCAAGCCTGACCCCTGCCACGACTCCTCTTCAATGTAGAGCTTGAAACACTTGCTAGGGCAATAAGACAAGAAAAGGAAATTAAAGGAGTAGTAATTGGAAAAGAGGAAGTCAAGCTATACCTATTTGCTGTGGGTATGATTGTTTACTTAAAGTATGCTAAAAACTCCACCAGAAAACTCCTAGAAATGATTAACAGCTTCAGTTAAGTGGCAGGATACAAAATTAACCTAACTAATCCTTTCTTTATGCCAACAAGAAGCAACTGATTAAGGAATTCAAGGAGACCTCCCCACTCACAATAGCCTCAAAAACAATAAAATACCTAGGAACAAACCTAACCAAAGACACCAAAGATCTCTACAACAAAAATTTTAAACCCTTAAAGAAAGAAATTGAAGAAGACATCAGTAGATGGAAAAACCTCCCATGCTCATGGATTGGGAAAATTAATATAGTTAAAATGTCCATTCCACCCAAACTCTTGTATAGATTTAACGCAATCCCAGTTAAAATCCCCAAGAGTTTCTTCATAGGCTTGGAAAAAAAAGTTCTTACTTTCATTTGGAAAAACAAAAGACCCTAAATATTCAAAACAACCCTGAGTAAAACGGGCAATACAGGGGGGATCTCTGTACCAGACTTCAAACTATACTACAGGGCTATAGTCATAAAAACAGCCTGGTACTGGCACAAAAACAGACCTGTTGACCAATGGAACAAAACTGAAGATCCAAACTTGAGCACATAAAATTTCAGCCATCTCATATTTGACAAGGGGGCCACGAAGACACAATGGAGAAATGACAGCATCTTCAGCAAGTAGTGTTGGCAAAACGGGATCACCACTTGTAGAATAATGAAATTAAACCACTACCTCTGGCCCTGTACAAAAATCAACTCCAGATGTATTAAAGACCTCAACGTGAAACCCCAAACTCTGAAGGTAATAGAAGAAAAAGTTGGCAGCAGACTATAAGACATAGGCGCAGGAAAAGACTTCCTAAATCAGACAGCAGCTGTGCAAGTATTAAGGTCAACAATTGACAAATGGGAACTCATTAAACTCACAAGCTTCTGTACATCAAAATAATCAAAGAAGTGAAGAGAAATCCCACAGAGTGGGAGGAAACATTCACTGCAGAAACATCTGACAAAGCCTTGATTTCCAGAATATATAAACTACTCAAAAAACAAAGAATAAAGAAAACAAATGACCCACTCAATAGATGGAGCAAAGTCCTGAACAGAGTCTTCACAAGTGAGGAATTAGAGATGGCTGAGAAATATCTTAAGAAGTGTTCAACATCATTAATCATTAAGGAAATGCAAATCAAAACCACTTTAAGATATCATCTTACTCCAATAAGACTGGTCTGGATCAAGAAGAGCAATGATACCAAGTGCTGGAAGAGTTGTGGGGAAAGGGAGCACTCATCCACGCTGGTGGGAAGGTAACTCATACGCCACTATAGAAGCAGTGTGGGAACCCTTGGAAGTCTTAGAATGAACCATGCCACCCCTGATTCCAGCCATTCCCACTTCCTGAATAATGTACCCACAAGTCTCATTTACCAAACCACAGGGATACATGCACAGCCATGTTTATTGCAGCTCTCTTCACAATATCAAAAGCTGGAACAAACCCAAGTGCCCCTCAATGGACGAGTTGATAGAGAAAATGTGGTACACGACACGAAATGGATTTCTTTTTTTTTTTTTTTTTATTTTTTGGTCTTTTTTGAGACAGGGTCTCCCTGCAGCTCTGGCTGTCCTGGAACTCACTCTGTAGACCAGGCTGGCCTCAAACTCACAGAGATCCGCATGCCTCTGCCTCCCAAGTGCTAGGATTAAAGGCATGCACCACCACACCCGGCATTTATTTATTTCTGTATGTGAATCAATGGACTGTCTGCATGCAAGTTTGTGCACCCGTGTCGTGCAATGATGCGGAGGTCAGAAGAGGGTGTCGGATTCCCCTGGAACTGGAGTTCTCCTGGAATTGGCGTTTCAGACTGTTCTTGGCCGCCATGTGGGTGCTGGGGATCGAACCCGGGTCCTCTGTAAGTGCGGTCTGCGCTCTCCATTGCTAGGCCATCTCTCCAGCCCCAACACAATGGATTTCTATGCAGCAGTAAAGAAAGATGACATCATGAACTTTGCAGAAAAATGGATGGAACTAGAAGATATTATGTTAAGTGAAGTAACACAGTCCCAGAAAAACAAATGACAAATGGTATCCCTCATCTGTGGATGCTAGCACCAATTACCTAGTAGTACGTGTTTCTTGTGCAGGGCTCCTTGAGCTTTGGTCCAAGTAGTTGAGAGTGGCCCATATTGGAAAGAACAACAACAACAACTACAGAAAAGACTATGTCAAAGAACTGACTGAAAAGGTGAACTTCTGCTAGAAGCAGTCAACTTCTATACTGAGAATTTTGAGAAAAACTGAGAAAATGATGAAAAATATGTTCAGCAGAATGCATGAGCTTTGATGGTTTGGGGGGCTAGGGAGGGGTACATGGGTCCGTATTTGATTTTAACATGATCTTGTACAAAATTATATGTACATAAAACACTAAAAAAGAAATCAAAGCCTTTAAAAAAATAACTGTGTCTGATATTATCTTATGAAATCTTTGCACTTTGTTTCCATAATTGAGGTACCTATGTTTCCTAGTCCTTGCATAATCTCTTAACATGTGTTGGGTAGCTTTAAATATCAAAAATTTTAAATATCATGGTTCTGGAGAAAATGAGGTTAAAATGGGCATCTTTGGACAATAATGATAGTTTCAGCAAAGAAGCATTCATTTGGGATGTTGAAGCTGGGAAGTTAGGCCATCTATATCCATCTGCATAGTTTATATTTTCTTTCCATCTTCAAATCCAGCAGTTAATTGACAAGATTCTCCCCCATCACATTAGTCCTGTTTTCCTGCCTTCCTTCAACCTAGTTGAAGAATTCTTGCCATTTGATTGGGCTCAGCTGGACAACGCAGGCTAATTGTCTTATTAAGGCTAATTGACTCAATCTGTAAGCTGAATACTTCTTTCTCCATCTACGGTGCTTAATTTAAGGTGATAACTTGACTTTGTTAAGGAACACCTAGCATCATGTCGGGCATTATTAATGCATGTTTATGACATGGTGTATCATGGGAAGACTGGCATGTAAACATGTGCAGAATAGGTAGGAGAAGGCACTCTAAAGTCTCTGGATTCAAGTCAGTACAGAAACAGTAAAAAGGTATTCATTCTATGTATTAAAATGACAAAATTAACTCCGTTTTGTTCTACCTGAATTTTGCTTTACCCTGTGATTTTGCCCAACCATGCCCACTGTAGTCAGCCAGTCATGCAGAACATCTCATGCAGGCAGTTTTAGGGAATACATTGTTTCTGCATTACTGGGAAATTTAGTCAGGTAGCATGTCCAAATAGCATGTCCTCCCACCTAGCTATACCTGAAACTTCATGGAGCCGATCATTTCTACAATTCTGAGAAACTTATTTTTATCTTAGTCAAAATGTATGTTAGCTGAAAGCCTCTTTTATGCTTGACCTGCCTCTGCTCTGGTGTAACTATGGAGATCTGATGTAACTATAGTTTTTGGCTTTGGTATTTATAAACATATATTTGTTTTGTTTTGTTTGAGACATAGTCTCACTATGTAGCCCTAGCTGGTCTGGAACGCACTATGTAGGGAGAACCATTTTTATCCCAGCCGAGTTTCCTGATCAGTTATGAGACCTTAAGTCAGCCTTAAGTACATGGACAGACACACAAGCACCACTACATGGTACATCCTCCCCCCCCACCCCCCAGTCCCTGGTCTCTGAAACTCCAATGCTACAAATCTCTAAAACTTGTAGAATTTACACCAATTGCTGCATGGAATATTAGCCTCAGATTAATAGTTACACTACAACTCACCCTGGTTCACAGGCCTTAGAGTTGAACCAAGCCATGTACTGGTATCCCAGGATATCCAGCTCATGGCTAGCTTATCACGTGATCTCATAGTAGCCATAGGTGTATGAGCCATTTCCTGTTTCATACCTCTATGACCATCTCTCCCTCTGTTTTTCTGCCATGTAATCGATGTAGCTTATTGATTGGATCACCTATCTATCATCCATCTATCTATTCATCCATCCATAATTCATCTCTTTCTGTCCATCCATTCATCTATCTCATCCATCTATTGTCTATGTTAACTATTATCTGCCTCTCTAGTCATTCGCTTTTCTATCTACCCACTTATCAATAATCAATCTTTTCAACCACCCACCTATCTTATGTATCATGTCTATTCATTCACCTATATAATCTATAATTGATCTATAATCTCATCCATAATTTATCTATTTATTCACTTATTTTATCAATATTCAGTATTCATATACCAAGCTCACTTATTGTCTATATATCATCAATCTTTCAATTCATTCACCTATTCCATATATGTATGTATCTGTCTTTGTGTGTGTTTTTATCTCTCTATAATCCGATTATCATTTTGTAGAAGAGCTTCATTAATACAAAATGTAATATATAGCCAGATTCCTGAGATTAAGATGGATTTTGTTTGGAGATGGATCATTAATTTTTCTACCTCAAACTCCTTCCATTTTAATTTGATTGTTGTTAATGCTGTTGTATTAGCTGCAATGAAATGTTCTGAAACACAATGCTCAATAAAGCTACATACACTTTCTTCCAGAACACAGGTGTTCTAATTTGATTACAATTGCTGTGACAAAACACTCTGACCAATACCAACTTGGGGAGGAAAGGCTTTATTTGGCTCATATCTCCCAGGTCATGGTTCATCACTGAGGGAGCCTAATGTAGGAACTCAGGGCAGGAACCTGGATGCGGGAGCTGAAGCACAGGCCATGGAAGAATGCTGCTTACTGGCTTGTTTCTCTGGCTCATGCTCCAATTGCTTTCTTATACAGTAAACAAAAAATTGTCCAGGGGTGACACCACCCGCAATGGTCTGGGTCCTTCCACATCCCTGAATAATCAGGAAAATATCCCACAGGAATGGCCACAGGCCAGTTCAATGGAAGCAATTCCTCAACTGAGGCTCCCTCAATCCAGCTGTGTTAAGCTGACATTAAAGCTATCCAGCACAACAGGTATAGTTTAATGTACTAGTAAATATTATTTCCTATTTCTTTTAATTCTTGTCATACAGATATAGACAGTATCCTGAACTAACATGATTTTAGTGTGTTTAAAAAATATTAGCCATTAAGTTAGGCTGAAGAGATGCCTCAGAAGTTAAGATCACTTGCTATTTTTGCAGAGGACCTGGGTTTGGTTCACAACAACCACATCTTCCCTTACAATCCTCTATAACTCCCATTCGAGGGGATATGATACCCTCTTCCTGCCTCTGCAGGGACTGCATGCACAAGATGCAATTTCATACATGCAGGAAAAACACTCTTACAGATAACATAAAAATAAACAAATCTTTGAAAAAATTAGCTATGTAACAAATGAACTGCTCACCACTTACAGTTTGCAACAAACAGAGGCTATTACAGAGTCACACAGCGATCAAACCCAGACAATACCCGACTTTGAGGTCCCCAGGACTAAGTGACACATGTACAACTCAACCTCTATACCTAAAGCTCAGAGAACCTCATGGAAAATAGGGAAAAAGAATGCAAGAGCCAGATTGAGAGTACATCTGCTGCTACATGGTAGACCAATGAAATCTCCACAATGAAGTCTAACAATTTTTCCGCAACAGTTTTTCTGCTGTTGTGAGAAAACACTGACCAAAACCCACTTGGAGGGCGGGGGCAGTGTGTGGGGGAGCCTTCATTTCAGCTTTATTACAGTCCAGTCCTTTGTCAAGAAGCTCAAGGGGCTGGAAAGATGGCCTAGCTGTTAAGAGCGCCGACCACTCTTACAGAGGACCTGGGTTCGATCCCCAGCACCCACATGGCGGCTGAGAACCGTCTGAAGCTCCAATTCCAGGAGAACTCCAGTTCCAGGGGAATCCGAGACCCTCTTCTGACCTCCGTGGCGTTGCACGACACGGGTGCACAGACTTGCATGCAGACAGTACATTCATACACATACAGAAATAAATAAAA